>OZ023265.1:173525442-174047978 GCA_964006375.1 Tillus elongatus | reverse complement strand
TGCCGTTGGAGCTTGAGAGGACTTTGTTTTTGATGTGGTTATTAAAAGACTATTTTGCCTCAGAAAGAATGCGAACATAGCAGTTTCTTGCGTCGTTCAATGCTTGACGGTTTTCTTGACTGGAATGATGTAGAAGCGTTTTGTGAGCTTTGACTTTTTCAAGTCTGGCCTTGTCATAGGATTTAGAGAACCAGGGATTTTGACTGGCTGAAGAGGTTTTCTGTGTACGTGGAATAAATAAATCCATGCCAGTTTCGATAATTGCGGTGGCGTTTTGTGAAATATCAGAGGGGCCAGGATGAGAGAAGCAGACAGACGCTCATAGAAATGAGGAAAAGTAATCCCGCATTTCGTCGCAGCTCGCAGAGTTGTAGTGCTAAACGATACATGGGTGTGATGACTGTGTGATCTCGGGTTGCATTGCGCAGGAAGCAGTTACCATGCCGTGGTCTGATCGACGAAGGGGGGCGGTGACTGATGTCTTATATCATTAAGGTTTTGTAGTAAGAAGGAGATCCAAGGGATTGGAGCTGTGTGTTGGGATGCGAGGAAAGTAAGTAGATTGCTAAACCATATTGGCTGACTGCAAAGGCATCCGCTGCTCTCCCTTGTGGAATGGTTTTTAAAGATCCTAGCCATTCCTTATTATGGACAGTGAAGTAACCAAGAATAGTGACCTCCTTCGGAGGAAGAATGTTCAGAAATTAGATGGTCGTTTTTTTTTGAAAGGTAGTCGAAGAGCTGGATAAAGTTGTTGTCAGAAGGTGACCTGTAAATGCAACAGATGAATTTAGTTATAGCTCTGAGAGAGAGTTTCATCCAAAGTATGTCTTTCTACCAGCTTCTAAATTGGGGAGTCTGGTGCAGGGTAGATTGCTACGAACGTATGCGCACACGCTTCCGGGAAATTAAGGTGCTTAATGGTTGTTTTGGCAATGATTTGGGTTTCGGTGAGGAAGAGGAGTTGGGGCCTATTAGCCTGGAGGAAATGGTGAACGGAGTTCAGGTTAGAATTTAGGCCACATATATTCGAGAAGTATATGTTAAATCTTGATGCTGGCGCCCCCTGCACATCCCTCTCCCGGTGATCTGAATGGAGGGGTATCTTATCTCCGGAATCTTTTGTACAACGAGGAGCCATCATCATTTTTGTTTATAAGGGGAACCGACTTATACACCAGAACCAGAAACGTCCGTTGGGACTTTCCCGACCCTTTGATGTAAGGGTTGGTACCTCCTCGGGCGTGAAAAAATCCTTTACTATCACTTAAAGGAAAAGTCCACTACCACCTGCTATTAAAATATAAAATATAAAAAATACATAAAATATAAAATTCAAAACCCAATAAGTCAATTTGCTATTTGTCGGCTAGGAAACGAATTTTCTCAGAAACATTTAAAGTTTATTTTCGGAAAATTTTTGTGCAGTTTCAAACAAGTTATTTTGATAAAATATGGTACATTGTTAGTGAATTTTCTTAGAAAAAATTCACTATCGAGGAGATCTCGACTTTTGAATTTTGAAAAAATTTCTTCAAATGAGCGCGATCTAGGACCCCTAGAACCCATATCCGGGGTCAGTTTCAATTTTTATATGTTTATATATATATATATATATATATATATATATATATATATATATATATATATATATATATATATATATATATATATATATATATATATATATATATATATATATATATATATATATATATATATATATATATATATATATATATATATATATATATATATATATATATATATATATATATATATATATATATATATATATATATATATATATATATATATATATATATATATATATGTATCACACCGATAACTCAAAAAATAATGGGCCGATTTTGATAAAATTTGGTATGTACCTTTCTTTTGTAAATGGCTTGGATAAGTTCGTTAGCCAGGAAAATCGGACGAGGTTTTCCGGGAAAATTTTGAGTTTTCATTCGAAAAAAATTCTTATCTCAAAAAGTAATAAGCCGATTTTAATAAAATTTGGCATGTACCTTTCTTTTGTAAATGGCTTTGACAAGTTTGTTAGTCAAAAAAATCGGACGAGGTTTTCCGGAAATATTTTGAGTTTTCATACGAAAAAAAATTTTATCTCAAAGAATAATAAGCCGATTTTGATAAAATTTGGCACGTACCTTCCTTTTGTAAATGACTTTGACAAGTTTGTTAATCAAAAAAATCGGACGAGGTTTTCCGGGAAAATTTTGAGTTTTAATTTGAAAAAAATTTTTATCTTAAAAAATAAGAAATCTATGATAACCAAATTTGGTAGGTAGATTTACGATATAAAAAGTAAACTACATACCAAAATTTAGATTTCTATGTTACAAGAAAAAAAAGTTATAATAAAATATTTTGTGCCAGATCATTTCTATGAAAATTCACTACCATAACGCACTTGCTGCGTCCAGGCTTTTTTCTACTATATAGGTTATAGCGGTAACCAGATTGACCCGTGCTTGCATTAAAGGGACATATTTGCTCTTAAAAACATTTTTATGATAATTCACTTCCATAACGCACTTGCTGCGTCCAGACTTTTTTCTGCATACTATTACTATATACTATTTATAGCGATTTTTGTCCACCATCTCTATTTTTCGCCTTAGATTTAAGTGGTTCCAGTTTACTATTATTAATTCTGGAATCCGTATGCGCACCTGTTTAAATGCATGTCCTTACCTAAATCCGGTCCAAGCGAAAGAATCTAGTCCCACCGAACATATAAGACACGTCATGGTTACTAAGGGAGACAACGAGTATACTACACCTATCATTAAAAAACACTGACATAACATTGCCCCACAATTAAATACTTTTCTGACTTGTGTAGTGGTCAGATATCCTTTAACCTGTAGCCAATCTGCTAAGTAACCAGCAAATATAGTGGTCAGAGACATGATCAAATATGGCAAGGCAGCCATTAAACCAGTTGTTTCAAGACTGAAGTCCAACACATCTGAAATATGCAATGATTTTACAGGTGCTGTAATGCTTATGCTTTGTTTTCTTACCTTTTAAGAATTTTGGCAATTGAATAATCATGGAATAGAAACCCCAATTTTCACTAAAATGTGCGATAATTATTGCATAAACTGGCATCGATGTAAATATCTTTTTCCATGGATAGACAACTTTTCCATTACTCTCTGCATATTTTAGGCTGCTTTTAATGTAAAACAATTCAGTCTTGCTAATCCGTTTGTCTTCTTGTGGTGATGTTGATACTACAGACATCCAGGTAGCAACCCATAGGAGGGACAAAACTCCTTAAAAATGAGTAAATAAAACCAAAATGTAATTTTGTAAATAAATTTATTTTGTTACTTTCATTTTGATCCGGTCATGTATAGATCTAAACAGAGATGCACTTGTTGTTTAAAAGAATTTTCTTAAAAAAATTTACTAATGAGGAGATATCGACTTTTGAATTTTGCAAAAACTTCTTCCAAAGACCGCGAACTAGGCCCCTTAGAACCCATGAGCATGGTCAGTTTCATTTCTTATATATATATATATATATATATATATATATATATATATATATATATATATATATATATATATATATATATATATATATATATATATATAACAGGCGGGGTTTTAATTTCGTTCGATGTAACCTCATTGTTTCCTAGCGTTCCCACGGAGCAAACTTTAACATATTTAGAGCAGTTGCTAAAAATGAATAACATAAATGAAAATGTCTGCAAAGAGTATTTAACTCTAACAAACCTTTGCACCAAACAAAATATTTTTCAATTCAACAATGAATTTTTTCAACAATTGAAGGCAAAACAATTAGATATATTTTATTTGTATCTAATTGTTTTGCCTTCAATATCAAAAATAATTTGGTTGTGTTTCACGTTACCAAAGGCTTTCTCGTAGCCAATGAAGTTACGTGATGGTAGTGAATTTTCATAAAAATGTTTTTAATAGCAAATATGTGTATTTTTTATGGAATCAGACATCAAATTTGGTTACCAGTATAACCCATATAGTAAAATAAATGTGCCATGTTTCATCAAAATAACTTTATTGTTTGAAAATGTACATGTGACACCAAAATTATGCTCAATCCTTGTTGGTCAAACAACTGTTACAAGGGTGGAAATAGTACCACTAAAAATTAAAATAAAAGATATAGGGACGTGCATGTTGTCACCTCTGCACTTTATAGGTGACATAAATATTTAATAGGTTTCGAAGAAATTTTACATATAGAAATGGAAAAAACGATAAAGTTAAAAGTAATTAAAACAGTCTGACTTTATTAATTGGTGTATTCCGAATTTGCTAAACCGTTCCGTACTTAATAGAGACGAAGATACTTTTTCTCTAGTTTTACAAATGATCATATTCCACTCTGCAACTGGATTTATATTTTACGTTGACAAAGAAATAACCGGTTACACAGAAGAGAACAAGCGTTCATGAGGTCCTAAAAAGATCCCTAAGTCTGTACTAGGTCTTATTGCTGCTCTGATCAGGCCAACTCAGTTGGCCAAACGACTGTACTCTTGTTCTCCAAAATGAAGACATTCCAAAATGTGGATCTTAACAAAGAAATATACCTCAAAGCGAGCACGTTTTCTTAAAAAATAGTTTGGGATAATTTTAAATATTACGTATATTTAACTTACCAAATGAGTAAAAAATACTTGGCCATCCAAAAGCCTCAGCCAAATAAGCACACACCGGCATCGTAAATACAGTTCCTACATAGCTACCACAGAAGGCCAGAGTTGTCATTCTACTTCTTTCTAGTGGTGGAGCCCATTTGGCCCAAACGCCATGGATACAAGGATAGGTGACTCCCTTACAAATTTTAATTAAAGAACGTTTAACATAATATCTTATAGTATAGTAAGTACATTTCGAGAACCCAAATCACCACACAACACAGTTTTAAAAACCTGGTGATCACTTCAATAACCATGTTCGCATCATCAGAGGGTGACAAAATTTGCATCCTCGCATGGCGCTAATTTCGTTAGTTAAATGATTGTCAGGTTTTTCAAATGTGTTGTACTGATTTTGGTTCTCCAAGCGTACTTATGAGTGCTCATCACAGGTTCAAATATTTACTTACTGTTATTGTATTGTATTGTATTGTATTGTATTGTATTGTATTGTATTGTATTGTTTTGTGTTGTGTTGTGTTGTGTTGTGTTGTGTTGTGTTGTGTTGTGTTGTGTTGTGTTGTGTTGTGTTGTGTTGTGTTGTGTTGTGTTGTGTTGTGTTGTGTTGTGTTGTGTTGTGTTGTGTTGTGTTGTGTTGTGTTGTGTTGTGTTGTGTTGTGTTGTGTTGTGTTGTGTTGTGTTGTATTGTATTGTATTGTATTGTATTGTATTGTATTGTATTGTATTGTATTGTATTGTATTGTATTGTATTGTATTGTATTGTATTGTATTGTATTGTATTGTATTGTATTGTATTGTATTGTATTGTATTGTATTGTATTGTATTGTATTGTATTGTATTGTATTGTATTGTATTGTATTGTATTGTATTGTATTGTATTGTATTGTATTGTATTGTATTGTATTGTATTGTATTGTATTGTATTGTATTGTATTGTATTGTATTGTATTGTATTGTATTGTATTGTATTGTATTGTATTGTATTGTATTGTATTGTATTGTATTGTATTGTATTGTATTGTATTGTATTGTATTGTATTGTATTGTATTGTATTGTATTGTATTGTATTGTATTGTATTGTATTGTATTGTATTGTATTGTATTGTATTGTATTGTATTGTATTGTATTGTATTGTATTGTATTGTATTGTATTGTATTGTATTGTATTGTATTGTATTGTATTGTATTGTATTGTATTGTATTGTATTGTATTGTATTGTATTGTATTGTATTGTATTGTATTGTATTGTATTGTATTGTATTGTATTGTATTGTATTGTATTAAAGTTGGTAAATTTTTACAAATGAGACAATCGTTAATATTAGAAAGCGGTTTTGTGACATTCATTAAAAGTTATTCTCCAAACATTTGTCACTTATAACGTACTTCACAAATTCCTTCAAGAATTCGAACACCAATGAGTAGATACAGGTTAGTTTTAGCTAGCCATGGGGTCAGCAACGTAAGGAGGGCAGTAAGTGCAATACTCCATCCAAATACTTTATTACCTCCTATTCTGGCAGATAGAATTCCTCCTCCGACCTGTGTGGTTATATAACCATAGAAAAATGAACTCAAAATATAACCTTGAAGTTTTGAGTCCCAGGCAAATTCTTTTTCCTAAAATTAAACGTCTCGGTCTACACAGAATGTCAGTGAATTAAACAAATTTCTGGTCTTACATATATGGTTTTATTATTTTCTAACACGATAGATCTGTTAGCTGTCATTGGTACAATTGCTACGCTCAGATTTACTCTTAAACAGTAAGTACTAAAGAATCCAAAAAATGCTAACAATACAACAATATATCTTCTCCTCTTCCAGAACATCCATTTAGGTATTTCATCTTCTTCTGAGACTTCTCTGGAAAGTCATTAAATTAAAAGGACTACTGTAGTTATGAATAAAACAGTGAGACTATTTCAAAATTTTATAGGAATGACTTACCCATCTTTCTCAAATGTCTCCTCAAAATTATCTTGTACTTGGGTATGCTGTTGCAATAAAGAAAATTTTACTGCATCTGAAACTTTTTTCGTTGAAGGTTCCATAGTAACCTTATAACATAAAATAAAATAATAAATAAAGTGTAAAGACTTTATCTGTGGCTTCACAGGATGTTCTTTTTTAACTCTAAAACTGGTTACGCCTTTTTCAAACATTGTCAGGTCGTCAGGAGAAAATTTTCTGCTGTCTGACGATACCTAATATTTTGAAATGAAAAAAAAAACAGTACAACACTTGGCCGAGGCATTTCGATTCCTATTGAGCCTGAAAACACTTTAGCTTATTGCCTGAAAAAACTAGAAATCACTCTTGATCTTTCGAGCAAGAAAACTTGGAGTCTTAGTATGTATTAAGAAATAAAATGAAAACGTCTTTAAAGTTAACATACCTGGAGTTGGCTGAACAAACGCAGGCTATTAAGTATTAAAGAAAAAAATATTGATCGTTTTGTGATTAACAGCTACTTCGAAATGCTCGAGAACACGTTTGCCTGCAGTGAAAAGAATGTCCAGCTCAAATCTGAAATTTGGAGGAAACTGGTCTAGCCACAGTGTCAAAGTAGTTAGCACAAGACGTGCTACTTGCTACCATATCACAAGAGGCACACGACGAAGAAACAACAATTTTGTCTGCCGTGAATGCTGCATATGTTCACTAATCGTGTTCAAGTGCAAAAATGGATTAGTGGATGGCGGAAAAAAGCTGATGAAATCCATTAGTGTACGCTTTTCCGTTGATTTTTGTTAACACACAACGAAGGCTTACAGCCTAAATACGATGGTACCGTGGGTGTTGACAAGGAGGAAAGAGGCAACTTGCTAATTCTTGACTTGAAGGTTTGGAGCTTCGGAGGAGAAGGAAAAACATGTTCCGGCAAGGAATTCTACAACTTGGAAGTCCTCGGGACAAAAGAGCGGGCATAACAATATGTTCTATGTCTGGTGACCTGGATAGTAAAAGGGTGCGTTCTCTCTGTTCCCCTGGTAGATCTGTTGGGGTCAGCAGGTGGAGGAACTATGGAAGAAAGCTCCTCTGAGCAGTGCCCGTGCAGATATCTATAAAAGAGAGAGAAAGGGGTCACTAACGGCACGTGATAGCAGCCTTTGGGTAAGAGTAGGGTCACCGATGAGACATATAGCTCTCTTCTGAATAGAGTCCAGGATAGCGAGTGTAGAAGCGGCAGCGGCACACCAGATGTGGGAGCAGTATTCGACGTTTGACCTTATTTGTGAAGTATATGAGGTATCGAGATTAGCTGGTGAAAAGTATTTGCGAGCCCGAAACCTAATTTCTTAGCAGCTGATTCTGCAATTGATGTAACATGTCGGTCCCAATTGAGATTTCGATCCACAGAAATGCCAACAGGTGAAAAGGAGTCATTACTTTGAATAACTTGGTTGTTCATTGTGATGGGTCTAGGGCTGGTGTATCTCTCATGAGATAGAAAGGAAGACTGAGATTTGGTGGAGTTAAATTGTACAAGATTTCTACTTCCCCAGTCTAATATTTTTTGGAGATCCACAGAGACAGAACCCTCCATGAGTCTGCGATCCTCATCTAATTGGGCTAAAGAGACAGGCTTAGAATATTCTATATTTGAGTGGAGGGTGCTGTCATCCGCGTAACTGTGAACTGGGTTGGATGTGCTAGAGAGGAGGTCATTGATGTGGAATATAAACAAAGTAGGGGCTAAAGCTGAACCTTGAGGGACTAATGCATTAATTGGATATAGTTTAGAGAAATGGCCATCCACGACAACAGAAGAGGAAATTTGCTGTCCAGGTACAGAGTTTTGCTGGTAGGCCATAGGCCGGAAGTTTATTAAGCAGCGCTGCGTGCTAGACCTGGTCGAATGCTTTGGAGATGTATAGAGCGACAATCTGGGATGCATCGTGTAGTTCCATAGACTTGCTCTAAGAATGGGTGACAAAGGAAAGGCGGTCGGCAGTTGATCTGCGCTGACGGAATCCACACTACCTGTCGTGGATTAGACTGTGTTTTTCAAGAAATTTTAGTAATTCGGTGTTTATATACTTTTCTATCATTTTAGAGACGACTGAAAGGAGAGAAGTAGGTCTGTAGTTGCAAGGAAGCGTTTTGGATCCTTTCTTGGGGACGGGTTGTACTCGAGCAGTTTTACAGTTACTAGGTAACTAGGGACAGGAGCAAGTTCTGGTGCACAGTTTTTGTGAACAATTGCTAGGATCTGGTCAAGGCCAGAGGCTTTCCTGGTATTAAGAGAAAAGAGCATATTTCGTACCTTTTTAGTTTTGAAAATCATATCCGTCATTTTATGCGCGACATTGGGGACTTTTGGTGGTTGAACATTTGGAGGTGGGTTAAGAGTAGAATTGCCGGCGAACAACAAGTCAAAGAGTTCAGCCTTGTCCAGGGCGGTAGAAACAATTTCGTCCCTTGAAACAAGAGGTGGGGAAGTGCTCCTGCAGAAATTATTCCCAATAGATTTAGCAAGAGCCCAGAAGGGTTTGCTGCCGTTGGAACTTGAGAGGACTTTTTTGTCGATGTGGTTATTAAACGAGTTTTTTTCGTCAGAAAGAATGCGGACATAGCGGATTCTTGCGTCGTTAAATGCTTGACGGTTTTCTTGACTGGGATTGTGTAGAAGCGTTTTGTGAGCTTTGACCTTTTCAAGTCTGGCCTTGTCACAGGATTTAGAGAACCAGGGCTTTTGCTACGTATGTGTGCGCACACGCCTTCGTGGAATCTAAAGGAAGTAAGGAGCTTATTTCCTGCGAAGTTAAGATAATTAGTGGCTGTTTTGGCACTTATTTGGGTTTCGCTGAGGAAGAGGAGTTAGGGCCTATTATCCTGGAGGAAATGGTGGACGGAGTTCAGGTTATAATTTAGGCCACATATATTCGAGAAGGATATGTTAAATCTTGATAGCGGCGCCCCCTGCAGACCCATCTCCCCGAGATCCGAATGGAGGGGTATTTTATCTCCGGGATCTTTTGTACAAGGAGGAGCCATCATAATTTTTGTTTATAAGGGAAGCCGACTCATCCACCTGAATCGGATACGTCCGTTGATGTAAGGGGTGGTACCTCCTCGGGCGTGAAAAAATCCTTTACTATCACGTAAAGGAAAAGTCCACTACTACCTGACAATATATTTTTTTACAAGCGTATATAAAAATTAATTTATGAAATGGACTTGGCGCATTAACTACAAAAGCACTGAAAAACTATTAGCTACAGTTATATCAAAATTCAACAATATTTGTTTATTCTACAGTTTACAGTTGTCAAAACGCGTCTTCCCCTAACTCATCTTACATTAATACAATGTATGGATAGAAGTATAGATACAAGTTATATCAATAAAATTCCGTATTATTTAAATGTTGAATAGATAAAACTTATACACACATGTTCAAAAACATTCTAAAATCACAATATTTTGCAAAATCAAATATAAAAATAAAATAGCATTCAAAGACCAAACAAAAGTAAACTATGTAAACATACAAGGCAGAGCAAGAAAAAATAGCATAACACTACAAATAAAAAATACAAAAAGATATTGTTTAAATGGAAAACCACAGAGAGTATTAAGCTTGAAACGGTAATATAATTTGATTGTTTCCTTGCACTGTTTTAAAACTGAAGATAAAAGATTATGTTCCATATTACTAATTCAATCGCTATCGTTTTATTCTAACTTTTAAGTCGGTAAAGTTCTTGACTAAGGGTATATGTTTATTTATACAAGCAAAGTTAAATAGAACAGTAACATGTTTTTTGCAATAAGACTTCTCAATATGCAAGCTATTTTAATAATGCTTTAGCAGCCTCGGTGGTCTAGTGGTAAGAACGTGTGCTTGTGAACCGATGAGTACTGGCTTCGCTTCCCAGGGTTTCCCTTTCACTTTCTCAATAAAAACTGTAATAAATTAAAATTAACCGAAGTTATGACATTGTATTTGCGCAAGTTGAATGTCTGCACGTTCCGCCCTTCGGAGGGGACGTTAATCCGTCGGTCCATTTAATGTTGGGCACGTTAAAGATCCATACCCTCCTTACAGAAAGTCAGGGGTTCGGCAAAATTTCCAGGATAGTGAGGTGAAACTGCTCCCTGGCGTCGGTGATTGGCCATAGTCGCGGAAATAGGCCGACGTGAAAGTAAAAAAAATAATGCATTACTAAATGAGAATTGTAACTTAGCCCGTAATAAAATAAAACAATGTACATACCTTTATGCTTTATTTGTGAAAAGAGAATGACAGTGTCTACACCGGTAATTAAGATTGTTTTTTATGTTAATGATAGTGTTTAAAACTATAACTATCATAATATAGTTTCATTATCGACCATCATTAGTCAGGAGTGGGTTTGGTTTTAAGACTTCATTATCTAGTGAAAAACAAAACCCACATTCGTTTGCTGTTTTTAGAACTGTAAGGTTTTTTAAAGTTTTTTCCAGAATTGTGATAATTTACAAAAAAATTGAGAACTCCAAAAATAATATATATATATATTTATTTTATTTATTTATTTATTTGCCAACAACAATTAATACAAATTTATACTCAAAATTTACAACAAAAAAGTTAAAGCACATAAGTATACTCATACTTGTGCGTGCTTCGCCTTATAATTAGCTATCCTATCAAAACATACACTACAACAAATCCTACATTAGACATCTGACCGTCCTTCAATATTTAAATTATTTAAATTCTCAAGCATCCCTCCATCCACCGCACACACCCTCTCACCTCTATTCCAGTGTGAATAAATGAGGTATATCCGTCAACAACAATCTTTCAAAGCATTTCATCCCTCTAACGTCTCTCTGTTCAAACCCATCCTGTCTTCCACCCAATCTACTCCTGGCACAAGCAGAGGATAACCCTGTCTCCAATCAATACACAGCCAAAAGCAACCACTCTCGCTTATACACGCATTTATACTTACCCATTCACTAGCTCCTGCCCTCGCACGCCATCCCATAAGTCGCTTATACACACCTTTATACTTACTCACAGACACTCACTAGCTCCCGCCTTCGCACATCATCCCATAAGTCACAAGCATACACTCACACATATCCGACATACTCTCACGCTTACACTACGCCCACACTTGCACACCCACGTATGCAGCACTCCTCCATTGCTATTCATTCGTAACCACACTTATAAGCTGTCTTTACGTACCATGGTTTTTTCAAAAATGCTGTATTAAGATTTCTAATCTTTCGTAATTTTGCAATATGTATTCTTTTATTTTTTTCCGAAATTTATAATTCTTTTCTATAGTCTTAGGGTTTGGCTGGAACAAGATTATATAATCTTGGTCCAAGAAAGTCAATAGTTTTCCGTGAAATAGTTTTTTTACATCTTGATGTTAGTACATTTCTATTTGTTACCTGCCTTGTTAGATATTGATGCTGTGTCTGTTTTTGTAACAAGGCCTCCCCGTGAGTATACTGTACGAGCGCGAGAATATACAACCCCTTAATATTCATAACACCCGTATTTGAGTTGTATAACAATTTTGTGGGATAATCAACTGCTTTGTTTAGTATAGTATAGTATAGTATAGTATAGTATAGTTCTTAATATGAAATTCTGTGTTATGCAAAGCGGTTTTAATGTCGATTTATAAGCCGATCCCCAACAGGATATTCCGTATCGTAATATGGACGCTACCAGACCATCATAAACGTCAAGCAAAGTATTCAGAGACATTATCTCTCGCAGAACATAAAAAACATAGATAAGTTTACGTAGCCTATTATTCAGATATTCTATGTGCGTTTGCCATTTTAAGTTCTTATCTACCATAATACCGAGGTACTTTAGACTATCTACACTGTTGATAGGTTCAGTGTGTCCAGGAATAACTATATCTGGAATTGTTTCAAGTCCAGCGGATGTTGGCGAGAACGCAATATACTTTGTTTTCTTGACGTTAAGATACAAACTGTCATGGTTCAGCCTACGGTTGAGTTCCCCAATCAGTAACGTCGCACTTCGGATTGTCTCGGGCCAGTTAATCCCATCACAGAGCAAAACTGTATCGTCTGCGTATGAAATCAAGGATACATTATCGCCGTCAAAAGCTGCCAGAGTATCATTGATGTATATCAAGAACAAAACTGGACCCAAAATTGTTCCTTGTGGGACTCCTCTTTTTATTGTCAATGGTTCGCTTGTGTTGCTATCTAATCTCACAACTTGTTGCCTGTTTTTCAAATAGTTTTCAAACAAACTCAATGCAACTCCTCTAAAACCAATGTTTTCTAACTTATTCAAAAGGGTTTCATGAGAGACCGTATCAAAAGCTTTCTGAAGATCAAGAAAGACTCCGATGACTTTCCTATTGTTTTCAAAATTGCCCACAATAGTTGTCTTCAGTTTATGAAGAGCATTTTCTGTGGATAAACCTGTTCTAGAACCATACTGGTTGTGGGAGAGAACACTATATTTGTCAAGAAAGCTAATCACTCTTTTTTTTAGACACTTTTCAAAAATCTTTGCGAACGTATTTATTAGACTAATGGGTCTATAGTTTTCCATTAGCACTTGGTCACCTGTTTTATGTATTGGCATAACAACACCTTTTTTAAATTGCAGTGGGATTTTTCCTGTCTCAAATATTTTGTTTATTATAATCACCAATGCCCTACCACAAACTGGTGTGCTATTTTAACGTAGTAAGATGTTATGCCATCCTCTCCAGGTGCAGAATTATTTTTTAAGGAGTTAATAACTTCTATGACTTCATTGTTTGTAACCGGGTTTAAATAAAAAGTGCTTGAAGAAACATTGTCTCCTTTATAGCTTTTCCCACTGTAATTCTTGTTTCCTACCCCGTCCTGCCCTTGCCCGAAGCCAATAAAAAATTCGTTAAAGGCATCAGCAGTCTGTGAACCGATTTTAGTGGTCGAACCATTCGCTAATTTTACTGAGGTAATTCTCTGTACCTCCTTCTTTCGCCTGTTTGTTATTTCATAAATCGTATTCCAAACCTTGCTTTTATTTTTTTCTGACAATTTGATTCGGTTTCTATAGTAGTTGTTCTTTGTCTCCCTAATCAGGTTTGTTAACTTATTCTTATAGACTTTATACTGAGTTTCAAATATATATATATATATATATATATATATATATATATATATATATATATATATATATATATATATATATATATATATGTGTGTGTGTGTGTGTATGTATATATATAGGATGGCCCATTGAAAATGAGTTGGTGGCCATAACCGACAGGAAAAGATTTTGTCGAAAAAACCTGAAACACGTCAAGTTTGCTTGTAAGGGGGACCACTTTTGCCGCAAAAAGTATAGCCCAAAGTTTACCTCCCTAAGCGGAGGCGTCATCCCTCAATTTTTTTTAAATGGGACTAGGGGTCATGTGATCGCTCGTTGAAAGGAACTTTTTATTCCCGATACACTGCTTTTCTGTTTTTGAAACTCGGTCTATTCGTTTAGAAGATGTGGAACTTTGAAATATTACTAATGCATTTCCCGTAAAATTCTTAATGCTTGAGTTGGGCCTCACCAGCGTCCATTACAAGATACAATTGTTGAATTTAGATTAAGGTGCTCCAAAAAAGCTCAGCAAAATATGTCTTGTGATAACGCATTCTTCATAGCAAGTTTTTGTGCCTACATGTGAATTGAAGTAACTGGATCGATGAAAATTTCAGCTGTGATTATTGCTTCACATTGTTGAGTGGATTTTGATAATCAGTCATGGTGTATTCAATTGACGAAAGAGTTGAAATTGTGGGCATTTTTTTAAGAAATCATTGTATTTGTATTGTATTTTGAAGGATGACATGGCTGCGGCTTGTTGCCATTCGCACATTTTTCCGTGATTATAGCTTTCTTCCTCATTTGATCTGTCCCTGCTTAATTACGCGTGAGCTAATATCTAAAAGATATATAGCGTCTGTATGTATTATTCGGATCACTTTGTATATAACCATTAGCTATAATTTAATTATAATGTTTGTCTTAGTGTATATATTTATTAAATTTTTTTATATTCAAGTTAATAAGCCCACTATATTGCACAATAAATTACACAGTTTTGTACATAAAAATTAACTGTTTAGATATTGCTAAAATTAGAATCTATAAGGATAGTAACTGGGACACATATCTTCATGTCTTGGGGTCGATCAAGACAACTTTGTACATCAACTAGCAGACCACAGGAGAAAAGGGGAAAACACAAGGAAAGACAATAGGAGATTTAAAGCTAGAAAACTCACGTATACTTACATCCATACTTCGTGCCACCCACACGCATATTTACATAATCACTCTCACACAAGTTTATAAAATCTATAGACTATAATATATGTATAAACTAACGTTACAGTTGTAGCTCAAGTCTTTTTGCATGTAGATAGATTTGTGTATATACATGTACGTTTTTTGTCTCTAACAAATATGACAGGTTAAACGGAGAAGAAACAATATCGAGCCTAATTATTTCGTTCAAAAAATTTTGAATATAAATATATTTGGAGGGTATTGTGCAAGCAAATAGCATATGTTCTGGATCACTAACCTCCCCACATTCGCATAAAGGAGTTTCTCTTATTCCAATTTTAAACAAATATTGAGGTACTAATGAGTGTGCAAATCTAAGCCTACAGATGTTAACTACTAAGGGTCTACTCAGATCGGTTGTGTTAAGAAATCATGAAAGCGCAAACGAAACAGCAAGTGTATTCCATAACCTGCATCCTGGTGCGTCATAAGTACGTGTATTTTTTGTTTATAGAAGGGGAAGGAATGCATCATGAAAACCTCATTCACAACACCATAGTGCATTAGATATCGAGGTACTGTGACACTCATACTCACTAAAACTCCCTCCCATGGAGTATCGGACCTTAGTCCATACCTCCGTCGGAAATTTCACACAATGACGTTTGGGTTTGAATGTTTCCATTCTGTTTTTGTCGCGGGGGCGTTAGCCGGTAAGTATAAGCTTTGGAGGCGTATGCTTATATGGAAGTAGCTCATCGTAGGCGGTGGCACTAAGGGGAGCATTTGGGTGAGAACCGGATTTTGCGAACTGAGTTGTGGATAGTTGAGTTACAAACTCAAATATCGAAGGCATTTCCAGATCAGAGTGAATCTGAGTGTTTCTGACAAACCGTGGCGCTCCGGTAACCATTCTCAGACTTTTATTCTGGATGATTTGAAGGGTCTTGATGTGTGTTGCGGCCGCGGTGGCCCATGCAGGTGATGCATCGGTCATGGCTGGCCAGATTATGACTTTGTACATAAGCAATTTATTATTCATGGACAATTTGTAATTTATATTTAGAAGTGGGAACAGCTTCGGGATGAATATCGAGGTTTTTCGTCGGGCGTGCTGGATATGGGGGCGCCATGTTAAACGTTCGTCGAGGAAAACCCTGAGGTATTTGGCTAATCTTGCCAGGGAGTTAGACGGTTGTCTAATGATACGTGTTCATGAGGTGTGTGTCTCGTCTTGGAAAATAGTACTGCTGAATATTTATCGGGGTTTATTGCTAGACAAGACTTCCTATACCAGCCTTGCAGCTCGTCTGCGGCGCTATGAAATCGTTCGGTTATTATCATCGGCTGGGTGGAGCTGCCGAGGATGGTAGTGTCGTCTGCGTACAGTGCGTATGTCACGTTTAGGGGCGCTGTTGGAATGTCTGCGACAGATATATTGTACAGGAGAGAGGAGATAGCAGAACCCTGCGGGAGACCATCCGTGGCTGGGTACGTTCTAGATCTGACTCCCAGATGTTTCACCTGGAACTTCCTGTGTTGCCGGTATGACATGATTAGCAGAATCAGAGGGAGAGGATAATTGAATGATATAAGTTTGTTCAGGAGGCCCGCATGCCAAACCCTATCGAAGGCTCGAGCACGAGAAATATTGCACCAGTTGACTTGTTTTTATGAAATCCATCGGTGGTGTTTTCCACCACACGAAGGACTTGGTCTGTGGTGGAGTGTTGGTGTCTTACCGTTCCGTAACGTCGTCGCTACATGAAGGCTACGGCGTTGGAACGTAGCCGGAAGCCGGACAAGCTCCCGATACCACGCCGTAACGTAGCAACCATTCCCCATTTTGGTGGTTGCTCCGTGATAGGAACGTTCCTATAACAGATCTCTGACTTGCGGCAAAACACTTAGAAGTTATCGCGATAGTCGCTCCCAGCGACCAATTGTGCCAGTTGGGTATATATATATATATATATATATATATATATATATATATATATATATATATATATATATATATATATATATATATATATATATATATAACATATAACATATTTAAAATGAAACTTGCTCTTGATATGGGTTCTAGGGGTTCTAATTTGCGCTTATTTGAAGAAAATTTTGAAAGCCTTAAAGTCGTGATTTCTACGTAGGTCAGTTTTGTCCACGAAAATTCGCTAAAGTTCGTTTTAGCGGAGGTAGAGCGCTTTTAATATAAGACCTTTGCTTGAAATTAATTCAGAATTATGCATCCTCTGATCACGCTAACTTGGTTAGTGAAACGATCGTCAGGTCAGGTTAGGTGAAATCAGGTCAGGTCAGGTCATCCTTTGGTGACGCTAACCTGATTAGTGAAACGATCGTCAGTTTTTTTAATGTGTTGTGGTGATTTTGGTTCTCCAAGTGTACATACACATTTTCCCCCTAAAGTGTTTTAAGTTTAATGGACATAAAGTTCCCTCGACTTTTCAATTTATTATATGAGTTTCTGGATATATCTCAACATTATGCAACATTTATAAAAACTAGCTGTTATAAAACATAAGCTTAATTTATTAAATAGTGTATAAAGCATCTCCGTGGCCGTGCGAGAAAGTCGATGACTTTCCAATACGGACTCGGGGGTCGACGGTTCGAGACTCACCGGCGGCGGATGATTTTTTAAATCACTGTCGTCATTGATATCGAGGTCAAGGTGGAGGGTTGGTTAGTTTAGATGAGCAAAAAGGGTAAGCAATGGCGTAATTGCCAGTAAGCATCTTACCTTTACTTTTTTAAATAGTGTATAAGTAAGCAATAAGTTTAATTTTTTAACTATTCAAGAACGAAGAATTGATTATGTAAATTATTGCAGGCCCCAGATTCGGACCACTTTAAAGAGTTTTTGCGTCCTTTTCACTATTATAACATTATTTTCTTTTCTTTTGTAAACCTATTGCATGCTAGAAATATAAGGAACTGTACAGTGTTCTGAGATAGGAACTACTTAAACTAGATTATTAGCTTTCCCTTAGCTTATTTTCAATACTGTCGTTGACCAAAAAACCTTAGCTTTCCCTTAACTTATTTTCAGTACTGTCGTTGACCAAAAAACCATAGCTTTCCCTTAACTTATTTTCTGTACTGTCGTTGACCAAAAAACCCTAGCTTTCCCTTAACTTATTTTCAGTACTGTCGTTGACCAAAAAACCTTAGCTTTCCCTTAACTTATTTTCAGTACTGTCGTTGACCAAAAAATCTTAGCTTTCCCTTAACTTATTTTCAGTACTGTCGTTGACCAAAAAACCTTAGCTTTCCCTTAACTTATTTTCAGTACTGTCGTTGACCAAAAAACCTTAGCTTTCCCTTAACTTATTTTCAGTACTGTCGTTGACCAAAAAACCAAAACTTTCCCTTAACTTATTTTCTGTACTGTCGTTGACCAAAAAACCATAGCTTTCCCTTAACTTATTTTCTGTACTGTCGTTGACCAAAAAACCTTAGCTTTCCCTTAACTTATTTTCAGTACTGTCGTTGACCAAAAAACCAAAGCTTTCCCTTAACTTATTTTCTGTACTGTCGTTGACCAAAAAACCATAGCTTTCTCTTAAGTTATTTTCTGTACTGTCGTTGACCAAAAAACCTTAGCTTTCCCTTAACTTATTTTCAGTACTGTCGTTGACCAAAAAACCATAGCTTTCCCTTAACTTATTTTCTGTACTGTCGTTGACCAAAAAACCTTAGCTCTCCCTTAGCTTATTTTCAGTACTGTCGTTGACCAAAAAACCATAGCTTTCCCTTAACTTATTTTCAGTACTGTCGTTGACCAAAAAACCTTAGCTTTCCCTTAACTTATTTTCTGTACTGTCGTTGACCAAAAAACCTTAGCTTTCCCTTAACTTATTTTCAGTACTGTCGTTGACCAAAAAGCCTTAGCTTTACCTTAACTTATTTTCAGTACTGTCGTTGACCAAAAAACCTTAGCTTTCCCTTAACTTATTTTTAGTACTGTCGTTGACCAAAAACCGTAGCTTTCCCTTAACTTATTTTCAGTACTGTCGTTGACCAAAAAACCTTAGCTTTCCCTTAACTTATTTTCAGTACTGTCGTTGACCAAAAAATCTTAGCTTTCCCTTAACTTATTTTTAGTACTGTCGTTGACCAAAAAACCTTAGCTTTCCCTTAACTTATTTTCAGTACTGTCGTTGACCAAAAAATCTTAGCTTTCCCTTAACTTCTTTTCAGTATTGTGACCAAAAAACCTTAGCTTTCCCTTAACTTATTTTCAGTACTGTCGTTGACCAAAAAATCTTAGCTTTTCCTTAACTTATTTTCAGTACTGTCGTTGACCAAAAAAACCTATCCTAGATCTGCTGGTGATGTTTGTTAGTAATTACATCATAAAAATATAGTTTTTTACAATTTATCTGTCTGTGGCTAAAGGTATTTACCATAGCAATTTAAATCTAAACGCACACACACTTTTAAGAACAATTTGGAGAACCCAATTCATCACAATACAGTTTTTTGGACCCGACGATCGTTTCTCTAACAAAGTTAGCGTCATCATAGGGATGAGTAAACTAAGTGAATAACGACTAGAACTACTATTTATATGTTAGTTGCCAAGCAATTGCGAACAGCGTCCTCTATGAAGGTGTACAGAAAGACCCCCACTGTTGAGTCTTAAATCCCTGTGATTAAAACTGCATGCCTGCCTTTGTTATACTGTGCGTCGTTATCAAATATTTCTAAGAAGGTCACCCTGGTTATTAAGATAACAATGGACTACATAGAACTGGACCTACTCTATTTATCGAAACATATTTGTTCAAATTTCTAACGATATATATATATATATATATATATATATATATATATATATATATATATATATATATATATATATATATATATATATATATATACACTCATCCTGGATGGTTGGAATATATTCCGACATTTTCCGTGGAGTAATATACGAAATCCGACATGTCGAAGAAAATAAGTAGTGGTGTGGGGGGGGGAAGGGGGAGGGTGGCGGCTTCAATTAGGCGGCCGCGATTTCGGAAAAGAATTGTGGTCGGACGGAACGCCGAGGGAGCGTTGTCAGTTCTAGAGTCACCGTGAGCAAGCTAGTACGTCCGTCGCAAAGAAGTGAAATTGTAAAGTACGTGAGGTTTAAGAGAAGACCGGTAAGCAGAGCGAGGCCGCCGATTCACGAGGCCACTGCCACAGCGGTTGTTTAGTGAACATAGTCACCGGAGAATATCCCAGGTAGGTGAAAGCCTAATACTATTTAGCGAACCCGTGGTAGAAATGGTGAACGCTCCGCAATGACACTGGGAACCTTAGAGGGGACCGTTCCTTCTCTGTCTCCGTTGGCGGGCTGCTCGGGGAGTTAGGGCCGGGATTTCGAAGTTGCGGTTCCAGCGGGAACGCGGAGGCATTCGGCCGCACGAAGGTGTTGGAAGTCGTCCCTGTCGCAGTAATTGCATTATCTGGGACAGTCAAAAACAACACTTCGGGTGGTCGCCCCCGTGTTCCTGTGGGAGGATCGTAACCAGTCCTGGGCTGTGGTAGATTCGTATTGCAGCGACTGCGCTGTTCCGGATTGAAGCAGCCAGGCGACGCCTGGCGTCCCGAGCTGTCCGCGGCCCCGTTCGGAGGGGATGTAAATCCGGGAACAGGGGTGGACATCTTCCGCACCGAACTATATTTTAGTACGCAGCTAGCTTAATTTTATGTAGTGTCCGACACACCCTGTATGCTGCATGCCCGCTTGGGAACACCCGCTATTATTCACTACCTTGATACCACCCCGCACCGCTCAAACCTTTTTTTTTTTTCCCTCAGGGCTCGTCCGCGGCCTTGCCGCCCCGATAGCACCGCAACCCTTGGTTGATTGTGCATACCCCTAGTCTTACTCCACCCATTCCAAAATCACTGTGCCTTGAACTAGTCTGCACAGCGATTGGTAGGGTGAAGTTTTATATTGCTCTGTCTCCGGTCTAGAGTGACCGTAGATCAGTTGTCTTTTCCGGTCCAGAGCTATACACTCGCACAAGATGTGCTGGGCTGATTCCTCCCCCTCGCCGCAGAGTCTGCATGCGAGGTCCCCTTCGAACCGCCCCATTTTATGTAGGTGTTTCTTGACGGCCATGTGTCCCGTCAAGAGACCTGTTGTGTTTCTGAGCTGTCCTCTGCTAAGGTTTAGCAGCTCCACAGCTCTCTTTGAACTGGGTCCGTCAATTATTGACTTCCCATGTCTGAGCTCTGGACAGTCCGCCCAGTACACCTTGTGTTGGTTTCTGACCCAGGACTTAATGGCTCCCCTGGCAGTGCTCTTTGACACGCCCAGAGCCGGTTCTGGTCCCATAAATGGTTCTGCTGACCCCCTCTTTGCGAGACTGTCAGCTTCTTCATTGCCTTTGACCCCCGAGTGACCCGGCACCCAGATGAGGGTCACCTCATTCTGCCCAGCCAGGTCGCTCGTCTCGTCTCGGCACTCACTCACCAGCCAGGAATTTACCCGTGGGCTACTTAGTGCCTTAAGGGCTGCCTGGCTGTCTGTGGCTATGAGGATCCGCTTGTTGGTGTAGCCCCTCCTCTTGTTCTCCCGCACACAGTGCAGGATGGCGTACATCTCGGCCTGAAACACCGTTGCATGGGCTCCGAGGGAAATACTGTGACTTACCCTCGGTCCTTCCGAGTAAACACCTGCCCCCGTCCCACGCTCCCCGCCAGATCCGTCCGTGAACCAGACGAGCGCGTCCCGTGGTATGCCCGGTGTCTCCTCCCGCCATGCCCCGCGATCAGGGATTTCCACTGTGAAGTTGTTTTCCCTGCACATTCGCGGGCTCGCGAAGTCTGACCTCATTTCAAGCATGGGTTCCTTCACGATCTCCTGAATTTTGCAGTGGCCCCTGAAGCCTGGGTTGATCTTCAGTCTACCATTGCAGGCTAGTCTGTATGGTCTTAGCCTGGCCTCTCCCATAATAACGAAGTGTAGGGGGGGTAGATCCAGCAACACCTCCATGGCGGCTGTTGGGGTTGAAGACATGGCCCCTGTGATGCCTAGGCAAGCCATCCTTTGGATCTTGCCTAGTTTTTGTTTGGCACTGGATTGTGTCACCTTAGGCCACCAGACCAGTGCCGCATATGTTAACGATGGTCTGACCACCCTTGTGTACAGCCAGTGGGCCATACTAGGTCTTAGTCCCCACGTTTTTCCATATAGCCGCCTAGTGACGGCTAAGGTCATGACTGCCTTACGCAGTATTTTTCCAATGTGACCATTCCAGGTTAGCTTAGAGTCCAATACGACCCCAAGATATTTTACCTCCCTGGCCATTGGAACGCTCCTACCGTATAGAGTGAGAGTTCTGTGGCTTTCACACTTCCTACTCCTCGTAAACGGCACGACGGTTGCTTTCTCGGGGCTCACCCCGAGCCCTTGATCAACCGTCCACCCTTCCACCACTTTCAGTGCAGTCTGCATACGCTCCCACACTGCCTGTGTGACCTTTCCTCGGACTATGATGACAATGTCGTCCGCATAGCCCTGTACCTCATACCCCCCTCCCGAGAGCCTCCCCAGCAGGCCGTCCACGACTAGACACCAGAGCAAGGGAGACAGAACGCTCCCCTGCGGACACCCCGCCACGACCCCCGTCAGCAGAGTCCCTCCCGCGAGTGAGGTGAACACCGCCCTGTCCCTGAGCATGGAACCGATCCACCTGCAGCAGGTCTCCTCTATTCCACGCTCCCGGGAGGCTGCCAGAACCGATCCGAACGAGGTGTTGCTAAAGGCCCCCTCTATGTCTAGGAAGGCCCCCAGCGCCACCTCCTTGTTCTCCAGCGTATTCTCCAGTTTCAGCACCAGTTGGTGCAGTGCTGTTTCTGTTGAGAATCCTGCTCTGTATGCATATTGTCCGCAGTGTAGAGGATATGCTTCCAGTACACCGCCCCTAATGTGCCGGTCGAGCAGTTTTTCCACTGTTTTCAGCAAGAAGGACATGAGACTTATTGGCCTCAGGGACTTTGCCTGGTCTGTTGGACGCCCAGGTTTAGGAATAAATACAACCCTGGCCAGTCTCCATGCCCTCGGAATGTACCCCAGAGCCAGGCTGGCCCTCATAGTGAGGGTAAGCACCGGCGCCAGTATATCTTTCCCCTGTTGGAGCATGATGGGCATTATTCCATCAAATCCCGGCGATTTGTATGGCTTAAAGCTGTTAATGGCCCATCTGATTTTGCTCCAGGTAAACACCTCTTTAGCGACTGTCCAGTTTACTCTAGATGCCCGCCTATAAGGCGCCTCTATTTCTGAGTGTTCCCAGTCCGGAGGTGATTGGTTTATTATGTTACAGCCGGGGAAGTGCGTCTGGAGTAAAATTTCGATAGTTTCCTCCCCCGAGCTTGTAAAGCCTCCCGTGGGTGTTCTAAGGGAGCCTATGTTAGTCTGAGGGCCCTTAGACAGGATCTTGTGTAGTCGAGCACTCTCGGACGTGTTTTCCACTTCTTCGCAGTGCCTCCTCCACGACTCCTTCTTGGCGTCCCTCAGTCTTTTGTTATAGGTCGATAGGGCCTGTCTATATTCATCCCATGCTCCCGACCTTTTGGCCGCGTTAAACAGCTTACGAACCTGCGTCCTCCTTTGCCTGAGGTCCTCGTTCCACCATGGGACGTTCCTGGTGGACACCCTCATTTTCAGGGGGCAGTTGGCGTTATAGGCCGAGGTAATTGCGTCTCGCAATTGGACTGCTGCAATCTCGAGGTCTATTGAATCCCTTATGGCCCTCTCAACCCCCCGCAGTTCCACAGCTAGGTCTGCCCTGTAGGCTTCCCAGTCCGCCTTGCGGGGGTCCCGGTACCATACCGTTTCTCTTTCGACTTTGGCGATTTCAAACCGGATGTATCTGTGGTCTGAGCTACTCACTTCCCCAGACACAGCCCAGCTTTTAACAAAGTCACCCAGAAACTGGGTGGAAACTGTTAGGTCTAAAACTTCCTCACGCCGTGTTGTGACGAATGTCGGTTTATTACCTCTATTCAATATGTCTAAATTAAATTTCATAAAGAATTGTAAAAGTGCCTCACCCCTAGAGTTTGTGTCCGAGCTACCCCACAACTCATGGTGCGCATTCGCATCCATGCCGATGATGGTCTGCCATCCACCTGCTCTGCTACCCACCATCAGCTGCTCCAATTCGTTGGGTGGAGGAGGGTCCGTGCTGTCCCCTGGCAGATAGGCTGACGCGACAGTAATGTCCCTCAGCCCATCCGCTCCTCCACATCGGATTTTGATCGTTGCCAGGTCCCTGGAACAGAAATTCATTAGAGGGAGAAACTCTATCCCTTCCCTGACAAAAATGCAGGCCCTCGGATTCTCGCTGGACCTGCTGTAGATGAGCTTTCCATTAGCTCCGCCGAGTCCCTTGATCTCTCCTTTGTAGGAGTACGGTTCCTGGATGAGGGCCACATCCGTGTTCCTCAGAGCCATTAGTAGTCCGGCCGTGGCTGCCCTACTGTGTTGGAGGTTGACCTGAAGGAACCTAAGTCCCATTAACCCTTAATTGCTTCCCCAGTGGGCGGAAGCTAACCCTTCCCATGCCCCAGAATGCCTTGAAGGAGGTTCCTTCAAGGGCTCTGTAAGATGTCGGATCGATCGAGAAGGCGAGCGTCTGTCCTTTCTCCTCTGCCTTCCTGCTTAGAACCGACCAGTGTTGCGTCCCCAGTTCAGGGTTCTGGATCTTAAGTCTGCTGATCACCGTCTCCTGCGGGACGGTGTCAGGGATCCGTACGAGGACCTTGCGTCTCTTTGGGAGTTCCTTGGGCTCGACGGCTGTCAAGTCCGCCCCCTCCCAAATCTGACCGAGGCCCCCGATCGTTTTCCGCAGCCAGTCCCGCGACTGCGGGCCGGCACAGGTTATCCAGAGGATGCCCCCCGTCAGGCGCGTCCGGTGGAACTGAGGCGGGCTCTCCCCTTCCTGAAGAGAGTCCACTGCAGCTACCACCGCAGCCTGGATCAGGTCCGCCTTCCCCTGGTCTAGCGTGACCTCAGGATGGCGTCTGTCAATCACCGCCATCCCGAGGCCCTCCGCAGCCTCCCTGTAAGAGCCAGTCTGCGCCGGTGTTCCGGCCTTAGTTCCTTTGGGAGGTCTGTCTGTAGTAGGCGTGCTAGAGCCAGAGCGCGGCGTCTTCCGACTCGCACTCTCCTCTTGCGCCTTTACAGGCACCCTGGCCCTTTTGGAACGTCTGTCTGTAGTGGGCGTGCTAGAGTTCGAGCGCGTCCTCTTCTGACCCGCACTCCCCTCTTGCGCCTTTACAGGTTTCTCGACCGTCCAGGTCCCGGCCGCCATTTTTTGCGCCCTCCGGAGCTTCTTTCTTTGCGCCCCGGAAAGACGCTTGGACTGCCGGGGCAGTCCCTCTACTCTAACAGTAGAGTCCTCACTGGTGGAGGGGCCCCCGGAGTCCGCGGAGCTCGCCGCCCTCCGGTGGGACCCAGCCTCCAGCTTGGGTGTCGGGGACAGGTCTCTGGCCGAAGCTACCCCCTGATCCCCCGTATCTACGCCGGTCGTGGGACCTCCAGAGTCCGCTGCCGCACCCTGGCTCGTCTCCGTTTCCGGGATAGACTCAAGGCTCAAGTCTGTAGCCGGAGCCACTCCTCGAGCCTCATTGGTTTTGGTTTTATATGTATTTATAATCTTCATGTTGTTCCCACGAGAATGGGGGAAATACTGTCCACACCATCAGAACCCCCTGTGTGGTGCAAGGCGGGTTACTCTGGAGGGTTGCCTGGTACTCCAGAGGTTCCGTTCACGACACCATCGCCCTGGTGCCATCCATCCATAGGCACGGGTCACGTGACACCGTAGATTGGGGGAGTTTAGTTCGACCTCCTTGTCTAGATCCGTCATGTTTAGTTATTAGCAGGGTCACCTCGTGCAGGATGCGGATTTTTACCGCGCATGACGGTCTTGGGGAAAGCTTCATCGGGAGTTTATGTTGTTATTTCCACTTCCTCAGCTTGCCCCCTGGAGTCCTTTGGCCCGCGACTCCTTAACCCCCCGCTCAAACCTTGCCGCTTTAATCCCCCGTGCACCCCGAGCGTAGCTTTGATAGTCAAATAACCACCTCTGCCTCTGCATCCTCATAATTACTTAATTCCCTGGTAGCAGGACTCCGTTGTTTTCTTTTGTAAATAGTTAGTTAATAGATTTTATTTTAATTTACTACTCGATATTTCATTTAATCTCTCCAGAATATTCACCCAAGTAACCTTTAACAATAGATCTCTAATAAAGACCATAACCAGAAGTCCCGGGGGACTTCGTCTTAACTTAGGAGGACCCTGTCTCCATTAGAATCTACCCTGGACTTGCGTGTCCGTCGACAGTAACTTGGGAAAGGGGTGAATATCCCGAGGGAGCACGCCTACCCCCTGAAAGAAACTCTATAGGCGTTGGCGCTCGAACAGGATCCCGTCGTAAAGCCGTGTCCCGGGAGTCATCCCGAAAATTCCCCATATTAGGGAAAACTAATATTAACCCCCGGCCTCCCCAAGCGGCCGTCACAATATATATATATATATATATATATATATATATATATATATATATATATATATATATATATATATATATATATATATATATATATATATATATACTCTTGTAAGCATCAAGCTGACGCGACTGCCTGACATTTTTTATTACCTTGAGATTTTTTTATCTACATGACGATTATTATCCCAAATCTGTCATGTCATCATGTAGATAAAGAAAATCTCAAGTTTCAAAAAATGTCAGGCAGTCGCGTCAGCTTGATGCTTACGGAAGTATATATATCGCTTGAAATTTGAACAAAAATGTTTAGATGAATAGAATAGGTCCGGTTCTATGTAGTCCATTGTTCGAACTGTTAGCTTAATAGCCAGTGTGTCCTTCTTAGAAGGAATATTTGAAAATGACGCACAGCATAACAAAGGCAGGTATGCAGTTTTAATCACAGGGATTTAAGACTCAACAGTGGGGGTCTGTCTGTATACCTTCCTAGAGGACGCTGTTCGCAACTCCTTGGCAACAAACATATAAATAGTAGTTCCAGTGTTTATTCACTTAGTTTACTCATCCCCTTGATCACGCTAACTTTGTGAGCAAAACGATACTTGGGTCAAAAAACTGTATTGTGATCAATTGGGTTCTCCAAATTGTACTGACAAGTGCTTATCACAGGTTCCAATCTTCACTTATTGCACACACACTTTAGTAAACCTGTTCTTTATTGCATTCAGAACAAGTTTTCTTTACAGTGTTAAGTTCAACAATGTCTTCCTTTACAGCCATGGACCAAGGTTGAATATTCCCAGATGCAAAAGTAACATAAAAAATGCCACCAAGCAAATACACTGCACTAGGTATGTAGAATATTATTCGCCACTCATCTGCGGTCTAAAACAATTTTATGTTTTATTAACCAATCAAAGTTAAAAAGTATTTTTGGGAATTTCTGATATGAGACCTAGCAACACAAAATTCGACTTAAATCGCAAAAACGCACTGTGTTCAAGCTTTAGAGCTAGATTCAATCAATCTGTATACAAACATTTACATATTACCAGTTTAACTAATCTCAATTTTTGTATGTTTTTTTCTAGGTTCAGAGTATCGACTGTGTTGATACAGCAACATTTCTGCATAATATTGTTTTTTATTTGATTCAACATAGTTAATTGTGTACGCCCAACATGTCATCAGATCCACCAAGGCGGCTGAAGCTATTGCTGTGGTTGAATAAGCGGGGTCACAGATTGAATAAGTGTGGTCAGATCCCAACGTAGCTGGTTTTTTTGGTGTGACAAGGTGTAGTATTCAGTGTTCAATGCTGGCTGGTATGCTAGGAGACAAAGATCAAGGAAAAGAAGATGCACAAGTGTAGAAGCTAACAATTTTGGAACATACAATATGCCCAGTTTCACAAAGCTCGATTACATATTAAACAAAGGGTTGGTAAACTATTGGTTCTGACGACCAATCACAGACTATGATTAGGGTTTTTGCCATGACAACCAAATATTTTGAAGCTGAGATTGGTTGTATTAGGCAATGATTAACTAAGACTTTTTCAAATCTTTGATCGAGCTTTTTGAAACTGGGCATAAGGGTTTTACGAAACACAACACCACATTAGTTATAGCATGCAATGACCTACAAGTGGTGTTCAGTGGCCAGTAAGTAATTGATCTGATAGAAAGAAGAAGCTTAAATGAATATTGATTAAGAGCTTGATGACCCGCAAATGAACCTTAGTTGTCCAAAAGTAGTATCCACCTATGTTCGCTATCTTATTTGCTACAAAAGCTTCTTTGGGGAATAAATTTGGGTTGAGCGGATAAATTCTTGTGTTTTCGAAGCCACTTATAATGTTCTTAGGAGTCGTGGCTCTCATATAAGCTTTTTAACTTTGAAATCTTATTTGTAGTCAACAGGTTACCTGTTGGTTGTCTCATTAGCTGAAAGAGCTTCTTTGGGAAATGTGTTTGGATTGAGCGGATGATCCCTGCATTTTTGAAACTATTTATGATATTCTCAGAATACGCAGCTGCTATAATATATGCTCTTTCAAACAACTGGTCAACTTGTTTCATGGCGACTGACCTGCTTGACTGATTTTCCAAGCAGAGCTCACACTCTTAGGTCTAAAAAGTGCTGAGGGGAGATATAAACCAAACGTCCAGCGGTTGGAGGTAATAAGATGTATTAGGAGGAATACAGAGTATACTAACATGATCCTTTTAAGATGCTTCAAGTAGCAAAATAATTTTTGCATCGCCATCCAAAATCAGTAGCACTGGCTTGGTAGTAGTAAAAAAATGTTTAAATAATGTAGGACAAAAAAATATATGGTCATCTAGTCTGCAGGATGACATAGAGGTTCTGCATGTGGTGGTGTTACCTTTAATTGTTTTAGGTTTTACTAGGCCGAGTTCGAGGAAATATCAGAAGGGGAGAATCATATCTCCCTGCTGCATGAAAGAAAACCACTGATGTTGTATTTGTGCTTCTTTCTACAAAGACAAGTGCTCCAACTTGCTTTTGCCTTTGTTTTTTTTTATTATTATTTTTTAATTCAACAACACACCACGAGGGCTTACAGCCTAAATACTATCGTACCGTGGGTGTCGACAAGGAGGAAAGAGGCAACTTGTTAATTCTGGACTTGAAGGTTTGGAGGTTCGGGGGAGAAGGAAAAACATGTGCCGACAAGGAGTTCCACAACTTGGAAGTCCTCGGGACAAAAGAGCGGGCATAACAAGATGTTCTATGTCGGGTGACCTGGACAGTAAAAGGGTGCATTCGCTCTGTTCCCCTGGTAGATCTGTTGGGGGCAGCAGGTGGAGGAACTATGGAAGAAAGCTCCTCTGAGCAGTGCCCGTGCAGATATCTATAAAAGAAAGAGAGGTCACCAACGGCACGTCGGTGGGCAAGGGATCGCAGCCTTTGGGTAAGGGTAAGGTCACCGATGAGACGTATACCTCTCTTCTGAATGGAGTCCAGGATAGCGAGTGTAGAAGCGGCAGCAGCACCCCAGATGTGAAGTATATAAAGTATAGAGATTAGCTGGTGAAAAGTATTTGCGAGCCCGGAAGAGGAAACCTAATTTCTTAGCAGCCGCTTCTGCGATTGATGTGACATGTTGGTGCCAATTGAGATTTCGATCCACAGAGATGCCAACAAGTGAAAAGGACTCATTACTTTGAATAACTTGGTTGTTTATTGTGATGGGTCTAGGGCTAGTGTATCTCTTATGAGAAAGAAAGCAAGACTGTGATTTGGTGGGGTTGAATTGTACAAGATTTCTACTTCCCCAGTCTAATATTTTTTGGAGATCCACGGAGATAGAACCCTCCATGAGTCTGCGATCCTCATCTAGTTGGTCTAAAGAGACAGGCTTAGAATATTGTATATTGGAGTGGAGGGTGCTGTCGTCCGCGTAACTGTGAACTGGGTTGGATGTGCTAGAGAGGAGGTCATTGATGTGGAGAAGAAACAAAGTAGGGGCTAAAGCTGAACCTTGAGGAACTCCTGCATTAATTGGATACAGTTTAGAGGAATGTCCATCCACGACAACAGAAATGCTCCGGTTAGAGAGGAAATTTGCTGTCCGCGTACAGAGTTTTGGTGGTAGGCCATAGGCCGGTAGTTTATTAAGCAGCGCTGCGTGCACCAAATAAACGGGGGTGAATGGAAACAGTTTTTTTGCAGCTAGGTACGTAACAAACCTTTTAGACCATTTTCAGTATCCATTTGTTATAATTCTATACTAATGCTCTTCGTTGCCCACATCTCCAATCAATATGAGAGTGAAGTCAGCATTCAGCGATTGATCTGGCCTCTAAGAAGTTACGGCCCAAATCCGATAGAATACGTGTGGGATGTGGCAAATACGAGCTCTAAATTCAGCTCGAGCGAACTTAACAGAACTGAAAATGCAAAATCGACCAAAAAGCATTTAAAATTCAAATCATTAGGGTTCAAGGCGGAAATACGAGGCTGACTTGATTTTCGTCGTTTTGCAACTACAAGTTCAGATTCAGTTAAGATAGATCTTTGAGAAATTTTGAATAATTTACGTTGTTACGAATAAAAGCTTGCTACTAGTTGGAATTAATTAAATCTAAACTTTCTTACCTCTCTGAACTCTTCAACTAAGCAAAGGTAATCATAATTATATAAAAGTAAGTTGTAATAAAAACAAAACATGCTATGGGTCGAATTTTGTGTCGGTAAGTACACTTCACTTTAAAATATCAAAATGATAAGACACATCGGAATACTCACAGGTGTTGTGACAACATATCCTGCTATGATGGGGCTTACTATTCCTGGTAAAGTAGCTACAGTATTCCCTATACCCATCAGGACACTGGCATGTTCTGGTGCAATATCCAAATAATTTACACTGTAAGTAATTTGTTATATTCACAAACGTAAGCAGTTGTTTCAAGCTTTAGATCATTTACAGATGTTGCAATATCAATGCATTTTTAGCGTTTTGTTGAATATTTAGACACATCTAAGCTCCAATAAAACTGTGAGGCACAAGCGTCATCCAAGAAATATAGCGACCGGAGTTCTTTTACATTTTAGAGCGGAACACAATATGACACAAACATTAGGAGTAACTGCTTGTAGTGGTAATAGGAAATTAAATAATAGCTGACATGTTAAGCCGGGTGTGGTAGACAAGCATTGCTGTACTACAACTATAAACAAATCTAAGTATTTGTGAGATCGGATTCCACGGTCAGCTCTACCTCCAGTGTGTCTAGATAGTAAATGAACTTAACTCACCAAATTCTCCAGAGGTGACGCTTCTGAGTCTGTCATTGCTGCGTTGTCAAGCTCGCTACTTATCTCAGTCAGGTTGTATCGCTGTCGCTGATATGACAAACTTGTGAAATATAATAAAGTCGAAACCGGTATTTGTTTTCAGCGATGGCTGTATATCACACATAACTTAACATGTTACATATTTCAGTCAAGCAAAATGTAATATCACTTATGTTTTTTACCTGAATCCGGCCAAACAAGGAGCTCCTAAACCAATTGCACTTATGAGACAAACCGTTGTACCCAATGGCGACAACCAATATACAGCACCCAACATAAAAACTGCTTGGCCTATAAATGCTCCACAAGTAAATATTTTTCTAACTTGCGTAGTGGTGAGATATTTTTTTTCTTGAAACCAATCAGCGAAGTAGCCAGAAATTGGAACCATTACTGACATAGCCAAATATGGCAAAGCTGATATTATACCAGTTGTTTCGAGATTAAGATTTAGTACATCTGAAAAAAACGTTATCACTTTTAAATCAAAATGGAGTGCGTATTGTTCGACCGACAGTTCCTAAATGTATGCAACCCCTGCTTACACCAATTCATTTAGGCGTATGTACAATAATTTACTGGCCGACTACATTTCATCCCGGCACAGCATATATATATATATATATATATATATATATATATATATATATATATATATATATATATATATATATATATATATATATATATATATATATTTGCAGCAAACAAGCATTAAAAATAATATATGTGTGGGTTGTATCCTGATGGCCTCGGAAACCAGCTCTATTAGCCACAAACTGTTGTATTAGACAGACGAGAAGTAAGGAAAGGTTTATGACTAACAATAAGAGCAAAAAAAAATAATATAAAATACAGCTTTTAGTTAATTTTTAATAAAAAAAATTCACTAATAGAGAGGTATCCATGGTCAGACTTTGCTAACATTTTTTAAAATGAGCGCGAACTAGGACCCCAAGAACCCATATCCGGGGTCAGTTGGAATTTTTATATGTTTATATATATATATATATATATATATATATATATATATATATATATATATATATATATATATATATATATATATATATATATATCCATCCGATAACTCAAAAAATAATTCACCGATTTAGATGAAACTCGGCAAGTGCCTTTCTTTTATTAATGGCTTGGATGAGTTCGTTAGGCGGAAAAATCGGATAGGGTTTGCCGGGAAAATTTTGAGTTTTCTTTAGAAAAAAATTTTGTTCTCCGAAAATTACAAAGATGTTTTTATAAAATTTACTAGATATGTTGGCTTGGGAGAGACCTTACTATGTACCAAAATTGAACCTTCTAAGTTAATAGAAAATTGAGTTATTCAAATTTTAAATTTTATTTTGAAACATTTTTTTTCTCTGAATATTACCAAGTTATTTTAACGAAATTTGGCGGATGTCTTGCCGTAGGAAAGACCTTACCACATACCATAAATTAAACTTTCTAAGTGTATAGAAACTTGAGTTATTCAAGGTTGAAGCATTTAATAAAAATTCACTACCATAACGCACTTGCTGCGTCCCGAACTCTTTCCTTATTTATTTTATTCATTATTTAAAAAAAAGACAATACATTTTGAAAAGTAAATTTGCCGCCACTAAAGGCATTAAAACATAATGTAAAAGGCAGCTTTTTTGAAAATATTTGGCAATAAAAGAGAAAATAGGAAGATGATTAATATCTGGTTTTTCTATAAATCAAAAAATTGAAGTAAATTTATATCATTCGAATTTTTTACGACAATAACAGAACTGCCTGTCATTATACTTTCTTTAAGTGTGAACATTGTAAATCAGGCTTACAACTCTTTATATCTTCTTCAAAAACAACGATTTATCCATAAGTATATTTATTTATATCTAAGTGAACATATTTTTTTTTTACACAAACCTGACCACATATTCAATTTCCAATGATTTTTTCTTCATTGCCTATAAACATTTATAAAAAAATCTGGGCGCAGCAAGTGCGTTATGGTAGTGAATTTTCATAAAAATATTTTTAATACCAAATATGTGTGTTTTTTTGAGAAAGCAGGCATCAAATTTGGTTACCAGTATAACCTATATAGTAATAACAATGTGCTATGTTTCATCAAAATAACTTTATTGTTTGAAAATGTACAAAAATTTCCGAAAGTGAACTTAAAGTGTTCCCGAAAAAAGTCATTTCTTGGTCAACCTTATAGGTTAATAGCAAATTGAGATATTCAAATATGAAGCATTTGATCAAAATTCGCTACCATAACGCACTTAGTGCGTCCAGAAGATCTTTTCTTACAAACATGCATTATATTTTGATATGCAAAAATGCAATAACATAAGGCGTGTTTGATTAAAAAAATTAATAGCAAATATGTGTGTCTTTTTTCAGAAAGTAGGCATCAAATTTGATTACCAGTATAACACTTTATTATTTGAAAACCTACAAAAATTTCAGAAAGTAAACTTAAATTTCTTTATAATAGCAAATTGAGCTTTTTAAATATGAAGCATTTAACCAAAATTCGCTACCATAACGCACTTGCTGCGTCCAGAATTTCTTTACTCATAAACATGCATTATATTTCGATGGAAAATGCAAAAACATAAGGCGTTTTCAACTTAAAAAAATTTATTTGTATCACCAACGACTTATGGGCTACCCTGTAATTGTATTTTAATAGCCCGTATTAGATTCAAGTTATTTGCCTAAATGTTGCAGATTTTGACGTTTTAAATCGCAACTTTGACGTTTTGAGGAAAACCCCAATTTATTTTTCATTAAATGCCTATAACTTTTTGTCTTTTGACATAAATAGCTAAATTTTTGTAGGTAACTTATCTATAAGGATACCCGCGTACCAAATTTGGTTGCCCTTACTTTGTTAATTCCGGAGATATATATTTTTTTCAAAAGAAAACACAAAATTTTCCGGGAAAACCTTGGCAGATTTTCCTAGCTAACGAACTTATCCAAGCCATTTGCAAAAGGAATTTATTCACCAAATTTAATTAAAATCGGCCTATTATTTTTTGAGTTATCGGTGTGATACATATATATATATATATATATATATATATATATATATATATATATATATATATATATATATATATATATATATATATATATATATATATATGTAAGACTAGATGCATTCTCGCAACAATTAGAACCGTAGACCGGTTTCGCTCTCATTAGAGCTCTTCAGTACGGCATACTAATTGCAGCAAAAATGCACCAAAAATAACACGGCTATCGTATAGCCAGTCTTAAAACACTAAGTGAGTAGCGAACGTGTCGCCACCTAGTTCGGAACCAAGTACTTGTTGTCACGCCCGCTCCAAATAATACAGAGTATTAAAAATAGAGACGGTATACAACTAACTAACAATTCAAAAAATTGTTAGCCCTGGCCCATTTCTACCCCAATATAGGGACAAAGTATGTAAGACTAGATGCATTCTCGCAACAATTAGAACCGTAGACCGGTTTCGCTCTCATTAGAGCTCTTCAGTACGGCATACTAATTGCAGCAAAAATGCACCAAAAATAACACGGCTATCGTATAGCCAGTCTTAAAACACTAAGTGAGTAGCGAACGTGTCGCCACCTAGTTCGGAACCAAGTACTTGTTGTCACGCCCGCTCCAAATAATACAGAGTATTAAAAATAGAGACGGTATACAACTAACTAACAATTCAAAAAATTGTTAGCCCTGGCCCATTTCTACCTCAATATAGGGACAAAGTATGTAAGACTAGATGCATTCTCGCAACAATTAGAACCGTTGCGAGAATGCATCTAGTCTTACATACTTTGTCCCTATATTGGGGTAGAAATGGGCCAGGGCTAACAATTTTTTGAAATGTTAGTTAGTTGTATACCGTCTCTATTTTTAATACTCTGTATTATTTGGAGCGGGCGTGACAACAAGTACTTGGTTCCGAACTAGGTGGCGACACGTTCGCTACTCACTTAGTGTTTTAAGACTGGCTATACGATAGCCGTGTTATTTTTGGTGCATTTTTGCTGCAATTAGTATGCCGTACTGAAGAGCTCTAATGAGAGCGAAACCGGTCTACGGTTCTAATTGTTGCGAGAATGCATCTAGTCTTACATACTTTGTCCCTATATTGGGGTAGAAATGGGCCAGGGCTAACAATTTTTTGAATTGTTAGTTAGTTGTATACCGTCTCTATTTTTAATACTCTGTATTATTTGGAGCGGGCGTGACAACAAGTACTTGGTTCCGAACTAGGTGGCGACACGTTCGCTACTCACTTAGTGTTTTAAGACTGGCTATACGATAGCCGTGTTATTTTTGGTGCATTTTTGCTGCAATTAGTATGCCGTACTGAAGAGCTCTAATGAGAGCGAAACCGGTCTACGGTTCTAATTGTTGCGAGAATGCATCTAGTCTTACATACTTTGTCCCTATATTGGGGTAGAAATGGGCCAGGGCTAACAATTTTTTGAATTGTTAGTTAGTTGTATACCGTCTCTATTTTTAATACTCTGTATTATTTGGAGCGGGCGTGACAACAAGTACTTGGTTCCGAACTAGGTGGCGACACGTTCGCTACTCACTTAGTGTTTTAAGACTGGCTATACGATAGCCGTGTTATTTTTGGTGCATTTTTGCTGCAATTAGTATGCCGTACTGAAGAGCTCTAATGAGAGCGAAACCGGTCTACGGTTCTAATTGTTGCGAGAATGCATCTAGTCTTACATACTTTGTCCCTATATTGGGGTAGAAATGGGCCAGGGCTAACAATTTTTTGAATTGTTAGTTAGTTGTATACCGTCTCTATTTTTAATACTCTGTATTATTTGGAGCGGGCGCGACAACAAGTACTTGGTTCCGAACTAGGTGGCGACACGTTCGCTACTCACTTAGTATATATATATATATATATATATATATATATATATATATATATATATATATATATATATATATATATATATATATATATATATATATATATATATATATATATATATATATATATATATATATATATATATATATATATATATATATATAAACATATAAAAATTGAAACTGACCCCGGATATGTGTTCTGGGGGGCCTAATTAGCGCTCATTTGAAGAAATTTTTTAAAAATTCAAAAGTCGGGATCTCCTCATTAGTGAATTTTTTTAAGAAAATTCACTAAAAGGGAAGTACTTAACCTTCTGCCTTCAACCATAAATATTCAAACAATTGTGCAACTATGCATTGTAAAATGTCAAAAAGTAGATGCCATCAAAGATATCTTTCTTGAAAATAAGAAAATAAATGCTTAATAATATGTGGCTTCACATTTTTGTAATTAAAATATGGAATAAATCTTATATCAATTGATTTTTTAAAATTAGAAAATGACCTTTTCATTAAGGTGAGTCAACGTCAGTACCATAAGGCAAACGTGTGGCTTTACGCTGCACGGACTCCAACATACCATTGTCTCTCTCCAAGACAGGACACCACACAACCCCTGCATATCTAGGATAGGACGGACATACATAATGTATAGCCTATTAAAGGTTTGGACTGAGCAGGCCTTAAAAGCATCGTGCATCAGGTAGAATAGCTTATTGGCCTTAGATGTGCAATATGGGCAGACCATGACAAATTGAACGAGATAATGATCCCCAAATCCTTAGGATTATCCACTGGATTCATATGTTGCTGCATTATATGATAAGTGAATTTAGAATTGTTGAAACCTAAATGCAACACAGAGCATTCGTCGGTGTTCAAAGGCAATAGCCAGTTGGTAGACCAATTCGCAACAACCGATATATCATGCTGAATATCACTATAGTGAGTTAAAGGATTCTGAAACACTTTCAGATCATCCGCGTAGAGCGTACACTCGCACTTTAACAGGCGAGGTAGGTCCGAAGTCTATACAACAAACAGTATAGGACCAAGCACGAATCTCTGTGGTACTCCACTGAGAACAGGGCGAGACGAAAATGTAGTTTGTGCAACTCTCACGAAATACTAGCGATCAGAAAGAAAGCTTTTGATCCAGCTCAGTACAGAGCCGCGAATACCAAAATGTTCTAGTTTTAGTAGTAGACGATTTTTTGAAATTGTTATTATACAAGGTACGAGAAAAAGAGTCTCGGTGGTTCAGTGGAAAGAACGTGTGCCTCTGAACCAAAGGATACTGGGTTCGATCGCAGGGTACTGGGTTCGATCGCAGGGTACTCCTTTCACTTTTTCAGTACAAACTGTACAATTGACATCAACCGAGGTTGTGGCATTGTATTGGAGCAAGCTGATTGTCTGCAAGTTGAGCATTTCGGAGGGGGCGTAAAGCCGTCGGTCCCGTGTCCATGCGATGTTGGGCACGTTAAATATACTTACCCTCCTTACAGAAAGTCAGGGGTTCGGCAAAATTTCGAGGATAGTGAGGTGAAACTGCTTCATCGCGTCGGTGATTGGCCATAGTCGCGGAAATAGACCGACGTTAAAGAAATAAAAACACACACAAGATGCGAGAAAATGTTCTATACGTTAATCATAGGGTGTCCTGAGCTACATCTTACAAAATTATTCTGACAATCACAATTTTTTGAGCACCCTTATATTATTACATTTTTGCATTTTTTAACGAAATATGATGCATGTTTGTAAGAAAAAAATCAAAACACAGTAAGTGCGTTTTGGTCAAATTGCTATTAACCTAAGGTTTGTTGGCTAGGAAAGCAGTTTTCTCGGAAACATTTTAAGTTTATTTTCGGAAAATTTTAGTAAACTTATCAAACAATAAGTTATTGTGATAAAATATGCTACATTTTTTCTACTACTACTGGTGACCAGATTGATGCCTGCTTGCATTAGAGAGATATATTTGCTATTAAAAACATCTTTATGAAAATTCCCTTCCATAACGCACTTGCTGCGTCCAGACTTTTTTAATCGGACACGCCTTATATTATTGCATTTTTGCATGTTCTATCGAAATATAATACGTATTTGTAAGAAAAAAATTCTGGACGCAGCGAGTGTGTTATGATCACGAAATTTCATTAAATGCTTCATATTTGAATATCTCAATTTCCTATTAACCTATAAGGTTCGTCAGACGAGAAATCAGTGTTTTCGGGAACATTTTATGTTTATTTTCCGAAAATTTTTGTACGTTTTCAAAAAATAATTTTATTTTGATGAAATATGGTATATTATGCTGCGCCTGGTATATTAGTAAGCAAATTTGATGCCTACATTCTTAACAAAACATATTTGTTAATAAAAACATTTTAATGAAAATTCACTGCCATAACACACTTGCTGCGTCCAGGCTTTTATATAATCTCATAGAGCATAAATAAAATAAATAAATAAATATAAAAAAATGTAATAAACAGAAAAATGTATACCTTTCATGAATTTTGGCAGTTGTGTTAGCATGGTATAAAAACCCCAGTGTTCACTAAAATGTGAGATCACTATTGCCCAAACTGGCATCGATGTTAATATTTGTTTCCATGGATGCACAAGTTTATTTGTTCTTTCAGTGTATTTTAAACTATTCTTGATGTAAAATAATTCAGCTTTACTTATTTTTTTGTCTTCCTCTGGCGACGTGGCAACTACATGTAACCAAATAGCAACCCATATTAGACCAACAATTCCTAAAATATCAAAGAAAATACGCAATGAAAGAAAATCGGTAAGTAAATCACAATTGCTGCATCTATAGATACATGAATTAATGTAAACATAGTATGATTATACTCCTGGACTCCATTCAACAGCGAGCTATACGTCTCATCGGTGACCCTACCCTCACCCAAAGGCTGCCATCCCTTGCCCACCGACGTGCCGTTGGTGACCTCTCTCTATTTTATAGATATATGCACGGGCACTGCTCAGAGGAGCTTTCCTCCAGAGATTCCCCCACCTGCTGCCCCCAACAGATCTACCAGGGGAACAGAGCGAATGCACCCTTTTACTGTCCAGGTCACCAGAGATAGAACTTCTTGTTATGCCCGCTCTTTTGTCCCGAGGACTTCCAAGTTGTGGAATTCCTTGCCGGCACATGTGTTTCCTTCTCCTCCGAGCCTCCAAAACTTCAAGTCCAGAATTAACAAGTTGCCTCTTTCCTCCCTGTCAACGCCCACGGTACGATAGTATTTAGGCTGTAAGCCCTCGTGGTGTGTTGTTGAAATTAAAAAAAAAACATATTTTTCGCTTAGAACCAGAAACAGAAAAGAGAAACACCAAAAACTTTTGAAGGGCTTTTGGTTGAAAGAGGGCACCAGTAGTGATGGGTCGTTATTTAACAATCTGTTATTTGCCGATAGTCGCTATTTTATAACATTTTGTGGTATTTGGAGTTGGCGTGATAACATACTACTTGGTTCCGCATTTAGATGGCGACTCCTGTCTTACATCTCACTATGTGCTGTGAGGTTGGCTACCGTAGCCGTATTACTTTATGGGTGTCTTCTCGCTGAAATTAGTATACCGTACTGACGAGCTCTAATTAGAGGAAACCGGTCTACGGTTCTAATTGTGGCGAGAATACATCTAGCCTTACATACATTGTCCCTATATTAGGGAAGAAATGGGCCAGGGCTGACAATTTACAAAATTGTCAGTTGGTTGTACATAGTCTATATTTTCTAACATTTTGTGTTATTTGGAGCTGTCGTGACAACATACTACCTGGTTCCGAAATGAGATGGCGAATTCCGAAAGTTCCATTGTGTCAAATATTCTCGCAGGAAAATCATTTAACGCTCGCTTTATAATATTCCTTTTCAAATTCTTTACCATGAAGACAGACGTGTGTTCCCAAATAGCGAATTTTTGTAATTTATTGCGAATGTAGTTTATTCCCTCATTTCAATCAGAAAAATGCATAGCAGCTATTAAAAATTCTCAAACGGTTTGTGAGGCTATAAAAAATGCAAGATATAATTGTGTAACTTTGTATGAAATCACTGCCAACATCCATAAGGGATAAAGATGATTTTAAACATTTGAAATTGACAGTGAAACAATTACTTTTCGATCAAGCTCTATATGCATTGATCATGCCTGTTGTGTTTTTCAGGTGTTTTTCTTTTATGTGTGGTGTTGTAGGTTGTGTGTATGTTTTATTACAGCGACGAGAAGTTTTTATTTGTTTGTATGTTATTGATGCACATTTTTTTTGACATGCCATATATTCTATAATGTATCAACATGACGAATAAATTATTATCATTATAATAATAATAATAATAATAATAATAATAATAATTATTATTATTATTATTATCATTATTATTACTATTATTATGGTTTAATAAAATACAAGCTTTATTGCTTTAGAAAATAGCTGAACAGGTTGAAGTGTTTGTGATTCGTCTTCGCACAGTTCCCCAAAATATTTTTTTGCGCTTCGGAATTCGTTCATTTGTTAAAATGGGACCAACTCCAATTTTTTGGGTACTGTTTCAGCCTCTTCCGTTCAACAATCCATAGAATTTTCCCTTAATTTTGGCAATGTTTTGGTCTGACTATCCATTAAAACGAGAAAACGCGCCAGACATGTATATCTTTTTTTTAAATTTTTATATTTACTTAATCGATTTCTTGAAAAATGGTAGCCAAAATTGTTAGTAGTAGTAGTAGTAGTGGTGGGAAGGCTAACCTCAAGCAAGTAGGCCACAATGGGCCCTTTTTTCCAACCGCAGCAACCCGGCAACCATGCTCTACTGTTCCTCGGTTCGATCACCAAACCGCCTCGACCTCAAAATGAAGGCCATGACGGTCTTCCATTGGACGGTACTTACCTGATTCCTCTGCAGAGTCCTCGATCCGAACAATTCTGCTCGAAGACTCCCATAAGCCTTGCATTCACACAGGTAGTAGGACGTTTCCTAATCCTCGCCGCATTCCTGGCAAATGGGATCCCCCTTTACGCCCATCACTGTGAGGTATCTTTCAAGGGCACAGTGGCCTGTCAGCACCCCAAGGATGCGGCGAAAAGTAGGTCGACTCCTACAGAATAGCCAGACAGCTTTATCTCTGTCCAGCCCCTCCACGAAGTCCCTCGCCTGCCTACAGACACCAACCGTTGCTTCTTTAATTCACCTGTCTAAGGCGACAGAGACCATCTTCCTACTTATGCCTATCGCAGGTTCCGGGCCACAGAACAGCCGCCGGGAACCAAGCCTTGCGAGATTTTCGCTACCTCATGCCCGCTACGCCACAGTGTCACGGAACCCACACTAGTTCCACCTCCTTTGTCCAGGCTAGTCCTTTGAGGGCGTCAGCGCACTTCTGACCCAGTGTTGACCTGATTCTGGCCGCCCAAATTGTTAAATTAATAACAAATTCAAAATTCTTTACAGCATGTAGCAGGATGACCTGCCTCGTACTTTGATTTAGCATTGACAGAGATTTCTGGTTTTTTTCCAAGGATTTGGAACCACATGTTCTGTCGACCATCTTGTCTGGCTGCTTCCATTTAGGTCTGTTCGTTCGATTTCCTGTTTGTCACTGACAGAATTCACCTTTTGATAAACTCTGTCGGTCAGCCTCGTTTTAATTATCCTCCCACTGAAGTTGCCGTCCGGGGCAAGCACACCGGTGCCCCCCCCCCCCCAAGATTCGAGACTGCTGTTGAAAGCGTCCCTGATTCATTTTATATACTAAAAAGTGTTGAATCAACTGGACGCATATCTGAATTCATTATATTCTGTGAGTTCAAGCTGCAGATTTTTAAATTTTTTTTTCTTTTTCAATTTTCTATATCAAATTATTTAATTTATTCATCAGTTGCGTTTGTTTTATAAGGACATCATATATATGTGCTTACCGAAAAAATAAAATATGCTTGGCCATCCAAAAGATTCAGCTAAAAAAGCACTTACAGGCATAGAGACCACGGTACCAACATAACTCCCACAGAAGGCCAGTGTTGCCATTCTGCTTCTTTCTAATGGTGGAGCCCATTCAGCCCAAACAGCTTGTATAGAAGGATATGTGACTCCCTAAAAATACTTTAAATTAAAATTATACCTCTGCGTGATTGTAAAAGGTTCTAGGCTTGTCGAAATGCTTACGCTCTTCGCTCATATCATGCAGTGTCTATAAAATAAGGTGAAAACTAGCTAGGTCAGCATACTGCCTTTTAGAGAATTTTTCGTAAGACGAACTAATGAAGATATCTGTTTATATATATATATATATATATATATATATATATATATATATATATATATATATATATATATATATATATTGATATAGTGTAAAAGGGAACAAGCCTAGTTTTACACATCTTATACTCAAAGTCAGACACAATAGACTCTTATACAAACCCAAAACACTGCAATTACAAAATAAATTATAATTTATGGATATATACAATGCTGCGAAAGGAAAGAGTAAATGATATACCTGATAGTAGACCCATTAAGAAAAGAAAATATATAAATGTTGATGTCGTGCACTCAGACAAAATAATAAAAACAAAGAAACAAGTCCAAAGAATAGACGCTCTTAAAATGTAGGCATGGAAGAAAATAATAAAGGTTAGGTGCAATACAAGTGTGCTATGAGAGGCGAGGGAGGAAATAGGCTTACAGAAAGACATGGCGATAGAGAAGGCACAATCTGTTGGAAAGATTCTACAACATAATAACCTTTGAAAGACATTTGAAAACTGGAAAACATTGACCAATTGATGAGTGGCAGAAGCTGCAAGGAAAAGAAGAACCGACGCCAGGGTGCAGTTTCACCTCACTATCCTGGAAATTTTGTCGAACCACTGATTTTCTGTAAGGAGAGTAGGAATCTTTAACATGCACAACGTCGCACGGACACGGGACCGACAGGTTAACGCCCCCTACGAAGGGCGTAACTTGCAAACATTCAACTTGCTCAAATACAATGCGAGAACCTCGGCTGATATTAATTTATTGCACTTTGTACTGAAAAAGTGAAACGGAAACCCTGGGAATCGAACCCAGTACCCTTTGGTTCAAAGGCACACGTTCTTACCCCTGGATCGCCGAGACCCCATCATATGGTAATAATGATCAAAATATTAATGTTGTATAAAGCTTGCAAAGGTTAAAATTGTAAACTGTATATCTAGCAATGTAGAAAATATTTATTGTACAGATAAAAATTGAATTAAAAACTATAGTAAAACTAAAAACTAAAATAAAATATAACTTACTTCAAATATTCCTTCAATGACTCTAATAGCTAGGAGCAGATATACGTTAGTTTTGGCCAACCACGGAGTTAGCAAAGTAAGGAAGGCAGTAACGGCAATACCCCATCCAAATACTTTATTACCACCTATTCTGGCTGCAAGAATTCCTCCAGCTAATTGTGTGGTTATATAACCATAAAAGAATGAACTTAAAATATAACCTTGTAGTTTCGAGTCCCAATCAAATTCTTGTTTCTAAAAATAATTTTTCCCTAGGTAAATAGTAAACTTAAGATAGTTTTGCACTTACATATATCGTTCTACCGTCTCCTAGAATTATGGACCTGTTAGCTGTCATTGATACTATGGCTATGCTAAGATTGACTCTTAACGAATAAATATTGAAAAACCCAAAAAAAGCGAGTATCACAACAATGTATCTTCTCCTCTTCCAGAATTTACATTTCGATATGTCGTCTTCAAATACCCTTTTTAAAAAGTAATGCTTTAGTAATGAGTCCTGTAACATATTCTTCGGCAAAATATTGATAATTACAAACACAGCAAGTGCGTTAGGGGTAGTGAATTTTCAAAAAATCTTGTAATTTATAATAACTTAATTTGGGACAACATGGACAGCAAATTCATTAAAGTAGCCTATAAATTTCGAAGATCCATCTTATTTGAAAAAAAGCATTCTGAGAAATACTGGTTTGCTTAGTCTGGCTAACTGGTGCCATCAAAATCGGTTCATTATTCTTAAAATTATAGTCTATGCGTATGTATGAATATATATATATATATATATATATATATATATATATATATATATATATATATATATATATAAATGTTCAACCACCAACAGTCCCCAATGTCGTGCATAAAATGACGGATATCATTTTCAAAACTAAAACGGTACGAAATATGCTCTCTTCTCTTAATACTAGGAAAGGCTCTGGCCTTGACGAGATCCCAGCAATCGTTCTCAAAAAATGCGCACCAGAACTAGCTCCTGTCCTGACTCGTCTGTTTCAGACATCTTACAATAGAGGCATATTCCCTAGTAACTGGAAAACTGTTCGAGTACAACCCGTCCCAAAGAAAGGATCTAAAGCGCTTCCTAGCAACTACAGGCCTATTTATCTCCTTTCAGTCATCTCTAAAGTGATGGAAAAGTATATAAACACCGAATTACTAAAATTTCTTGAAAAACACAGTCTAATCCACGACAGGCAGTATGGATTCCGTCAGCGCAGATTAACTGCCGACCTCCTTTCCTTTGTCACCTATTCTTGGAATAAGTCTATGAAACTACACGGCGAATCCCAGATTGTCGCTCTAGACATATCCAAAGCATTCGACCAGGTCTGGCACGCAGCGCTGCTTAATAAACTACCAGCCTATGGCCTACCACCAAAACTCTGTACGTGGACAGCAAATTTCCTCTCCAACCGGAGCATTTCTGTTGTCGTGGATGGACATTCCTCTAAACTGTATCCAATTAATGCAGGAGTTCCTCAAGGTTCAGCTTTAGCCCCTACTTCTACTTCTTCTCCACATCAATGACCTCGTCTCTAGCACATCCAACCCAGTTCACAGTTACGCGGACGACATCACCCTCCACTCCAATATACAATATTCTAAGCCTGTCTCTTTAGCCCAACTAGATGAGGATCGCAGACTCATGGAGGGTTCCATCTCCGTGGATCTCCAAAAAATATTAGACTGGGGAAGTAGAAATCTTGTACAATTCAACCCCACCAAATCACAGTTTTGCTTTCTTTCTCATAAGAGATACACCAGTCCTAGACCCACCACAATAAACAACCAAGTTATTCAAAGTAATGAGTCCTTTTCACTTGTTGGCATCTCTGTGGATCGAAATCTCAATTAGCACCAACATGACACATCAATTGCAGAAGCGGCTGCTATGAAATTAGGTTTCCTCTTCCGGGTTCGCAAATACTTTTCACCAGCTAATCTCTATACTTTATTTACTTCACAAATAAGACCAAACCTCGAATACTGCTCCCACATCTGGGGTGCTGCTGCTGCTTCTACACTCGCTATCCTGGACTCCATTCAGAAGAGAGCTATACGTCTCATCGGTGACCCTACACTCACCCAAAGGCTGCCATCCCTTGCTCACCGACGTGCCGTTGGTGACCTCTCTTTCTGTTATAGATATCTGCACGGGCAGTGCTCAGAGGAGCTTTCTTCCATAGTTCCTCCACCTGCTGCCCCTAACAGATCTACCAGGGGAACAGAGCGAATGCACCCTTTTACTGTCTAGGTCACCAGACATAGAACATCTTGTTATGCCCGCTCTTTTGTCCCGAGGACTTCCAAGTTGTGGAATTCCTTGCCGGCACATGTTTTTCCTTCTCCCCCGAATCTCCAAACCTTCAAGTCCAGAATTAACAAGTTGCCTCTTTCCTCCTTGTCGTCACCCACGGTACGATAGTATTTAGGCTGTAAGCCCTCGTGGTGTGTTGTTACAATATATATATATATATATATATATATATATATATATATATATATATATATATATATATATATATATATATATATATATATATGGGTGCATAGGTAGAAAAAAATTAAGAGAAGAAAAGGAAGGAAATTATTTATACTAATGTTAATAATGTTAATAACTCCAAACGAAAATATTTTTATTTTATTTTTCTTACCGCAAATCTTACCTAAATTAAAATAACCATTAGAAAAAGCCGTAGCTGACGGAGAACTGACCGATTAAGTCTATCTCGCAGCGCGCACACACACAAACACATACACACAAAATGAAATCAACGACACAAACACAAATTTTAAATAACAAATAATTAGTTCTTACTTACTGGTCTATATGTATCTTTTTATTTTGGCGTTTCTGACTTTCTGAACAGTTATGTGATAAAAAGGGTTTTACAACATCTGCACTTTCATCAGCTGTAATTTCCATTATACCTTAACAATGTATAAAAAAGACAGTTAAAAGAAAATGTAATATATTTACAAGTATATTGATCGCATAAAATACGGTGTATATTATACATCAGACATCAGTAAGTAAGGCTCCTATACAGTGTGTCCCAAACTGGATGGGAATGTATTGCTATCTCCGTTATTATTAGAGATAGGGAGACGGTTAAATTAGCAATGTTTTGTAGAATTTCTTGCTCGTTCCAAATATGGCTTGTGTTTTCCCTGCCTCTTTTCGTTTTCGAGTTATTTTGAAAAAACCAGAATTTGTCGATTTTTTTTCCTTCAATATCTAAGTAGGCGTTGATCTGACATGTCTATGACTCTCACATTATCAGGACACTTTTTACAGAGTAATATTTTTGTGCTATTCTCAACTTTGGATTGTCATTTGTTTTTGAGTTACAGGTATCAACGTTTGTTTTTATTATGACAGCCATATTGAATTTTTCGCTCATGTGATAGCCTGTGAAAAGAGCTTTCCAATGATGTACAACATGCTTGAAAAATCTTGTAATCGCACTGACAATTTTGAGAAAAACCGTTTTGAGGATAGTAGGCTATGAAATCCAATACCAAAAAACAAAATGACAAAAAAAGTGTTCAAAAAGCAGTAGGCCATCGAGTCTAACAATAGGCTTCTACTTTTAACATAATTTTCCGTTATGCTTCACGACAAAAAAATAAGTGACAGCTCAGAAACACAACAGGTCTCTTGACGGGACACATGGCCGTCAAGAAACACCTGCATAAAATGGGGCGGTTCGAAGGGGACCTTGCATGCAGACTCTGCGGCGAGGGGAAGGAATCAGCCCTGCACATCTTGTGCAAGTGTAAAGCTCTGGACCGCAAAAGACAACTGATCTATGGTCAGTCTAGACCGGAGACAGAGTAATATAAAACTTCACCCTACCAATCGCTGTGCAGACTAGTTCAAGGCACAGTGATTTTGGAATGGGTGGAGTAAGACTAAGGGTATGCACAATCAACCAAAGGTTGCAGTGCTATCAGGGCGGCAGGACCGCGGACGAGCCCTGAGGGAAAAAAGGCTTCTATATATTAAAGATTTAAATACTTCCTTCTTCTTCTTTAAGACCTTACGTTTGTTCCATTTTAGTAATTTTTTCCAAGCGGTTTTGCTTTGAAAGCTTCCAAGGCTTAAGTATATTGCTTAGCAAAATCGATTTTGAAGTTTATAGAAGCAATTAGTAGCAAAAAAGAAAATTGTATAATTCGGATGTATGTACAATGAAAATTATTTAAAATTTTCGTAGGAAAACCATCTTAAAACTTATGTCAAATACTTGTGGAGAAACTTTTATTTAATTCAGTTGCCCACTAAAAAAATCGGGAAACTTATAAACCGTTTTTGTTCGAAGAAGGACTAAAACTTTTTCGCAATATGCGGTGTCAGGCACATGGGAATAACTTAAAAAGAAAAAGAATATTAAAAAAATATTTTGAATAATAGCTGTTGAACCATCTTGTCGATATATTTGGGTGACCTTAAACTGTCACCTAGGTAATACACATTTTTTATATATATATATATATATATATATATATATATATATATATATATATATATATATATATATATATATATATATATATATATATATAGGTTTCCATTTGACAAAAAATGAAGTGAGACATCACCTCCTGTAACGCTTGTTTGTCGATCTGACCGACATTTGTTTTTTGTCGGCGATGAGTTTATGGACAGCTATTTATCTAAAAAAAATTTGCTTTAGAAAATGTCTACATTTTTTAAGAGAAGGTGTCGAGCTGGAACTACCAAATCGCTATGCTTTTGTTTAGGATATTCTAGCAAGACGGAGCACCTCCTCATTTTGTTGTCGAAGTCCTCAATTTCTCAAATAACTTTTTTCTCAACGTATCGTTTGGACATCGGGGAGAAATTGAGTGACCAGCTCGGTTGCCTCATTTAAACGCATGTGACTTATTTATGATGTTACCTGAAAAATAAAGTGTACAAAGAGCAGCTAAATACTTAAGATAACCCAAGGGATCGCACTCTTGGTGCAGCGGAAAGATATATTTGCAAATGTTAGACGATCGTTTTCGAAATGATTCGATTTATGTTATAAGAAAAATGGAAAACATTTTAAAAATTCTGTACATCTTGTGAGACTTTTTACTCCCTTTTCTTAAATACATATGAGACAACCCTGGTTTTGTTGTTAGATTGGCATTAATAAAAGAAATTATCACAATCTTTATTATACAATCCGATTAAAATTTTATGATTTTTATTATCCAGAATAATTCACAGAGTAAAAATATATACGTTTTCTTATAAAAAATTAGTTGTTGCCTAGGTGAAGATGCCGAAAAATTTAAAGGTCACACAAATATGTTAAAAAATTTGTCCGATTTTTAGTGGAAATATTTTTTTATAATTCTGTTTTGTTTTTAAGTTATTTCCACTTTTCTAAACATATGTATGATCCTTTATGGACTTTAAAACGCCCGTAGCCTGAATAAAATCGGACATACATACCTATGGTGAGCTACGAGGCCATATACATACATAAATTCACCCATTGAAGACACCTGCGTCTTAGGTTAATTATACAGTTCTTTAAAAAAAAGCTAATACAAGGCCTGTGCATAATTTTTTAATTTAAATTACAACTAAACTGTTGACGCATCTGTCGAATATTACTTGTTACTTTAGAATTTTCTACTAATTTTACATTCTCCGTAAATTTGTTCGTCACTAACATTTTCGCCATATTAATACTAATGAAGATGAAGCACACAACTTATAAGGAGCCAGGGGAAGCTCATCGTGCAAGTGCCATACGCTGTTGGAACTGTGGCAAGGTGGGACACATAAGGAGTGAATGCCGGGACCCAAGATCATCTTCAACCCACGCACAGGAAAACTAAATGCAGCTAGCTTTAGGGGGCGAGAGCTGGATGCCCACCACAATGCCCCGAAGTTGACAACTATTTCACTGGTCAACGATTCTGGCAACACGCTCATCGTATAACGGATACATCGGTGACAAGAAGGCTCAAATGGTTGTAGACACTGGCGCATCCAGAACGATTATCCGTCGTGATATGGTATCAAGATGGCGGGTAAGATAGCAAGAAAGATTCTACAAAGTGACCACAGCTGATGGCGAACAGATTCGTGTGTTTGGTGAGACTGAGGTCAAGCTACAAATTGGAGTTTGGAAAACCAAACAGCGAGTTATGGTTGCCTCCATATCAGACCCGATTATACTTAGACTAGATGTTCTACAAGGTCACGGTGTCAAGTTAGATCTCGAGTACAATGTTTTAAATATCGGTGATGAGGAAGTAGTCATGTCGACTGTCAATAACCTTGCGATTCGAAAAGTCACGACCAAAGAAGATGTTGTTGTGAGAGCCCAGAGTGAAAGTATTGTCCCAGTGAAGATAGTTGGAGACATGTCGCGACCTGTGGTGGGTATTATAGAACCAGAAGACAACGATCTTTTTAACAAAGCTCTACTAGTCGGTAAAACTCTTATTCAAGCAAAAGAGCTGGCAGCTGTCAGAATAACCAACCTTAAGAGCTTTGATCAGAAGATTTCCAAAGGGTCCGAAATTGGAAGATTCTCACCGGTAACCATTATACGGCGTTGCCACGACCAAGAAGAACCAGCTTCGTCCTTCCCGGAAGAACCACTTTCCGAATATTTACTCGACGTCGTAGCAGAAGCTAGTGGAAATGTTTCTTCACACCAGAAGCAAGCAGTGGCTATTATTTCTGCCAAATATCGCAACGGTTTCGTAACCGACAATAACTATTTTGGAAGAACAGACCTCGTACGATATCGCATTGAGACTGGGACATCCGTACCAATCAAGTAACCACCGAGAAGGGTACAATTGGCAAAACAGCATAAAGTTGACATCATGCTAATGGAGATGGAGTAGGAACGAGTTATAGAACCATCCCAAAGCCCTTGGGCCTCTCCAGTAGTGTCAGTTAAAAAGAAAGATGGCTCTATGAGGTTTTGTGAAGATTACCGCCGGTTAAATGATGTCACTAAGAAAGACATAGTTATCCACTTCCCAGAATTAAAGATATACTTGATGCACTGGCAGACGCAAGATAGTTTTCGACATTGGACTTGAAAAGTGGCTACTGGCAAGTCGAGATTGAGCCCAAAGACAAAGAAAAGACTGCGCTTACCACTAGCAGTGGACTGTGGCAGTTCAACGTTGTGCCATTTGGGTTGTGTAACGCTCCAGCCACGTTTAAGCATCTAATGGAGACAGTTCTAAAATGTCTATACTAGGATACATGCCTCATGTAAATCGATGACGTCATTATATTAGGAAAGTCTCGCCAGTAACCATCATACGGCGTTGCCACGACCAAGAAGACCCAGCCTTGTCCATCCCGGATGAACCACTTCCAGAACATCTACGCGATCTCTTAGCAGAAGCTAGTGGAAATGTTTCTTCACAACAAAAGCATGCAGTGGCTAAACTGCTGTCCAAATATCGCAACGTTTTCGTAACCGACAAGAACGATTTTGGAAGAACAGACCTAGTACGCCATCGCATTGAGACTGGGACATCTGTACCAATCAAGCAACCACCGCGAAGGGTACCATTGGCAAAACATATTGGTTGGTTCTAATTTTTGTTTTAAAAACGAATTCGCTTTATTAACTGAAAATATCAACCCACTTTCATATTGTTGAGAACCATGTTTATAAGATAAACAAGAATGTGCAAACCACATCACTGTATTGACCCGGTAACAACGCCGCCTCTAAAATGAATTGTTCCGGAGCAGGTATGCTAAAAGAAGCTACCACGCGAGCTGTTGCATTTACCTAAGTTGTAACAATTTTAATAGAAAGTGCCGAAATAAAATATCTGCTGAAACTTTTGATAAAAGCAAAATTTAGACACTTTTTTACAAACTTATTTAAATAATGTTTTTGGTGACCAAATCAACAAACAAAAATTACATACCGTTTTACTTTCTTTATAAAATATGGTTCTAGAGATGTATGCATTCAGTTTAAAATTATTCAACTTATTGTTGAAAAAAATCAAATTCTTATATGGTCTCTTATCATACTTAGTTTTGCGTATCATAATTAGGCACGAGTGATAGTATTTCGCAATATATTATACTTTTGAAATTCATTAAGACCACACGCAATATATAAGAAATTGTTGATATGCAAAAAAATATGTTTTAATGAGCCTAATTGACTTTACATTTAAAAATGGTGATTTTTTGTAAAATAAATTTTTGCAAATTTACATTTTTTTTTCAACTTTCGTCCTAAAGCTGCCACTGAATAATTATATTCTGGCAGGTTTGTAAACAGCTTAAAGAGCTTCGTTGGACAGGAAAATCGAACCAGTTTTTTTTCTCGAACTTTTAAAGTTTATTTTCGGAAAATGTTTGCACTTTTTGAAACAGCAAAGCTATATAAATGAAATACGGTACATTATTAACACTATATAGGTTATACTGCCAACCAAATGTCCTTCTTTTATAAACAAAACATATTTGCCATTAAAAACATTTTTACGAAAATTCGCTACCATAATGCACTTGCTGCGTCCAGACTTTTATAGCATGTATTAGTATCTTATTGGGTACCATAACACTCTTATTGCGTCAGTATTTTTTCATTATATGTAACAATATCTTATTCGTTACCGTAACACACTTGATGCGATAGTATTTCTTTCACAATACACATTAACATCTCATTCGTTATCATAACACACTGGTTGTGTTCGTATTTCTAAATTTAGTTTTTAATTAAGTCCTTACCTTATTCTTTACCATGCACTTGCTGCGTCAATATTTTCAAAATTAGTTTTTAATTAATTCCTTACTTTGTTACTATAACAAATTTGCTGCGTCAGGATTTCTTTGATTTTATGGGATTTACTTGCGCCGTTTAAAGTAAATCTGATACAGACCTGAAAAGCTCTATTTATGCTCTATTTAATGACGTATAAATTCAATGTGATGCTATAAGAAATAACAAAGTTAGCTATGGTTGCAAAAAATTTGAAGCCGTAGAAAAGATTTGTTAATGTCATTCGATTGGCCGTAGTCGCTAATATTAAACTACTCAATTTTATTAAATTTGTTTACAAGATGGCGAATATATTTAAATTTTTCCAAAAACATTTTTTTTTGGTTTTTGGTCGATATTTTGAAAACCTCTGTAGATATTTTAAATTTCGGTTCAGCATCTGATCGTGCTCGGAATAGCAACACTTTTTTCCCGTTTAACCAAAATGGTATCTCCTACCGCTTCCGAAATCCCCATGTTGTTACTTTTATCTGGGACACCCGTATATATATATATATATATATATATATATATATATATATATATATATATATATATATATATATATATATTGTTACCTCCTTCAAAGAAAAGCTTTACGCACAAGAACCGTGGTATATGGTGATTGACCTCAGGTGGATATAGATCTGGTCAATCTTGAGGTCACAATTGCCTATAACACCCTACCCTAAAGTAGCTATCTATCAGATTATCAAATTTATTAAGCAGCACTTTTTAGGAGGTTGACAGATCTGGATATAGTTTGATACTCACGTTCTCTTCCTTTGTTTGCTTCGCACCGCCCAGAGTCCTATGTTTGTGGGCTCTCCAGACTAGTGCCAGGTTACATTGAAATTTAGATATCTAGATAATAGTTAGTAAGAAATAATTGTTTGCGCCGACGTCAAAAGAAAAGTAGATGCAAGGGAGGAATTTCTTTTCAATTAAACAGACATGTTAATATAACAAAAAAGCCTGGACGCAGCAAGTGCGTTATGGTAGTGAATTTTCATAGAAATGATCTGGCACAAAATATTTTATTATAACTTTTTTTTCTTGTAACATAGAAATCTAAATTTTGGTGTATAGTTTACTTTTTATATCGTAAACCTACCTACCAAATTTGGTTATCATATATTTTTTATTTTTTAAGAAAATTTTTTTTTTCAAATCAAAACTGAAAATTTTTCCGGAAAACCTCGTCCCATTTTTCTGATTAACGAACTTATCAAAGCCATTTATAAAAGGAAGGTACATGACAAATTTTATCAAAATCGGCCTATTATTCTCTGAGAAATTTTTTTTTAGAACGAAAACTCAAAATTTTCCAGGAAAACCTCGTCCGATTTTCCTGACTAACAAACTTGTCAAAGCCATTTACAGAAGGAAGGTATATGCCAAATTTGATTAAAATCGGCTTCTTATTCTCTGAGATAATGTTTTTTTAGAATGAAAACTCAAAATTTTCCCGGAAAACCTCTTCAGATTTTCCTGACTAACAAACTTGTCAAAGCCATTAACAAAAGGAAGGTATATTCCAAATTTTATTAAAATCGGCCCATTATTTTTTGAGATAAGAATTTTTTTCGAATGAAAACTCAAAATTTTCCAGGAAAACCTCGTCCGATTTTCTTGACTAACAAACTTGTCAAAGCCATTTACAAAAGGAAGGTATATGCCAAATTTTATTAAAATCGGCTTATTATTCTCTGAGATAAAATTTTTTTTTAGAATGAAAATTCAAAATTCTCCCGGAAAACCTCGTCAGATTTTCCTGACTAACGAACTTGTCCAAGCCATTTACAAAAGAAAGGTACATGCCAAATTTTATCAAAATCGGCCTATTATTTTTAGAGTTATCGGTGTGATACATATATATATATATATATATATATATATATATATATATATATATATATATATATATATATATATATATATATATATATATATATATATATATATAAACATATAAAAATTCAAACTGAACCCGGATATGGGTTCTAGGGGTGCTAGTTCGCGCTCATTTGCAAAAATGTTTTCAAAATTCAAAAACTCTGGACGCAGCAAGTGCGTTATGGTAGTGAATTTTCATAAAAATGTTTTTAATAGCAAATATGTGTTTTTTTTTTCAGAAAGCAGGCATCAAATTTGGTTATCAGTATAACCTATATAGTAAAAACAATGTGCCATGTTTCATCAAAATAACTTTATTGTTTGAAAACGTACAGAAATTTCCGAAAGTAAACTTAAAATGTAACCGAAAAAATCCGTTTCTTGGTCAACCTTATAGGTTAATAGCAAATTGAGCTTTTCAAATATGAAGCATTTAATCAAAATTCGATACTATAACGCACTTGCTGCGTCCAGAATTCCTTAACTTACAAACATGCATTATATTTCGATGGAAAATGCAAAAACATAAGGCGTTTTCCACTAAAAAAAAATATTATTTGTATCACCAACGACTTATGGGCCATCCTGTGATGGTAGCAATAATTTTTTAAGGTGTAGCTCAAGACACCGTATAATTAATGTATACAATATTTTTTCATATCTTGTATAATAACGGAGATATTGAGCTTTATTGATTTTTTACGAAAATTCTACAAAAATTATATACCATTAAACGATAAATTCTATAGCTAAGGCTACTGCCAAGCATCGGAGAAAGGGTCTATTTCAAATGAATTTTCTGGAAATATTTTAGTAAAATAAAGGACGATGACGGTTGAAACTAAGACTTCAGGGTTTGTAAAACATTCTTCTTGAGACATTTGATTTCCAGAGCCCGTATTAGATTCAAGTTCTTTGCCTAAATGTTGCGAATTTCGACGTTTTAAATTGTCACTTTGACGTTTTGAAGAAACCCCCAATTTATTTTTCTTTAAATGCCCATAACTTTTTTGTCTTTTGACCTACGAAGCTAACTTTTGGTACGCACCTCACCTATAATGACAGCGTACCAAATTTGGTTGCCCTTACTTTGTTAATTCCGGAGATATAATTTTTTTTTGAAGGAAAACCCTAAATTTTCCGGGAAAACCTGGGCCGATTTTCCTTACTAACGAACTTATCCAAGCCATTTGCAAAAGGAAGGTATTCACCAAATTTGATCAAAATCGGACCATTATTTTTTGAGTTATCGGTGTGATACATATATATATATATATATATATATATATATATATATATATATATATATATATATATATATATATATATATATATATATATATATATATATATATATATATATATATATATATATATATATATATATATATATATATATATATATATATATATATATATATATATATATATATATATATATATATATATATATATATATATATATATATAACATATAAAAATTGAAACTGACCCCGGATATGTGTTCTGGGGGGGCCTAATTAGCGCTCACTTGAAGAAATTTTTTCAAAATTCAAAAGTCGGGATCTGCTCATTAGTGAATTTTTTTTAAGAAAATTCACTAAAAAGTCGGGATCTCCCCATTAGTGAATTTTTTCTACGAAAATTCACTAATATAGAATTTATTCATATAAATTAAATTTGGAATAGCGAATATAATGAAATAAAAGATTGATAAATATCAAATAAATATTAATTGCACACAAATAGAAATCAAATACACAGCAAGAATATCAAGAACAAGAAATTATTAATGTACATACATGTGTCAAGACAATAATATACAGACAGTTGTGTATTACTAAAATGTTACTGTCAATTACTTAGGGTATCGCTCAAAAATAAAAATAAACATAAATGATTAGGTTAATTACTTGACGTTTGTCAATCAATTGCTAGGTATTCTCGTGAATTAACTGGCCAGTTCTTTGAGTGAGGCTCCGAAAAAAAAAAGGAAGAAAATCTACTTAATATATTCCTACGTGAAATTTCTATATTAATTATGAAAACTAAGAGATATTAAAGAGAATGTATAGGTTAGGCATCTTACAGACAAAATTTGCTAATTACATTTTAAAAGAAAATAATAAAAACTGTGTGTTTAAATTAACAAAAATTGACAAAATCTTAGAGATTAAACAGGAAATATATAGTTTTGCTGACAGCACCTCTCTGACATTGTTTAGCTCAAACTTGATTACGTGATTTTGAAAGTTCAGGTTATTAAAACTTCAGATGTTAGATTTCGACATGAAAATTCTGCTGATTTAGAGAAAATATTTGTTTATACTCACCAGTCCTCCGGTACTAAGTTACCTGATGACCCTGTGAAGATGCTTTCCAGGTGGGATCAATCATGAGTGCCTGACACAGATTCCAGACTCCAATAAGAGCGCAAGAACTATGGAAAAACGACTGGGACTTCTCATCAGAGATTATTGGGCCGGTGGATGTTACTGCTCCTATAATACAAGACCATTTGACACCTATGTCGATGTTCTGAATTCGCTTGATGGAAACTTTGCGAAGCGCAATTAAAACGTGAATTTGCTTCAGTAAAATTCACTGCCAATTTACTTAAGGTTCGATATAACCAGGAATTCTTTCTAATTACGGCAAGAAGTCAACCGCTCGGAACAAAGAACCACGAGTTAGCTCCGTTTTTATGCTGAATACGATGTTTAATCAAACTCGAAAATCACTCCGAACAATCACTGACAATAATTACTAGGTGGTACAGATAACAGAAAGAACATTACAACCCCGTTTTAAGATAATTTAATAGCCACTGAAAACTGACGGTGTCCACTCTATGAAGGCTCAGTAGAGAGTCCCCTCTAATGTCTCGGGTTCTGCAAATTGTTAGTCGCTGCACGCAAAAATTCTCACTGTGACGGTTGGTGGCTGTGCGTGAGCTCTTTCTAGCCTCCATTCTCCGAATGAGATAAAACGAGACCTCCAATCGGTGGTGAAATCCCGACGTCGCACCTCCCGTGTTCACAGTTGAAGGTGTTTGCCGCCAATTATCTGCAACGTTTTTAACGGTCTTTCTTGGGTGAGATCACCGGAAAATTACAGATGAACAATATTTTGTTCTAGAGCATTCCTAACGTATATTTTAAATGCTTATTTCGTTCCTGGAAATATTTGTTTAGTAATAATGCGAGGTAGTTTTCCATGGCAAACATATATTGAATTTTGACGTACAAATTAGAAATGCAGTAAAGGGGTTTACGGTACTTGAAAATTTAGCGACTTTTCATGAAAATAATTTCGACATTAAAACATGAATTTCCTTACAGATATTGGATTGTCGGCTCCTAATTAAGTCTCTTACGGATTTATTTTGAATAATTAATGCAGTAACGAAACGTAATCGTTACAATATATAACATATTAAAAATGAAATTTACTCTTGATATGGGTTGTAAGGGTCATAAATCGTACTTATTTGAAAAAAAAATTTGGAAAGCATTAACTTGTGATTTTATCATAGGTCCATTATTTCCACATCGTCACAACGTGTGGAATTATCGCATCGGCGACAACATTTTCAATAATTTTCGTTCGCTTAAACGTCTTAAAAAGTATCAAAAACATATAGGAAACATGATTTGGGAACGAATTTTTTTTATCTTTCGGTCTGTCGGTCTGTCTGTTTGTAGCCACGATAACTTTATAACTAATTGAGATATCGTCTTCAAATTTGGTATACACTTAGCACTCGACAAACAAACGGTTCGGATTGTTTTTTTTGTGTTTTTTTTAATTTCAACAACACACCACGAGGGCTTACAGCCTAAATACTATCGTACCTTGGGTGTTGACAAGGAGGAAAGAGGCAGCCTGATAATTCTGGACTTGAAGGTTTGGAGGTTCGGAGGAGAAGGAAAAACATGTGCCGGCAAGGAATTCCACAACTTGGAAGTCCTCGGGACAAAAGAGCGGGCATAACAAGATGTTCTATGTCTGGTGACCTGGACAGTAAAAGGGTGCATTCGCTCTGTTCCCCTAGTAGATCTGTTGGGGGTAGCAGGTGGGGGAACTATGGAGGAAAGCTCCTCTGAGCAGTGCCCGTGCAGATATCTATAAAAGAGAGAGAGGTCACCAACGGCACGTCGGTGGGCAAGGGATGGCAGCCTTTGGGTGAGGTGAGACGTATAGCTCTCTTTTGAATGGAGTCCAGGATAGCGAGTGTAGAAGCGGCAGCGGCACCCCAGATGTGGAAGCAGTATTCGAGGTTTGGCCTTATTTGTGAAGTATATAAGGTATAGAGATCAGCTGTTGAAAAGTATTTGCGAGCCCGGAAGAGGAAACCTAATTTCTTAGCAGCCGATTCTGCAATTTATGTGACATGTTGGTGCCAATTAAGATTTCGATCCACAGAAATGCCAACAAGAGAAAAGGACTCATTACTTTGAATAACTTGGTTGTTCATTGTGATGGGTCTAGGGCTGGTGTATCTCTTGTGAGAAAGAAAGCAAGACTTAGTTTTGGTGGGGTTGAATTGTAGAAGATTTCTACTTCCCCAGTATAATATTTTTTGGAGATCCACGGAGACAGAATCCTCCATGAGTCTGCGATCCTCATCTAATTGGACTAAAGAGACATGCTTAGAATATTGTATATTTGAATGGAGGGTTCTGATATGCTCTTGTTGGAGAGGAAATTTGCTGTCCACATACAGAGTTTTGGTGGTAGGCCATAGGCCGGAAGTTTATTAAGCAGCGCTGCATGCCAGACCTGGTCAAATGCTTTGGATATGTCTAGAGCAACAATCTGGGATTCACCGTGTTGTTCCATAGACTTGTTCCAAGAATGGGTGACAAAGGAAAGGAGGTCGGCAGTCGATCTGCGATGACGGAATCCATACTGCCTGTCGTGGATTAGACTGTGTTTTTCAAGAAATTTTAGTAATTCGGTGTTTATATACTTTTCCATCACTTTAGAGACGACTGAAAGGAGAGAAATATGCCTGTAGTTGCTGGGAAGCACTTTGGATCCTTCCTTGGGGATGGGTTGTACTCGAGCAGTTTTCCAGTTACTAGGGAATATGCCTTTATTATAAGATATCTGAAACAGACGAGTCAGGACAGGAGCAAGCTTTGGTGCGCATTTTTTGAGAACAATTGCTGGGATCTCGTCAAGGTCAGAGGCTTTCCTGGTGTTAAGAGAAGAGAGCATATTTCGTACCTTTTTAGTTTTGAAAATGATATCCGTCATTTTATCCGCGACATTGGGGACTGTTGGTGGTTGAACATTTGGAGGTGGGTTGAGAGTAGAATTGCCGGCGAACAACGAAGCAAAAAGTTCAGCCTTGCCCAGGGCAGTAGAAACAATTTCATCCCCTGAGACAAGAGGTGGGAACGTGCTTTTGCAGAAATTATTCCCAATAGATTTAGCAAGAGTCCAGAAGGGTTTGTCGCCGTTAGAGCTTAAGAGGACTTTGTTTTTGATGTGGTTATTAAACGAGTGTTTTTTCCTCAGAAAGAATGCGGACATAGCAGTTTCTTGCGTCGTTAAATGCTTGACGATTTTCTTGACTGGGATTGTGTAGAAGCGTTTTGTGAGCTTTGACCTTTTCAAGTCTGGCCTTGTCACAGGATTTAGAGAACCAGGGCTTTTAAATGACTGAAGAGGTTTTCTGTGTACGTGAAATAAAAAATTCCATGCCAGCTTGGATAATTTCGGTGACGTTTTGTGAGATATCAGAGGGGTCAGGATGAGAGAAGCAGACCGACGCCCATGGAAATGAGGAAAAGTAATCCCGCATTTCGTCCCAGTTTGCGGTGTTGTAGTGCCAAACGATACATAGGTGTGATGACTGTGTGACCTCGGGTTGCATTGCGCAGGAAGCAGTGACCATGCCGTGGCTTAGCGACCAAGGGGGGCGGTGACTGATATCTTATCAGTTTCAGGTTTTGTAGTAAGAAGGAGAGTTTTTGGGTAAAATTGCTTTAGGGGATGAATTGGGGGTGATGTTGTGAAAATTTAATTTTTTTCGTTCAAACTCAAGTAATATAACATTTTAAGGTTTATTTATTAGAAAACTTTAAATTTCACCCAACATCTGTGCTGAAAATAAATTAGGGTTTAAATGTGTGGGGGTGGAATGTTGACAACAATTTCGAATTTTTTTTGCTAATACGGCGTAAAAAGTCTCAAAACATATAGAAACCTTGATTCTGGAACGAAAATTCTTTTGTCTGTCGGTAGGTAGGTCTGTGGGTAGGTAGGTCTGTCGGTATGTCGGCATGTACGTCTGTCTGTTAATAGGCGCAATAACTTTCGAACGAATTGAGATATCATCTTCAAATTTGGCATCCGGTTAGCACCCAACAACGGAACGCTTCGAATTCTGTTTGGAAAAGATCGCTTCAGGGGGTAGGGGATAAATAAGGGGTGATTTGGTGAAAATCAATATTTTTTCAATAACACTCGAGTAATATGACGTTTCAAAAGTTTATGGGTACAGGACTACAAATATTTTCTTTGTGGTCAAGTTATGGACCCTAAATTCATTCCATGAGTATGTCTTCCTGTAGAGAATAAACTATCACAGCTATGTGAAAGTTATAAATCAATTTGCAGCACTATTTTTATACGAAATCGAAAAATGCTTTCTAGCGGAGATAGAGCGCTTTTAATATGAAGCTTCACTTAAAAAAATTGCGTTCGAAGTGTAACGGATATAAAGTTCCTTCGACTTTTAGTGAATTCCCGTAGAGAAAAATCACTATTTAGGGCATCTCGACGAAAAAATTCTTCAAATATGCGCGAACTAGGACCCCTAAAACCCATATCCGGGGTTAGTATCAATTTTTATATGTATATATATATATATATATATATATATATATATATATATATATATATATATATATATATATATATATATATATATTTATATATTTATATATTTATATATACATATATGTACCGATAACTCGAAAAATAATGGGCAGATTTTAACAGAATTTTGAAGGTACTTTCTTTTTATAACTGGGCTGACAAAGTTCGTTAGCCCGGAAAATTGGACCAAGTTTTCCAGGAAAATTTTGAGCTTTCTTTAAAAACAGGATTTTTCTCTGAAAGTTACAAAACTAAACTTGGTAGGTAGGTTTACGTTATAAAAAGTAACCACATACCCAAATTTAGATCTCTATATTACAAAAAAAAGTTATAAGTATTTAAGAAAAAAAAAGTGTGGTGCCAGATACTTTTTTGACTACCGTAGTGCACTTGCTGCGTCCAGACTTTTTAATTTGTCATTGAGTTTCTCGATGTATGTGAACATTAACAAACATCTATAAAAACAAGCTTTTATAAAACACAAATTGATTTATTAAATAGTGTCAAAGTAAGCAACATATTTAATTCTGTAGCAATGATAACAATGTTAGCATAAAGTCAGAATCCTCTTCAAAAGTGAACAATTATAAAAAGTACCAGAGGACCCAGATTTTGACCGTTTTAAAGAGTTTTTTGGGACGTTTTCACTATCACAAATTATTATCTATTCTTTCATAAACCTGTTGCATGCCAGAAATATAATGAACAGTTCAGTGTTTTGATATAGGAACTACTTAAACTAGATTTCGCTTAACTTATTTTCAGTCCTGTCGTTGAAGAAAAACCTATATTGGCCCTGCTGGTGAGATTTGTTAGTAATATATGTTATAAATAGATTATCTAAAAATACAGGTTTTTCTTAATTTATTAGTCTGTGGCTTTATTCGCCATAGCCATTTGAACCTAAACACACACTCACACACACACACACACACACACACACAGACCGCAGCTAGTAGTGGACTTTTCCTTTACGTAATAGTAAAGGATTTTTTCACGCCCGAGGAGGTACCACCTCTTACATCAAGGGGCCGCTGAAGTCCCAATGGACATTTCCGGTTCTGTTGTATGAGTCACTTTCCCTTATAAACAAAAATGACGATGGCTCCTCCTTGTACAAAAGATTCCGGGGGGAAAATACCCCTCAATTCAGATCGACGGGAGAGGGGTGTGCAGGGGGCGCCGAAATCAAGTTTTAACGAATATATGTTCTATTCTAACCTGAACTTCTTCCACCATTTCTTCCAGGCTAATAGGCCCCAACTCCTCTTCCTCACCAAAACTCAAATCAGTGCCAAAACAGCCACTAATCACTTTAATATCCCGGGTATGAGCTCCTTACTTCCTTTACATTGCATGGAGGTGTATGCGCATATGTCAGTAGTAATCTACCCTGCACCACACTCTCCAATTTGGAAGCTGGAAGAAAATACATACTTTGGATGAAACTTTCTCTCTCAGGGTTGCAACTAAATTTATCTGTTGCATTTACCGGTCACCTTCTGACAACAACTTTGTCCAGCTCTTTGACTACCTTTCTGAAAAAACGGACTATCTGATTTCTGAATATCCTTCCTCCGAGGTCACTATTCTTGGTGACTTCAATGTCCATAATAAGGAATGGCTAGGATCTTCAAAAACCGATCCACAAGGGAGAGCAGCGAAGGCCTTTGCAGTCAGCAATTCTTTAGCCAATATGGTTCAGCAACCTACCTACTTTCCTCGTATCCCAACACAAAGCTCAAATTCCTTGGATCTCCTTCTTACTACAAAACCTGAATGCTATAAGACATCAGTCACCACCCCCCTTGGTCGCTCAGACCACGGCATGGTCACTGCTTCCTGCGCAATGCAACCCGAGGTCACACAGTCATCACACCCATGTATAGTTTGGCACTACAACTCCGCGAATTGGGACGAAATGCGGGATTACTTTTCCTCATTTGTCTGCTTCTCTCATCCTGACCCCCCTGATATCTCACAAAACGCCACTCCTACCGCCCTGGGCAAGGCTGAACTTTTTGCCTCGTTGTTCGCCGGAAATTGTACTCTCAACCAACCTCCAAATGTTCAACCACCAACAGTCCCCAATGTCACGCATAAAATGACGGATATAATTTTAAAAATAAAGAGGTACGAAAGATGCTATCTTCTCTTAATACCAGAAAAGCCTCTGGCCTTGACCAGATCCCAGCAATTGTTCTCAAAAAATGCGCACCAGAACTTGCTCCTGTGTTGACTCATCCGTTTCAGACATCTTCCAAGAAAGTCATATTCCCTAGTAACTGGAAAGGTGCTCCAGTACAACCCGTCTCCAAGAAAGGCTCCAAAGTGCTTCCTAGCAACTACATGCCTATTTCTCTCTTTTCAGTCGTCTCTAAAGTGACGGAAAAGTATATAAACACTGAATTACTAAAATTTCTTGAAAAACACAGTCTAATCCACGACAGGCAGTATGGATTCCGTCAGCGCAGATAAACTGCCGACCTCCTTTCCTTTGTCACCCATTCTTGGAACAAGTCTAAACTACACGGTGAATCCCAGATTGTCGCTCTAGACATATCCTAAGCATTCGACCAGCTCTGGCACGCAGCGCTGCTTAAGAAACTTCTGGTCTATGGCCTACCATCAACACTCTGTACCTGGACAGCAAATTTCCTCTCCAACCGAAGTATTTCTGTTGTCGTGGATGGCCACTCCTCTAAACTGTGTCCATTTAATGCAGGAGTCCCTCAAGGTTCAGATTTAGCCCCTACTTTCTTTCTTCTCCACATAAATGACCTCCTCTCTAGCGCATCCAACCCAGTTCACAGTTACGCGGATGACAGCACACTTTCACTCAAATATACAATATTCTAAGCCTGCATCTTTAGCCCAATTAGATAAGGATCGCAGACTCATGGAGGGTTCTGTCTCTGTGGATCTCCAAAAAATATTAGACTGGGGAATTAAAAATCTTGTACAATTCAACTCCACCAAATTTTAGTCTTGCTTTCTATCTCATAGGAGATACACCAGCCCTAGACCCATCACAATGAACAATCAAGCTGTTCAAAGTAATGAGTCCTTTTCACTTTTTGGCATTTCTGTGGATCGAAATCTCAATTGGCACCAACATGTCACATCAATTGCAGAAGCTGCTGCTAAGAAATTAGGTTTCCTCTTCCGGACTAGCAAATACTTTTCACCAGCTAATCTCTATATTTTATTTACTTTACAAAGAAGGCCAAACCTCGAACTGCTCTGGGGTGCTGCTGCCGCTTCTAGACTCGCTATCCTGGAGTCCATTCAGAAGGTAGATATACGTTTCATTGGTGACCCTACCCTCACCCAAAGGCTGCCATCACTTGCCCACCGACGTGCCGTTGGTGACCTCTCTCTCTCCCTCTCTCTCTTTTATAGATATCTGCACGGGTACTGCTCAGAGGAGCTTTCTTTCATAGTTCCTCCACCTGCTGTCCCCAATAGATCTACCAGGGGAACAGAGCGAATGCACCCTTTTACTGTCCAGGTCACCAGACATAGAACATCTTGTTATGCCCGCTCTTTTGTCCCGAGGATTTCCAAGTTCTGGAATTCCTTGCCGGCACATGTTTTTTCTTCTCCTCCGAACCTCCAACCCTTCAGGTCCAGAATTAACAAGTTGCCTCCTTCATCCTTGTCGACACCCACGGTACGATAGTATTCAGGCTGTAAGTCCTCGTGGTCTGTTGTTGGAAAAAAATTCACCATAGCCATTTGTACCTAAACACACACACACAGCTTAGTGGCCTTGTTCACCATAGCCATTTTAACCTAAACACACACATACGCACACACATAGACACAGACACTTTAGTAAACCTGTTCTGTACTGCCTTGAAAACAAGTTTTCGTTTCAGTGTTAAATTCAACACTGTCTTCTTTTACAGCCATGGCCCAAGGTTGAATATTTCCAGAGGCAAAAATACCATAAAGAATGCCACCAAGCAAATACACTGCACTGGATATGTAGAATATTATTCGCCACTCATCGGCTGTCTAAAACAATTTATTTTTTATTAATCAATGCATTCACAAGAAACAATCAAAATTATAAGAATATTTTTTGGAATTTGTGATATTAGACTCGGTCGCACAAAATTCGACCTAAATCGAATGTATTAGACAACTCTCGAAAACGTACTGTATTCGAGCTTTAAAGCCAGTTTCAATCATTCCGTGCATAAACATTTATACAGGTGCCTTGATTATACTTAAAAAAATTTGGGGCGTGTGTTGCCCTTGAAACAATAGTGGGGGTAGTTCGTACAACATTTTTCATTTTAAGGTCGTGATACTGAGATATATGTGTTAAAGTTGATTTTCCTTAATTATCATTAAAAACGCTTAAGATAAGATTTTCACAATTTTTACACGAGTAAATATTTAGAGCATATAAAGAAAAACGAAAAATCCGATTTATTATGTGAAGCACTGGCGCACGTGGGGGCACTCTGAGGGTTATAATTTAGAAAAAAAAATAAAAACTAAAAATTGGTGAAATTTTTCAACGGTTCTAAAACACTCAAAGACCAATACAAAAGTAAGGGGTACTGGTATAAATTCCATAGGATGTACCGGGTGGCCAATTAAGCGAGGTAAGCGGCTGTATCTCGGAAACCGTTTACTACAGAGCTTTGGGAAAAATATATTTAGTAAATGTGGCCAAGGAAAATCGTTGGATAATATTTTTAAGTTCGTCAGATGTCCGCTATGGGGCGTAACACCAAGAGGAAATGGAAAAAATAGGACATCTCAGTAATATGTCGAAATAAACTGTGTTGAAAATACCTGCAAATAAATGTCGTGTGTACCACGAACAATTTTTGTTATAACTATTTTTCTCTAACTCTTCAGATAAAGTGGCGGGGGTAAGGCAAACATTTATTAGGAAAAAATGCAATATCTCGGGATTGCCTCATTGGAAAATATTGAACTTAGTGTCAGTTAAAAGAATATTTATTGCTCTAACAACTGCATTGCAAGCCATGTCTTTGTTATTGTTACTGTAATCACTAGATGGCGCTTTTAAAAAAATTAACACATTTAATGATTTTTCTCAAGAAACCTAAATACAATGATATAATTATTACTACATAGATAGAAAGAGGACTAAAGGCCAAAGCAAGTGGTGAAAATGCCAAGTCTCTATCTTTTGTTTAACCGGAGATATTAATGAAAAACTGATACTGAAATCTAAAACAAAATATTTAATTCCCTCTGTATGTAATTCTAAAAGATAAGCACTCTAGTGTCTCCTTAAATGCTCAAAGTGTCTGCCGTCACGTTCTACACACTGCTTGAGCATATATCGAGTAGAAAAAACGGCAGCTTCCACTTCCGCTGTTGACAGACTACGAATTGCATTTCGGATTATATTCTTCATATCTTCCTTACTCGTAGGCTTTGTTTGGAAGACAATGTCCTTTATCCGTTCCGGAAAATTAAAAGTCTAAGCATATTAAGTCAGGTGACCTCGCTGGCCAGGGAAATATGCTTTCTCTTCCTATCCATCGGCCTGGATACGTCTCATTGAGATGTTCTCGCACATTAATTGAAAAATGTGCTGGGCAACCATCGAGCTGGGGAAACACATTTTGCCTGGTTTCAAGGGGCACATCTTCTAATAAAACTGGCAAATCATTTCTTAGAAACTCCAAGAAGAGGTTACCAGTAAGAGACTGGTCAAAGAAATAGGGTCCAATAATTGTACCTCCTATTACGCCACACCATACCTTAAGACTCCAACGTCCTTGATGTTGAACTTCTCGCATCCAGTGGGGGTTCTGGGTAGATCAATAATGCATATTATGCAAATTTACATTACCGTCGCTATGAAAACTAGCCTCGTACGTCCAAAGAACTTGCGTTAAAAAATTAGGATTTTCATTGATCATGTCTAAAGGCCAATGGCAATGATCCAGCCTCCGATCATAATCGTGCTCATTCAGCGCTTGCTTCAAAACAATATGATAAGGGTCTAGTCTAAAAATCAAAATAATTATCATTATATATTCAAAAGGACATTGTAATAAAAATATGTTTATCTGCTGACATAATAGACGCATTATTTTATCGGATTTAAGTAACATAAAGCTGTTCATTATACCACAAGTGGTGTTCACTCAAGCTAAACAGTTACGTCATCAACAATTCATAAAGCTTAACTGTTACTACGTTGAAAGTTGAACAGTTGTGGCAATTTCATGGTTGTCAATAGACTTTGAGTGAAATAGTGCTCATATACAAAAAATCAACTAAATTCGAGAAAACGTACTTGTCATTGATATCCGAAGATTTTGGTGGTTGATGATATGTGATAAAGTGTTGTATCTTACTCGGATCATAAACAATCATTATGGTAACATGTCGTGTTATCATATAATTTTTACGACTGTCGTCTGATCATTTTCACAACCGTCATTATGATCCCTGTGAGATTAATAACAATAACTATTTTGAATTTCACGATATAATAAGCTTACCTATACTCTTTCAAAATAGTTTGGATGGTGGTCCGTGATATTCCCAAGTCAAGATGCAATATTCTTGTGCTAACATGAGGATTAAATTCTATATATGCCAAAACATTGATAATATTTTCTTCAGTTCTGAAAAAACGGCGTCTCCGCAGCAACGGTCGGCTTAAGCCTCCAGTTTCACGTAAGTTTTGCACCTAGCGAAGAAAAACTATTCTGTTATAATGGCGGCAATTCGGATACCACACTCTTTCAGCAACTGCCGCATTTTGAAAGCACTCAAAGTAAACATCAATCATATCAACGGTTTCATGATTTGTAAAAAACATTTTTAATATTTAAATTATACACCAAAGAATTCAGAGTAACTAATTTGACGTTTCTTTTAGAGTATTGTAATTTTGTCTTTTTTCCAAAGCCTACCTATTCCAGTTTTAGAGTATAATTATTGGACCGAACGAATAAGTTATAGTTGCGTTAGGAATGCGTAAATAAGTCTTATTTTTAACAAAAAACTATAAAACTAAATTTGCAAATTAATAAATTTCTGTTCTCAATCTTTAAATTAATCAATGCTGAAAGTGTTTTTGTTTAAATTCCAGTTTTATAAGTTTTTCATTAATATCTCTGGTTAAACAAAAGATAGATACTTGGGATTTTCACCACTTGTTTTGTCCTTTAGTCCTATTTCTATCTATGTAGTAATATTTATATCATTGTATTTAGGTTTCTTGAGAAAAATCATAAAATATGTTAAATTTTTAAAAAAACGCAATCTAGTGATTAGAGTAACAATAACAAAGACATGGCTTGCAATGCAGCTAATAGAGCAAGAAATACTCTTTTAAATGACTCTAAGTTCAACATTTTCCAATGAGGAGATCCCGATATATTGCATTTTTTCCTAATCAATATTTGCCTTACCCCCACCACTTTATCTGAAGGGTTAGAGAAAAATTGTCAAAACAAAAATTGTTAGTGATGCACACGACATTTATCTGCAGGTATTTTCAACACAGTTTATCTGGAGATATTACTGAGATATCCTATTTTTTCCATTCCCTCTTGGTGTTACGCCCGCTAGTGGGCATGTGACGAACTTGAAAATAATTTGTTCCCAAAGCTCTATTGTGAACGGTTTCCGAGATACAGCCGCTTACCCCGCTTAATTGGCCACCCTGTACAGTTTTCGAGCAAAATTGAGTTAAAATTGTTTGTTCACTAAAGACGCATAAGTATTAGTTTCTATTTTTAAACTGAAAGTTTACGTTACTATGGATACAGCAAAAGTTATCAACAGCAGTTTAAATTGTCATAACTTCTCAAACAATATTATTTTTCCCTTCAGTTGTTCGACATTATGTCTTATAAACAGTATAGCTTAAATGAATTCGCTGACACGCATTTAGTATATGGAGAGTGTGGATGCAATTCTTTAGAGTCTGCAAGGCGATATGTTGAAAAAGTTCCTGGTCGATAAGTTCCCTACCAGAGTATCTTTGCGGCAATTGACCGAAGGTTTAGAGAAAAGGGTACCTTTCTACCTTGTACCACTGAGTATGCTCGTCCACAATCTGCAAGGACTGTAGATATGGAAGAAGCTGTTTTAATCGCGGTTGAAGAAAATCCACATACAAGCGTAAAAACGATTGCTGCCGAAGTGATTGGTTCCAAGTCTACAGTACACAACGTACTAAAAAACAGCAGATACGGCCCTACCATCTAACTCGTGTACACGAACTTTCCCAAAGATAACAATGCCAGAATACGTTTGTGTGATTGGATTAGGAACAAATAGAATGCAAATAATGGCTTTTGAGACACAGTCTTATTTACTGACAAATCCTTTTTCACAAAAAATGGAGTACTAAATGTACATAACAACCATGAATGGAATGACGCTAATCCAAAAGCAACCATTGTGTCCCATTCCCAACATCAATTTTCCATCAATATGTGGACTGGAATTGTCGGTGATCATTTGTTAGGACCCGTTGAGCTACCTCCATGATTAAGGTTTAGTATCTAATTTTTTTTAGAAAATACATTGCCTGGTCTATTAGAAGATTTGCCTTTGAATTGTAGGAGAGATATGTGGTTTATGCACCCCCACATTATGCTCAACTAGTGCGGCAATTTCTTGATAACCAGTTTTCTGGGCACTGAAATGGTCGTGGCCAAGATGTACCTGTAAATTGGACTGTCAGATCATGCGACTTAAATATTTTAGATTTTTATTTTTGGGGATTTATAAAACGTACAGTTTATGCGACAACAGTGCAAACTCGGCAGGCACTATGGGCACGAATTGTGGAAGCGTTAAGTCTGGTTAGACAAGATATTGGAGTTTTGTGTACAGCAAGGCGATCTTTTCTGCGACGCACAGCTTTGTGTATAGAAATAAATGGGGCATAATTTTAGCATCTGCTACAGTGTTTAATAATTTCTTAACTTAACCAACTTTTGGTGTATCCATTTTTCTCGAAATGTATCCTATGGAATTTCTACCACTACACGTTATTTTTGGATTAGTCTTTGAATTTTTTGAAACCGTTCGAAAATTTCAGATATTTTGACTTTTAACATATTTTTTTCTAAATTATAACCCTCAGAGTGCCCCCACTCGCGCCACATAATAAATCGGATTTTGCGTTTTTCTCTATATGGTGTTAATATTTACACGTGTACGAATTTTGAAAATCTTATCTGAATCTATCTCATTAGCTGAAAATGTTTATTTGGGATATATGTTTGGGTTGAGCGTATTTTGGAAGCAAAAATAGCGTTCGTAGAAGTCGAGGCTCATATATGCTTTTTCGAAAAGCTTATTTCATAGTGGTTGCCCTGCCCGGATGTCAACCAGAGCTCAAAGTATTAAGAATAAAAAGTGCTGAGGAGAAATATGAACGAGACCTCTAGCGGTTGGAGGTGGTGAGATGTGTAAAGAGGAATGCAGAGTATATGAATGTGATTCTTTCGGGCGGTCTTAAGTAGCAAAATAATTTTTCTGTAGCTTGCATAACCATCCAAAATCAGTAACACTACTAGTAGTAGTATGCTAATCATGTTTAAAAAAATGTTCAAAAAATGTAGGACAAAATATCTGTGTTCATCTAGCCTGTAGGATGATATAAAGGTCTGAATGTGGCAATGTTCCCTTTGAAAATTCTAGGTTTTCCTAGGCTGAGGTTTAGGAAATATTATAAGGGAAGGAATATATCTCGTTGCTGCATCAAAGCAAACTACTGAGGTTGTAGTTGTGCCTCTTTCTATAGAGGCAAGTGCTCCTACTTGCTTTTGATTTTAGTTGCAAGGACTTTTGAAGATTGGTTTGGGATAGCTGCGATGGCTGTCTTACCCACAATATTTCGCTTGATTTAAATATGTAGCGGCTGCACAGGAGTTTTGCAAAACAGGGACACTACAGCAGTTATTGTATGCAATGATTTAGAGGAAGTGCGTGGAGTCGCACTCCGTAATCGAACTGTTAGGAAAATGTTGGATAAATATTGCTTAAGAGCTTGATGACCCAGAGATTTCCTTCACTTTGCAATGCACAGAAATAGGGCATTGGCAAGTGGCGGTAAATCTTGTTTATACATGACATCTTACATTGATAATGGTCGTCTAAATATGTGGAAAAGACACGGTGAAAAATTTGCCCAGTGGCATATTGTACCACGAGTTCCTTTCGGTGATGTGTCATATATTCTAGTCTTTCTTTAACGAAGCTCTATCAGCTTTTCCACAATATATGGATTTAGATATAAACGTTTAGCTGTGAAACCATTATCAATTAGTAACCCCTTATCACTTTGATTCTGTGTAAAAGTTATGCGACAGTAGCCTAGATGATGAACTAAAGATTGATTTGGTTGAAAGTCACCCTCGAAATACTTCGAAGACAGCATACGTATAATCTCCATAAAATCGTAATATGGCCAATCTTCTAGAGCTAGGTATTGGTTGTGGTTATCGAGCCATATTGGACAGATAAATTTCACAAGTGTTGTAAAACTTCTTAGACTAACACCGGTAATTAATGTCATGGAATCAGTGATGCTGAATGGTGTTTCCATCAGCATCCTCTCATCCTCTTGGTATTCGTTAAATCGTATTCTTCTAAGTTAACGCTCTTCAAAATCAGGACCATCATTTTCGTCTATATCACATCGTTTTCTCTTGTGTTCTGGTTCTGTAACTCCAGAATCATTACTGTCGTCACACATCATACTGGTACAATCACAATTAACTTTCAGATTTACACCGAACATCTTCAACGGTTAGATTTGGACTGAACTTATTATTGTCTAGTTTACTGTTAAGTAGGGTTCGTGGCTGCCCCTACTTCTCTTCGTTCACTCTCGTTCGTTGTATTTTTCTGTTTGGTTGTTGTGTAAACCTTGAAAATCTATTGCGATCACTTATGACCCTCCCCATAATAATTTCTATACTGGTATTGGGCTTCTTCTGGCAAATATTTAAAGAATGGCTTGCTTAAATGATCTCCTGGACGGTGTTGAATGTAAGACAAGGCAAAGAATTGAGTAGAACAGCAGCCGGCCAAGTATACGTCACATAATTCAACTAGCTGTTTGCTTTGAAAGTCTTTACCTTCTGAATCGCGTTCATCTATATATGCTTGCTCTTGTATTTTCAACACCAACTATTTTAGGTCACTCGCTTCGCTAGATATTCTGCTTTTAACTCCATACCACAAGTCACTGTTGTAAAACATGTTTCTAGTTTATCACAACGCTACAAAATGATTTTTAGATTGATTCTGTTGAAAATCGCTCTCGAATTTTTCTCGAGGCTAAATCTGAAGTAAAACCGCGAACATCCGACGTTTGTTTACTCGAGTTCTTGCTGGTAGAAGTAAAACCGCAGCCATCGAAAGTTGTTTACTCCAAATTTCTTCTCAAGGCTAAATCTGAAGTAAAACCGCATACATCCGATGTTTGTTTACTCGAGTTCTTGCTGATAGAAGTAAAACCGCAGCCATCGAAAGTTGTTTACACCAAATTTTTCTCAAGGCTAAATCTAAAGTAAAACCGAAAACATCCGGTAGTTGTTTGCTTCATCAAGATGGGTAACATGTTGCCAAACTTCAGCCGTCTAGATCGAAAACTAAGAAAGTTAGCTTTGCGCATGCGTGTGTAATATTTTTGATTTCAACTCATCAAGACGAGTAACATGACACCAAACCTTATACCTCTACAGCAGATAATAAAAAAGTTGCTTTGCGCATGCCATATTCTAAATCTCAATCTGATTCTATATTTAGATAAGATCTAGATCTGGATCTAGATATAAATTCCAGATCTGGATCGTTATCTCGGTCTTGGCCACGAAAGCGCTGACCCCGCCCACCCTGCCGCCGCCTCCGGCGGTGGCACTGTATTTTACTTGTCACGACAAGTAACATGATACCAAACACGTGGGGGTTAACTTAAAAACCACCAAAGTTGGTTTGCGCATGCGCAAACCGCCATTTTTTACACGTCATTCTTATAAAAATCAAAATGCCGGGCCCTCTTACTTTAACAGGTGGTGCCACCTGTCGTTTAAAAATTTTAATTCCCCGGGTTTTTCACTTATGGTCGGCTATCTTGGATAGTGTCACTTTAGGTTTGCTCCCTATTGGTCCCCCACCCAGTGACGTGACTCGGACGTCGCTACGGTGCTGCGCGCCGGCGCAGTGGCTGGGTGGTGGCCTCAGAACGAATCATCTATACCTACTGGTGTAGAATGGTAATAATTTGGTAGCTCGCACCGAATTAACAGTGTTGAATGGAAAAAGTTTGATTTGAGCTAGGTACGTAACAAACATTTTCGACCATTTGCCCTATTCATTGGCCATAGTTCTATACTAAGGCTCTTATGTTGCTCACATCTCCAATCAGTACGAGAACAAAGTCAGCATTCGGCGATTGATCTGGCGTCTAGGAAGTTACGACCCAAATTTGATAGAACATGTGTGGGATATGATCTCGTGGAGAATGCGAGCTCTAAATCCGGCTCCAGCGAACTTAGCAGAACTGAAAATCCGATGGGAGGAAATCGATTAAGAAGCAATTTGAAATTGAAATCATTAGGGGTTAAGGCGGCAATACGAGGTATTAACTTGATTTTTATTATTTTGCAACTAAAAGTTTAGATACCCCTCCCCCCTTTGAGAAATTTTTAATAATTTACATTATGCTACAAAAATTGATACTATTTGGATTAAATGAAATTCAAACTTTCGCACCTTTCTGAACTCTTCAACCAAACATAAGTAATTATAATTAAAACAAAACTTTTAATAAAAGCTAAATATGTTTATGGATTGAATTTTGTGTCACTAAGTATACCTCATTTCAAAATATCAAAATTATAAGAAAAATCGGAATACTCACAGATGTTGTGACAACATATCCTGTTATGATGGGACTTATTATTCCTGGTAAAGTGGCTACAGTATTCCCTATACCCATCAGGACACTGGCATGTTCTGGTGCAATATCCAAATGATTTACACTGTAAGCAATTTTTTATATTCAAAAATCCTAAGTAGTTGTTTCAAGCTTTGGCTCATTGACAGATGTTGCACTATCAATGCATTTTTAGCCTTTTACTGAATATTTAGACAGATCTAAGCTACAAAAAAAAAACAGTGAGGCACAAGCGTCATCCAAGAGTTAAGCGACCTGAGTTCTTTTACTTTTTAGGCGTAAGAACTGCCGGTGGAAACCATCCTCCTAACCAATACTGTTTGACTGTTTATAGTGGTAATAGGTAATTAAGTAATAATAAGTATATTGAACCGGATGTGGTAGACAAGCATTGCTCTTCTACAACATATAAACAAATGTAAGTATTGGTGCGATCGATTTCCATCGTCAGTTCTTACTCTAATGTCTCTAGATAGTAAAAGAACTTAACTCACCTTATTCTCCAGATCTGGCGCTACTCAGTCTCTCAATTCTGCGTTATATCAGGCAAGAGTGTGTTGTATTGCAGTCACTGATATGACAAACTTGTGCAATGTAATAGAGTCGAGACTGGTAATTGTTTTTAGCGACAGCTGTACATCACACAAGGCTTAACATGTTGCTTATTTGGTTACATATTTTAGCCGATTAAATGTTATGTAACTTATGCTTTTTTACCTGAATCCAGCCCAAGCGAAAGCACCTAAGCCAATTGCACTTATGAGACAAACTATTGTTCCCAACGGCGACAACCAATATACTGCACCCAACATAAAAACTGTTTGGCCCATAAATGCTCCACAAGTAAATATCTTTCTTACTTGCGTAGTGGTGAGATATTTTTTTTCTTGAAACCAATCAGCAAAGTAGCCAGAAATTGGGACCATTACGGACATAGCCAAATATGGCAGAGCTGACATTATACCAGTTTCTTCGAGATTAAAATGTAGTACATCTGAAATGCATAACATAATCCATTTTAAATAAAAATGTACCCAAGCAAACATAAGAATGAAAATAAAACATTCACAGACGTAAGACTAATTATCTGCTATCAGAAGACTGAAAAACAAAATATTCCTTGTAATTTTTACAGGTGGTAAGTATGATGTTTGAAACAGACTATATTTCAGAATATATACAAGAACCTGCATTCCATCGTTTTCTTAAAACAATTTATAAATACAAATGTATGAAAACAATTATAAGTTTAAAAAAAGATAGCTTTGCAGACTAATCTGTTTGAACAAGAAGATAAACTAATTTCGGATTCGCGTCAAAAAAACCTTTATTACATCTTAGTTCGGCAATTTAATCACATCTTAACCTATAACCACTGATTTTCCTGTTTAATTTGTGTGTAAGAAAGTCGTCATATCCTTTTATTTGGAAACAAAGTAAAATCATTCCTTTTGTCAAACGAGCTTCAAGACACTTCTTCTTTTGAGAGGAAGGGAAATCTTCAAAAGACAATCGGCCATCTACCGAGTTTTGTTGGATTCATCTCTCTGGAGGGTGCCTCCTCTCGCAGTCCTGGAACAACTTTTCGGTATTACTTCAGGCTAACTTCTCCCTATGTAGCAGTTGTGCTATTCTGTTTCCTTTCCTGGTCTTGTTTGCTCAGAATTTCCGTAACCGCACTTTCTCTTGTTCTCGATTTTGCTTCTGTCTCTAGCATATGTTTGGTTATGTTCTCTGCTGTCAGTTGTTTCCAAGATCTATAAAGTTTTATAGATCTTGGTTTCCTAGTCCCAGTTGTAACTAGTTCTGCTTTCTCGTTTCACCTGGTGCATTTTAGTACCGCACGCATATTGTTTCTTTCTGGCCTTAATGGTGGACCTACACCAATACCGATGGCACTTCTCTACAGTGATTTTTCATTTTCTTTAACGTAGCATTGCTAATATTTGAATCTCGTTTTTTGATATCATGTTCTGAAAGCCCCTCTCATTCCAAATTCAGAGATGTGGCATTTTTTGAGGTTTAGTACCATTTTACTCTTTTTTTCGACCTTAATCAAGAAAATTCTTATTAAGGACCTGTGCATAGCTTTTAAACTTAAGTACTAAATAACTAGCTATATCAGTTAATACTTAATGTGATTTAGGCGTTTAATAATAATCCAATTCATGAATTGTGGCAATAATTTAATGGAATTATTCCAAAACAAAACAACTAGATTTAGAGAATATTTTCAAGTAAACGTCCACTATTTTTCAAGCACAAATAGCACCTTCTAACTGTCGATTATAAAACCCTAGTTAGCATTTTTGGAGTAATACAGGCAAATTCTTCCAGAACTAACCTCCTCAGATCTTGTTCTCTAGAAAACTTTGGCTGATATACATAATTCTTAACGTATCCCCGTATGAAGAAATCAAGCGGGGTTATATCTGGTGAACGCGCTGGTCAAGGTGTTTCCGAATACGTGCTGATTACCTGATCTGGAAATCTTCTTGAAAGATATTCCCAAACGGCTTCGGAATTATGTGCAGCAACACTTTGTGTCATTTAGGCGCTCAATAATAATTCAATGGCTGAATTGAGACAATATGGAATAGATACAGAACAAATAAAATTACATTACCAGAAGACATAAACATTAAAACAAAACAAAAAACTAATACGAACAAAACAACAAAATTTAGAGCATATGTTCAAATAAACTTCTACTATTTTGCAAGCACAAATAACACCTTCTAACTGTCGATTATCAAAACCTAGCAACATTTGTGGAGTAATAATGGGACTAATGCTTCCAGAACTAACCTCCTCAGATCTTGTTCTGTAGAAAAATGTTGCTGATATATATGATTCCGTATCCCGATACGAAGAAATCAAGCGGGGTTATATCTGGTGAACGCGCTGGCCAGGCTGTTTACCTTATCTGAAAATCTCCTTGAAAGAGATTCCAGAAGGGCTCTGGAATTATGTGTAGGTGCCCCATCCTGCTAACTCTCTCCAGAGGCATGTTCTAAAAGAAAACCCCTTTTTTTAATGCCCATAAGCTATATATATATATATATATATATATATATATATATATATATATATATATATATATATATATATATATATATAGGCTGAACCAGTTGCCAAAATTTAGGTCTGTAAGTTTAAAAATAAAAAAAGTTATAGGCATTTAAAAAAAGGGGTTTTATTCAAAACGTCAAAGTCGCGATTTGAAACGTCAACATTGGTTACATTTAGGCAAAGAACCTGAAATAAATACGGATTGTGTAAAGTGTGTTCTGCAAACCCTTAAGTTTCAGCTTCAACCATCATTACCCTTCATTTTACTAAAATATTTTCAGAAAGTTCATTTCAAATAGACACTTTCTCTCATGCTTTGGCAGTAGTTTTGGTTAAGTTTATGGTTTAACAGTCTATAATTTTTAGCTAATTTTCGTAGAAAAAATTCGTTAATGAAGACACCGCGACTTTTGAATTCTAAAAAGATTTCTTCGAATGAGTGCAAACTAGGCCCCCTAGAATCGATATCCGGGTTTACTTTCTGTTTACATATATACAGGGTGACCCATTTCTACGGTAAAGCTCAATATAATTGTTATTATGCAAGATACGAGAAAAAATTGTATACGTTACTTATAGGGTGTCTTCAGCTGCATCCTATAAAATTATTTTGACAATCACAGGTGTCCCATAAGTCGTTGGTGATACCTACAATTATTTTTTTAACACTCCTTATTGCATTTTTGCATTTTTCATTGAAATATGATGCATGTTTGTAAAAAGATCGAGACGCAGTAAATACGTTTTGCCCAGCGAATTTTCATTAAATACTTCAAAATTGAATAACTCAATTTGCTATTAGCGTAAGGTTCGTCGGCTAGGAAACGAGTTTTCTCGGAAATATTTTAAGTTTATTTTCGGAAAACTTTTTTACATTTTTATACAATAAGTTATTTTGATAAAATATGGTACATTGTTTCTACTAGATGGGTTATTTTTTCTCCCTTAGGGCTCATCCGCGCATTTGGCACCATACTAGCACTGCAGCCTTTGGCTTATTGTGCATGCCCTTAGTCTTTTCTACTCCACCCATTCTAAAATCACTGTGTCTTGAACTAGTCTGCACAGCAATTGGCAGGGTGAAGTTTTATATTGCTCTGTCTCCGGTCTAGGCTGTCCGTAGATCAGTTGTCTTTTGCGGTCCAGAGCTTTACACTCGCACAAGATGTGCTGGGCTGATTCCTCCCCCTTGCCGCAGAGTCTGCATGCGAGGTCCCCCTCGAATCGCCCCATTTTATGTAGGTGTTTCTTGACGGCCATGTGTCCCGTCACGAGCCCTGTTATGTGTCTGATCTGTCCTCTGATAAGATTTAGCAACTCCACAGCTCTCTTTGAACTGGGTTTGTCAATTACTGATTTCCCATGTCTGAGCTCTGGACAGTCTACCCAGTACACTTTGTGTTTGTTTCTGACCCAGGACTTAATGGCTCCTCTGGCCGTGCTATTTTTCAGGCCCAGAGCCGGTTCTGGTCCTATAAATGGTTCTGCTGACCCTCTCTTCGCGAGATTGTCAGCTTCTTCATTGTCTTTGACACCCAAGTGACCCGGAACCCAGAGGAGGGTGACCTCATTCTGCCCAGCCAGGCCGCTCGTCTCGTCTCGGCACTTACTTACCAGCCTGGAATTTACCCGTGGGCTACTTAGGGCCTTAAGGGCTGCCTGAATGACTGTGGCTATGAGGATCCGCTTGTTGGTGTAGCCCCTCTTCTTGTTCTCTCGCACACAGTGCAGGATGGCGACATTTCGTCCTGAAATACCGTTGCATGGGCCCCGAGGGAGATACTATCTTTGGGTGAGTTGAGATACTATGACTCACCCTCGGTCCTTTCGAATATACACCTGCCCCGTCCCACGCTCCCCGCTGGATCCGTACGTGAACCAGACGAGCGCATCCCGTGATAAGCCCGGAGTCTCCCCCCGCCATGCCTCGCGGTCGGGGATTTCCACTGTGAAATTGTTTTCCCTGCAGTCTGACCTTATTTCAAGCATGGCCTCCTTCACGATCTCCTGAATTTTGCAGTGGCCCCTGCAGTCTGGGTTGATCTGCAGTCTACCATAGCTGGATTGGTTATACGAGTGACCAAATTGATGCCTACTTGCATTAAAGAGATATATATTTGCTATTAAAACATTTTTATGAAAATCCACTTCCATAACGCACTTGCTGCGTCCAGACTTTTATTATATTGTATTGTTATAAGGGTGCAGATTGAATAGTTGTTTATATATATATATATATATATATATATATATATATATATATATATATATATATATATATATATATATATATATATAATATCTTAGTATGGTCAACATTAGCAATATGAATTTTGGAGTAACTTTTTTTTAGCTTAACTATTAACAAAAAGATAGTTTACAAAAATTCGTAATTTGTTCCAATTTTTATTTGGTTTCCCTCCTGTAAAACATGACAAGTGTAGTCCTATTACTAGGATTTCATGTTGAGCGTGGACTACAATAAATAAATAAAACTAAAATAAGTATAACGTTTAACAAAATATAATTTTGATCTAAAAAATTAAACAATCTAGAGCATTTCTAAATTGGACATTAGGAAAATGTAATGTCCCTATGGCCTTAAGGCAAATTAAAGAAACCACATTTTAAATGGTAGCATTTTGTTTTAAGGCTTCTTTGTCTAAGCCACATTGTATGATTCATCTCAATAGTACTATACTGTACTCTACTTAGTACAGATGTCAAAAAGTGCCGCGCTGATGACTTATTATGGTTATTATATAATCTTACACACCAAATAAACAAAATATATAAATATAATAAATAAAATAAATTTAAAAAAAATATATACCTTTCATGAATTTTGGAAGTTGCGTTAGCATAGTATAAAAACCCCAGTTTTCACTAAAATGTGAGATCACTATTGCCCAAACTGGCATCGATGTTAATATTTGTTTCCATGGATGCACAAGTTTATTTTTTCTTTCAGTGTATTTTAAACTATTCTTGATGTAAATTAATTCAGCTTTACTTATTTTTCTGTCTTCTTCTGGCGACTTAGCAACTACATGCAACCATATAGCAACCCATGTTAGACCAACAATTCCTAAAATATCAAATGAAATACGTAATTAAAGAAAAGTAGGAAGTTAATCACAATTTTTAGCGAATTTACACTAAGAAAATTCACTAGTAGAGAGGTATCGATTGTGATACTTTCGGACAATTTCTTCAAATGAGCGCGAATTAGGGCCCCTGGAACCCATTTGCGTGGTCAGTTTAAAAGTGTATATATATATATATATATATATATATATATATATATATATATATATATATATATATATATATATATATATATATATATATATATATATATGTATGAATGTATCCAACCAATAACTCAAAATACTTCACTGATTTGGACCAAATTTAGGAATTACCTTTATTTTGTTAATGGATTGGATGAGTTCGTTCATCAAACATTCGTTACACATCAAAAAATTAAAAAAAATTGAAACGCAATATCTCTCAAATTGTTTAAAAGATTGAAACGAAAATTTACAACTTAAAGGAATATCGACAGAATGGCTGTGCGCCTATTTTCAAGTTTGTTGATCAAAGACAAGTCAAGTTATTCTAAGATAATATTAAAATAATCCACGACATCACTTCAGATTGTGTAATGCAATATCTAAAATGTTAGACAAAGGCAGATGACGTTACCTGTACTGCTATGCTGTCTAAATAAATCGCAGATAAAAAACAATGGAAGTTACATTATTGCAACATGTCAGAATGCAGAACATTGAGAGATGTACGAGAGGAACGCCATCTCGGTGTGGAACCAGGTCGTCACGACAGCTGTAGTTAACACAAAATGTTATAGATAGATACTGTGTTTGATATTTTACAGCTGACTTTTAACTAACCTAACATATTTAAAACATGGATATAAATATTATAAATAAATATTGTACGATGGTTATAAATGAAAATTGTGAGTTAATGACTTAAAGCAATACAATTTTGCGTAAAATAGAAAACAAGTATATCAGTAAATCACATTCTAAGAGCAGTGTTAACACTCGGCTTTTATTGCTTCTTAATTAAGCCACGACAGGACCCCTTAGACCTTAATATTATTGTATAACCGAGTGAAATAGCATATGCATTATGTAGTAATAGTAACAGTATCGGCATTTTTATAGTTTGTCTCCGTGCGGAAGACAATATTTGTTAGGTTCGTTGTGTTACATTTAGTACCACGGGCGTCAATCTTCTTTGCAAGTATCAAGACCTGCTTACAAAATTAGAATGGTACCTACTGATAGATAAGTTACTATATCCATAATTTTATTATCCATATCTCATATTGTATGTTTCAAACAGTACAGTTTGCCGCTTAAAATTAGACATACCTAGTCGGACTAGATGCGTTTTTCACACTTTGCAGCAATACCTCCTTTCAACCCTGTCTACCCCACACCGCTTCCATATTCGCCCAGGTCCAGTAACTTTCTTGGGGATTGCTCCCAAGAAATTTGTCTTGTGCTTCATGCTTTGCAGATAGTTGTAAGCATGCACATATGCACAAGGGGAATGATAACCCCCCGTGTTTTTGGATGAGGGGGCAGAAACACTTTTCGACCTGGGGTTCTTCTTCCCCTTCTACATGCATACAATCACCCTCAATGCATGAACCACGGGAACTTTTTATGTTCAGCTTTATAGTGTATTTATTGTTGAGTATATTTGCTGTTTATCAATTTTTATGTTTGAGTTTTGTATCCAAGTTACTGTATAAATATTTATGATAGATATCATGTTTTTGCTTGCCTTTTTTACCTTATTTATTACCGTTCCTAAGTAAACTAATATCTTATTCTTCGCTTAGAACTTGAAACAGAAACGAGAAACACCCCAAAAAATCACGAAAATAATAAAACATTTGTGCGTTCGACACGTATTTCAAAAACAAAGTTGGATTCATCAGAAGCTGTCGTTAAATGTAAAAACAAAATTATCCTATCTATATATCTAAACTACGAAGGCAATACCGGGTGATGCAACATAGGATGCTACAATACCGGATGCCGCAATACCGGATGCCGCAATACCGGATGATGTAACCCTGGATGACGTAATACCGGGTGATGCAACCCAAAGTCTTTTGTTGAGTCCGTGGACACGTCCATCCCCCCGTTCTGTCGATGTTGAAAGCAACCATGAATAATTTTGTGCTCTATCAAAAACTGTTGAATTAACTGGACCCGTATCTTTTTTCGGATTTTTATATTTGTTAGTTTTTTATTTTATGTATCAAATTATTTGACTGATTTCTTTATCAATTGATATTGTTATATAAGAACATAGATGCTTACCGAAAAAATAAAATATGCTTGGCCATCCAAAAGCTTCGGCTAAAAAAGCACATACAGGCATAGAGACCACGGTTCCAACGTAACTTCCACAGAAGGCCAGTGTTGCCATTCTGCTCCTTTCTAACGGTGGAGCCCATTCAGCCCAAACAGCATGTATACAAGGATATGTTACTCCCTAAAAATACTCTAAATTAATATTATACCTCTGTGTGATTGTAAAAGACTTTAGGGTTACCATAATGCTTACGCTTTTGGCTCAAACAATGCTTGTATGTGTAAAGTTAGGTAAAAACCAGCTGGATCAGTATAGTGCATGATGCTTTTAGTGAATTTCCTTTACAAAAATTCGCTAATGAAGAGATTGCGACATTTCAATTTTTATATGTTTATCTATCTATCTATCTATATATATATATATATATATATATATATATATATATATATATATATATATATATATATATATATATATATATATATATATATATATATATATACATATACATACGCATGCGCGCGTATCACACCCATAACTCAAAAGTAATGGGCCGATTTTGATCAAATTTGTTGCGTATCTTCCTTTTGCAAGTGGCTTGGACAAGTTCGTTAGCCAGGAAAATAGCCCAGGTTTTCCCGGAAAATTTCGTGTTTCCTTTAGAAAAAAATTATATCTCCGGAAATAACAAATCAAGGGCAACCAAATTTGCTACACGTATTTGTATTATAAGGGGTGAACCATGTACCAAAATTTAGGTCTGTAAGTTTAAAGACAAAAAGTTATGGACAGTTAAAGAAACACATTTGGAGTTTTCCTCAAAACGCCAATGTCGCGATTTAAAACGTCAAAATTAGCAATAGTTAGGCAAAAAACCTAAACCAAATATGGATTATGAAGAGAAAATGTGGCAAGAAGAGCGTTCTGCAAATCCTTAAGTTTTAGCATCAATCGTCATTGTCCTTAATTTTTTCTAAAGTATTTACAGAAACTTCATTTTAAATGCAGTAAGTCCTCGCACAAGGTCGTCTTATTTAACGCTGTTTCATTATAGCGTCGCACTTTGTTGTAGGCAAATGTATCGTTTAACATTGAAACTGATTCGGTATAACGTTGTTATTAAAAAAAAAAGTCTAAAATGGTAGGTCAAAAAGGAGTACATAAGATAATGTATAATACATACATACGTAAATGAATACTGTTTTTTTAATTATTTTGCAATTACAAATATGTACATATTATATATTTACTCCCAATAATTCGTTTTACGTCGTTTCACCTAACGTCGCGATTGGTAGATCCCTAACTGGGACGTTAAGTGGGGACTTTATGTAGACCCTTTCTCTGATGCTTTAGCGGTAGTTTTGGTTAAGTTTATGGTTTAACGGTCTAAGAATTTCAGCTAATTTTCGTAGAAAAATTCGTTAATGAGGAGACCGCGACTTTTGAATTTTAAAAAGATTTCTTCAAATGAGCGCAAACTAGGCCTCCTATTATCCATATCTGGGTTTGCATTAACTTTTTTGTCTCTTTACATATATACAGGGTGACGCATTTCCACGGTAAAGCTCAATATTATTGTTATTATACAAGATAGGAGAAAAAATTGTATACGTTAATTATAGGGTGTCTTGAGCTGCATCTTTTTTTCGAACACCCATATATAATTGCATTTTTGCATTTCGGGACGCAGTAAGTGCGTTTTGTAAGCGATTTTTCATTGAATGCTTAAAATTTCAGTAACTTAATTTGCTATTAATTGTTGACTACGAAACCAGTTTTCTCGGAAACATTTTAAGCTTATTTTTGTAAAACTTTTGTACATTTTCAAACAATAAGTTATTTTGATAAAATATGGTACATTGTTTCTAGTATATAGGCTATACAGGTAACCAGATTGATGCCTGCTTGCATTAGAGATACATTACTTGCTATTAAATACATGTTTATGTAAATTTACTTCCATAGCGCACTTTCTGTGTCCAGACTTTTTAAAATATGTAACTATTAATATTATTTGTAGCATCTTCTTTTAATTTTTCTGTAATCTATTATTTTGTAAACTATTATATATTATGTTAAAAACATAGAAATATTTTTTAACATCGATTTATTTCCGCGACTGTGTTCAATCACCGACGCCAGAGAGTAGTTCCAACTCACTCTCTTGGACATTTTGCCGAACCCCTGCCTTTATCTAAGCTTGGTAGCGACCTTTAACCTGGCTAACATCGCTAAGACACAGGACCTACGGCTTTACGCCCCCTTTGATAGGCGGAACGTCCATACCTTCAACTTGCTAAAATACAACGCCACAACCTCGGTTGATGTTAGTTTTACAGCATATACTGAAAAAGTGAAAGGAGAACCCTGGGAATCGAACCCAGTACCAGTACCCTTCGGTCCAGAGGCTCACGTCCTTACCACAGAACCACCGATGCTCTCAAAATAAGTTTAGTAATAGACTTGATAAAATTAACATATAACTTAAGATTTTTTTTGTTAAGCCCACTCCTTCCAAAATGACTTTCTAAATGACTTTCTTCATTAATAAACATATTTATTTGGGCTCGAGCAAGAGCTATATCAAGTCATATGTATGGAGTTCTATGATCTAAGGGACACATTAAGTAAACAGAATTTAAGGAGAATAGACGCTTTTAAAATGTGGGCATGCAAGAAAGGGATGAAAACAGGTGCGATAAAAGTATGCTATGAGAAGTAAGGGAGGAAATAGGCTTAAAGTCTGTTGGAAAGATTCTACAACATAACCTTCTGGCGATAGTGCTCAAAACGGTGTATTTGAAAAAACGAAAAATGAAGACCAAAGAAAAGACTCCTTAAAACCTTGCCAAATTGATGAGTTGCAAAACTACAACGAGAAAAAAAGCCGCTAAAGATAGAAAGTTATACTGGCAACATGGGCATCCTTTTATAATAATGATCAAAATATTAATGTTGTATAAAGCTTGGAAAAATTAAAATGGTAAACCGTATACATAGCAATGTGGAAAATATGTATTGTATAGCCAAAAATTGAATTAAAAACTATAGTTAAACTAAAAATTAAAGTAAAATATAACTTACTTCAAATATTCCTTCAATGATTCTAATAGCTAGGAGCATATATACATTAGTTTTGGCCAACCACGGAGTAAGCAAAGTAAAGAATGCAGTAACGGCAATACCCCATCCAAATACTTTATTACCACCTATTCTGGCTGCAAGAATTCCTCCAGCTAATTGTGTGGTTATGTAACCATAAAAGAATGAACTTAAAATATAACCTTGTAGTTTCGAGTCCCAGTCAAATTCTTGTTCCTAAAAATAATTTTTCGCTAAGTGAATAGTAAATTTAAGAGAGTTTTGCACTTACGTATATCGTTCTACCGTCTTCCAGAATTATGGACCTGTTAGCTGTCATTGATACTATGGCTATGCTAAGATTGACTCGTAACGAATAAATATTGAAAAACCCAAAAAAAGCGAGTATCACAACAATGTATCTTCTTCTCTTCCAGAATTTCCATTTCGATATATCGTCTTCAAATACCCTTTTTAAAAAGTAATGCTTTAGTAATGAGTCTTGTAACATACTCTTCGGCAAAATATTGATAAAAAAAATACAAACACAGCAAGTGCGTTGGGGGTAGTGAATTTTCAAAAAATCTTGTAATTTAAGATAACTTAATTTGGGGCCAAAATGGACAGAAAATTCATCAAAATAGCCTATACTTTTCGGAGATCCATTTTTTGGGAAAAAAACAGTCTGACAAGACTGGTTTGCTTAGCCTGGCTAATGAACGAAGTTAAGACAACAAAATAACAAATTTACAGATTAACAAAATAATTATTTCAATACTAATGCTCAATGTGTGCATCGTTTTCATTGAGACAGTGTATGTACGATACGCTCCTGAATAGACTGCGTTGCTCTCCGAATTTCTAACGGTTCCAGATGATCAAGGGCTCCAACTATCCTTCTTCTCAAGTCTTCGTGATTTAAAATCGTATTTGTGTACACTGATTCTTCGACCCAACCCCCATAAATAACAATCTAAAGGGGTACGTTTCGAAGATTAGGTGACCCAAATTGACGGGCCCCTATTTTTCCACCAACGATCTTCAAAAGGTACCGCTATTTTGGCATCTACGGCTCTAGTTGAATATACCGGAGCGCCGTCCATTTGACACCAGCGGCAGAAGAAAACATTCCACCTCCATTACAATATGAACATTTTCGTTAGCCCAAAAATGCTGATTTTCTCGATTAATTATCCCTCGCTAACAAAATTTGAGTTCGTTTGTCCACATAAATTTTTGTAAAAAATTACGATCTTCATGATTTCTTACCAAAAATTCTTCGCAAAACTTGATCCTGCGTACGTAGTCACCGGGGTGTAGTTTTTGTAGCCTTATAAATTTATAGGGTTGTAACTTATGATGACAAATAACTCATTGAAACGAGGAATTCGAAATTTCTAAATCAGCAGATGCTGTTCTGATTGATGCACGTGTATATGCTTGAAAATATCCCAAGACAATTGCAACCTCTTCATCTCTTGTTATAAGTTGAGTTTTCACAACAGGCTTAGCTACCTTCTTAGGATTAAAAAAATATTTTTAGGTCTAAAGAATTGTCCCTTCGTCATTTGCGGTAGATATGAATGATAGAACGTGGGGTATTTTAGGTCAACTATTCTGTTATTTTCCCCATACATTACAAACAAATCAAAAAGAACACCATTCGGATAATTGAGACAGTAAGATAATAATAACAGTGACTAGGTTTGATATATGAAACTTTTTTCCAAAGCCTACTCCCTTCAGGAAAAAATAATAATATTTCTTTAAAAAATGCCAGTAGCTCAAAAACGACTAAAGACATGTTAATAAAAGTTGGCCTGAAATTTAATTATACATTGATTTATGGTGTTAGAAATGGTAGCTTCTATTTAATAAAAAGTTTTTGAAATTTTTTGATTGTTAAATTTGAAACATCGCGGTAGGCACATGAATCAATGTGTCAGTAATAATGCAAAATTTTGGAGAAGACTTTAAGAATTGACTTTAAAACTAACGAAATTCTTAATAGACCCCTGTAACCCCGATTTTTTGCGAAAAATGTGACATATGTCAAAACTAGAACAGATATGTGTTGATGCTCAAGATGCTCTCTTCTCTTAATGCAAGGAAAGCCTCTGGCCTTGACGAGATCCCAGCAGTTGTTCTTAAAAAATCCGAACCAGAACTTGCTCCTGTCCTGACTCGTCTGTTTCAGACATCCTACAATAGAGGCATATTCCCTAGTAACTGGAAAACTGCTCGAGTACAACCCGTCCCCAAGAAAGGATCCAGCCAAAACGCTTCCTAGCAACTACATGCCTATTTCTCTCCTTTGAGTCGTCTCTAAGGTGATGGAAAAGTATATAAACACCGAATTATTAAATTTCTTGAAAAACATAGTCTAATCCACGACAGGCAGTATGGCTTCCGTCAGCGCAGATCAACTGCCGACCTCGTTTCCCTTGTCACTCATTCTTGGAATAAGTCTATGGAACTACACGGTGAATCCCAGATTGTCGCTCTAGACATATCCAAAGCATTCGACCAGGTCGGGCACGCAACGCTGCTTAATAAACTGGCGGCCTATGGCCTACCACCAAAACTCTGTACCTGGACGGCAAATTTCCTCTCCAACAAATAAGGCCAAACCTCGAATACTGCTCCCACATCTGGGGTGACGCTGCCGCTTCTACACTCGCTATCCTAGGCTCCATTCAGAAGAGAGCTATACGTCTCATCGGTGACTCTACCGTCACCCAAAGGCTGCCATCCCTTGCCCACTGACGTGCCGTTGGTGACCTCTTTCTCTTTTTTACAGATATCTGCACGGGCACTGTTCGGAGGAGCTTTCTTCCATAGTTCCTCCACCTTCTACCCAAACAGATCTACCAGGGAACCAGAGCGAAAGCACCCTTTTACTGTCTAGGTCATCAGACATAGAACATCTTGTTATGCCCGATCTTTTGTCCCGAGGACTCCCAGGTTGTGGAACTCCTTGCCGGTACAGGTTTTCCTTCGCCTCCGAATCTCCAAAACTTAAAGGTCAGAATTAACAAGTTGCCTTTTTCCTCCTTGTCCTTGTCGACACCCTCAGCTCAGATTGTCGCTCTAGACATATCTAAAGCATTCGACCAGGTCTGGCACGCAGCGCTGCTTAATAAACTTCCTGCCTATGACTTACCACCAAAACTCTGTACCTGGACAGCAAATTTCCTCTCCAACCGGAGCATTTCTGTTGTCGTGGATGGCCATTCGTCTAAACTATATCCAAATAATGCAGGAGTCCCTCAAGGTTCAGCTTTAACCCCTACTTTGTTTTTTCTCCACATCAATGACCTCCTCTCTAGCACATCCAACCCAGTTCACAGTTACGCGGACGACAGCACCCTCCACTCAAATATACAATATTCTAAGCCTGTCTCTTTAGCCCAATTAGATGAGTATCGCAGACTCATGGAGTGTTCTGTCTCTGTGGATCTCCAAAAAATATTAGACTGGGGAAGTAGAATCTTGTACAATTCAACTCCACAAAATATCAGTGTTGCTTTTTATCTCATAGGAGATACACCATCCCTAGACCATCACAATGAACAACCAAGTTATTCAAGGTTATGAGTCCTTTTCACTTGTTGGCATTTCTGTGGATCGAAATCTCAATTGGCACCAACATGTCACATCAATTGCAGAAGCGGCTGCTAAGAAATTAGGTTTCCTCTTCTGGGCTCGCAAATACTTCTCACCAGCTAATCTCTATACCTTATGTAATTTACAAATAAGGCCAAACCTCGAATACTGCTCCCACATCTGAGGTGCCGCTGCCGCTTCTACACTCGCTATCCTGGACTCCATTCAGAAGAGAGCTATACGTCTCATCAATGACTCGACCTTCACTCAAAGGATGCCATCCCTTGCCCACCGACGTGCCGTTGGTGACCTTTCTCTCTTTTATAGATATCTTAACGGGCACTGCTCAGAGGAGCTTTCTTCCATAGTTCCTCCACCTGCTGAACCCAACATCTACCAGGGGAACAGAGTGAATGCACCCTTTTACTCTCCAGCTCACCAGACATAGAACATCTTGTTATGTCCGCTCTTTTGTCTCGAGCACTTCCAAGTTGTGGAATTCCTTGGCGTGTTTTTCCTTCTACTCCGAACCTCCAAACCTTTCAGTCCAGAATTAACAAATTGCCTCTTTCCTTCTTGTTGACACCCACGGTACGATAGTATTTAGGCTGTAAGCCCTCGTGGTGTGTTGTTGAAATATATTTTAAAAAACTGAACTCAGAATTGAATGTAGAATCCGAGTATCTAATCAAAATGGGGTATTACATTTAAAGAAACAAAGATGGAGCCAATTTTTGGTATGTCCGGAAATGCCAGCATTTTGAAAATATTTTATTTAGACTTGCAGCAGTCGATTTTGGCTAGGTACCAAATTTGGTAATAACACGATTTCGGGGAAGCAAACATTTTCTAACGAAGGGGTTAAGTGAATCAGCCTGTATACATATGTATGGGTGTATAGGTAGAAAGAAAAATAAAGAGAAGAAAATATTTATACTAATGTAAATTTTGTAAAGAGCTTCAAAGGATAATATTTCTTTTTTTATTTTTCTTACCGCAAATCTTACCTAAATTAAACCAACAATTAGAGAAGTTTGTAGCTGACGGAGAACTGACCGATAAAATCGCTCTCTCAGCGCGTGCACACATACACACAAAATAAAACGACACAAACACAAATTTTAAATAACCAATAATTAGTTCTTACTTACTGGTCTATGTGTATCTTTTTATTCGGGCGTTTCTGACTTTCAGAACGGTTATGTGATAAAAAGGGTACTATAACTTCTGTACTTTCATCAACTGTAATTTCCATTATACCTTAACAATATGTAGAAAACACAGTTAAAAAAAATTCATATATTTAAAAGTATACTGACGGATTGAAATACTTTCTTCTTTTTTAAGAATTTATGTTTGTTCCATTTTAGCAATTTTTGCCAGCGGTTTTGCTTTGAAAGTTTCCAAAGCTTAAGTATATTGCTCAGCAAAAGCGATTTTGAAGTGTGGAGAAGCAATAAGTAGCAAAAACTTGCGAAAAAGAAAAGAAAGTTGTATAGTTCGGATGTATATACAATAATTATTTAAAATTTTCGTAGGAAAACCGTCTTAAAACTTATCTGAAATAATAGTGGAGAGACTTTTATTTAATTCAGCTACCTACGTTATCGAAACTAGTGAATTTTTTGTATTATAAATTTATATTTATTTGTTTTAACTAAAAATTGAATCTAAGAAACACCCGACAAAAGAAAAATTGTAGAAAAATAGGGGAAGTTGTAAACCGATTTTGTTTGAAAAATGATTAAAACCTTCTGGCAGTATGCGGGATCAGGAACATGTTAGAAATAATGGAAATAACTTAAAAAGAGATAAATATTAAAAAAATATTTTGAATAATAGTTGTTGAACTATCTTTTTGACATATTTGGGTCACCTTAAGCTGTCACCTTGGTAATAATCAATTTTTTTTCAAATAGAAACCTATATCCACACATGTATAGTTACATTTTACAAAACTGAAGAAGTCATAGTTCCCAAGTACATCCTTGACATTTAGCTAGGACTATCTATACTCGAGATTTTGTTATATGCAAGTACAGGTTCTGCTTTTTTGTGTGCACATTGTATAGGTAATGAATAAAAGATTATTAATAATAATAGAGTCATCAAATTTTGTAGGGTTGGATGAAAAAAATTTAAAAACGACGGTTGTCTTCTAAAAATTTGTAATTAATAATTAAATAATTCACCGGTCAACAAGAACTTTAAGTGAGACACCACCTATTGTAAGGCTTATTTGACGATCTGACCAATAATTGTTTTGTATCGGCGATGAGTTTATTGGACAGTTATATATCGAAGAAATTTTCACTTTAGAAAATATCTAAATTTATTCAGGGAGAGTGTGGGGGTAGAACTACAAAATCGCTATGTTAATTTTTAAGATATTTTAGCAAGACGGAGTACCCCCTCATTTTGTGGTCTAAGTCCTAAATTTTTCAAATAACCTTTTCCCCAACATATGCTTTGGACGTTGGGGAGAAATTGAGTGGCCAGCTCGGTCGCCTAATTTAAACGCATGTGACTTATTTGTGATTTCACCTGAAACATGAAGTGTACAAAGAGCAGCCAAATACTTAAGATAACCTGAGGGCTCGCATTCTTGGTGCAGCGGCCACAAATATTTGCAAATGTTAGACGATCGTTTTCGAAATGATTCGATTTATGTTATAAGAAAAATTGTGCCAATTTAAGCCCAGAAACCCGAGTATATTTATTTGATGTTTGTCCGTAATTGATATCTCGTGACAGGTTTCAATTGGATCTAAATCCGGTCAATAGTGAGGCCATAATCACCTCCCAAACCCTCAACATATTTGCACTTATCTCTCAGATATATTATGTTGTAAGATAAAGAACACACTGTTTGGTTTGAAGATGAAGAGATAATCAAATACTTACTCAGATTTAATCTTGTTCTGACCAAAATCCTAGATTTATGAGATCTTCGAGTCAAAACTCCGGTACTACGTTAGTTATTTAAATCAAGACTCCTGGTAAATCAAACATAAGTTGTACATTACAAAGAAACAAAATAAATATCAAATGCAAAGTTAAAGGTTTTTCTATCAATTCCACCAATGCTTTCAATTTTGAATTTGTTAGGTGATTTTCTAGTTAATTGTTCTGGCCAGAGTATGTTTTGTTTTCTTAAAAGTTTGTGAGAGAAGCTCAGATTTTGTAAAATTAAGTAATTGTTTTCTATTATTTAAATGAAAGGTTACAAACTACCTTCTTTTGTACTCTAAAACATTTAAAGATTTGAAAAATTCGTGTGCAAAAATGTCAGTTAAATAATATCATACTAATGTTCCTGATTTACATATTTTGACATTATACAGAAGGAAAATACAAAATACATTTATATAACGATCAATTTCACTGATAAAAATTTTGATTTTCGACTGATCTAAAATTTATGTTGCAATTTTAATGGGAACTTTAAATGATGTAGGAATATTATGCCTGTCTAGTCTTAAAGATCACCTAAAATGTTAAAAATGACTCACATGTAGTACGTTCATACTTCCAAAGATTCACCAGTTGGTCTGGACTTACACCTGAGGTCCCATAGGTGTTGACTTTTCTGCAGACGGAATGTATAAACTGTATAGGGTAACATCTGTATTTAGCGCTGACTATAGGCGCTTAATTTCCCCAAGACAGGAGTCAGCAACTGGTAGAAAAGGCTTGCAGAGGTGGAGGCAGGAAGAGAGTGTAGGTGTAATGTACAATCAAAAGGCTAGGTAGACACTGGGGTTGAAACCTGATGTACTTGAATCGGAACAGCAAAAACGGAAAAACGGACATAAAGGCAAACTTGAAACTGAGACTGAAATTGAGAATTTGAACTTGAAAACTCGAAAATGTCTACTTGAAACTGCTGTCAACAACTTGTCACTGCATTAAGAGGTTTACTAAAGACTCACTGTTCAATTCGTTTTTCTTTAAAGCGGGATGTTACAATACACTAAACCAAACTGAAATTATTTGCAGCACTTGCACGATAATTACACTAGGCGTTTACTTTCCTTGCCCGATAGGAAACTCTCCTGAACTCGAGAGGTAACGCAGTTCTTGCTTCTGTAGTATCTGTCGGCAGACCTGCCGCCAGCAGGCATTGCACGCGTTTAAGTATCCGGCTGGGGTTGTTCCGTTCGTCGATCTCTGCTGGTTATATTCTCGCTCTCCTTTAGTTACCCATCTAACTCCGTGTGTATGAGAGAGATGCAGAGATGTATGTGTTTCGCGCCGGTTTCCGCACGGGCTCCGTCGAGGCCTCGCAGTCCCAACGGTCTTGCGACCAGTATCTGTCAAATATACTTTATTGCTTAACGATAGCGCTTGCTTTGTCGGCCTTTCTTTCAGTTCTCAACTTGTCACATAAATTTCCGTTTTTATGACTTTTGGCATGTTTGTTAATATTTTCACCTCTAGTTTCTAATTCTTTAGATCATGTTATTACGTCATTGTGGAGTAAATATTCATCTCTGCAACGATATTCCCCTGCTTCTTGATTTTTTTATACTTATACTTATTTATTTGTAATTAGAATTATACATCGCATCTTACAAATATGCTATGCTTGTTGATGTATTGACACAACTTTCTTTAACATCCTCATAAACTCCTATCACCAAAACTTATTTTAATAAATGTCACTTTTGATTTTGTACTAAAATTTGCTTCTTCTCCCCAAAAACTATAATTCTCCAGCACAATAATTTTGACATTTCTACTTGACATATGAAAAAAATAATTGTAATAAATCACGATATTTTTCCTTAACGTATATAAAGGGAATGCAGTAAGGGCACTACGATGGTAATGTCAATAGCGAATTTTCAATAAATCTTTTCAAAACCAAAACTTTAATTGCTCTTCAAAAATAAAGTCACCTTTTCTTATTTGAGCTTTCCTCTGAGGTTCTCGTTATGTCAGTAAGGTCGTTACGGTAATGAATAAAACATAACCGTTACACAATGGAATACATTTTAAACATTTATTTGGACATCTTGTGAGAGTTTTTACTGCCTATTTTAAAATATATATGAGACAACCGTGGTTTTGGTTGTAAGATTGGCAATAATATAAAAAATATTAGAACTTTTATTATCCAACCCTATTAAAATTTGATGACCCTGTATGCAGAATAATTTGCAGACTAAAAAGATATAGGTTTTCTTATAAAAAATTTGGTTGTCGTCTAGGTGAAGATGCCGAAAAATTTCAAGGTCACACAAATATGTTAAAAAATTTGTTCGGTTTTTGGTAGAAATATTTTCTTATCATTTTGGTTTGTTTTTAAGTTATTTTAATTATTCGAAATATGTGTCTGATCCTGTATGGACTGTAAGACGTCCAAAGCCTGATCAAAATCGGACATACATACCTATGGTGAGCTACGAGGCCACAAACACACACATAAATTCACCCGTCAAAGACACCTGGGTGGTAGGGTAATTATACCGTTCCTTTTACAAAAAAAGCTAATGCGAGGCCTGCATAAATTGCTAATTTAGATTACAACTAAAGTGTTGACGCATCTGTCGAATATTACTTGTTACTTTAGAATTTTCTACTAATTTTATATTCTCCGTGAATTTGTTCTTCACTAACATTTTCGTCATATTGGTTGCTTCTATTTTTTTTAAAACGAATCAGTTTTATTAACTGAACATCTTAACCCACTTTCATGTTGTTGATAATTATGTTTATAATATAGACAAGAATGTGCAAACGGCATCACTGCATTGACCCGGCAACAACGCCGCCTCTAAAATGAATTGTTCGGGAGTAGGTATGCTAAAAGAAGCTAAAGGAATTGTTCCTGAGTAGGTAAGAAGTTACCAAGCGAGCTGTTGCATTTACCTATGTGTGCTAAAATGTATTTGTTGATTTTAATTTGTGCTAATAAAGGTGGTTAATCGAACAACAGTGGACTTTTTCATCGAATATAATTACACAATACATATTGAGACAAAAAGAATCTTGAAACAGCATTAACAAAAAGTATTGAAAAATAATATGCGCTGAAAGTTCTAAAAAAAAGCAAATATGAGAAACCTTTTTACAAACTTATTCAAATAATATTTTTGGTGACCAAATCAACAAACCAAAAATACATACCGTTTTACTTTAAAAGATATGGTTTTAGAGACGTATGCATTGAGTTGTAAATTATTCAACTTATTGTTGAAAAAAACCAAATTATAACATGGTATCTTATCATACTTAGTTAGCTTTGTGTTTCATAATTAGGTAGAGATAGTATTCCGCAATATATTACACATTTGCAGTTCATTACGACTACACACAAAATATAAGAAATGTTTTGTTTGTATCTAAAAGAAATATGTTTTAATGAGCCTAATTGACTTTACATTTACGCTCCTAGCTTATAGGTTGGTTAATAAAATCAATAACATACAAACTAACTTGTTAAACTTCATTAGCTAATAAAGTCAGATACAGTGTTTTGGTCGCATGGCCATTATCATTAATCCACGTATCAAACTGACTTTACATGTAGCTTTGTAATATGTAGATAATTTCGTAAGTTTTTTTTCTTCTTTCAACAACACACCACGAGGGCTCACAGCCTAAATACTATCGTACCGTGGGGGTCGACAAGGAGGAAAGAGGCAATCAGTTAATTCTGGACTTGAAGGTTTGGAGGTTCGGAGGAGAAGGAAAAACATGTGCCGGTAAGGAATTTCACTACTTGGAAATCCATGCAGTTGCTTCTGCAATTAATGTGACATGATGGGGCCAATTTATATTTCGATCCGCAGAAATGCCAACAAGTGAAAAGGACTCATTACTTTGAATAAATTGGTTGTTTATTGGGTCTAGGGCTGGTGTATCTCTTACGAGATAGAGAGCAAGACTGATATTTGGTGGAGTTGAATTGTACAAGATTTTTGCTTCCCCAGTCTAATATTTTTTGGAGATCCACAGAGACAGAACCCTCCATGAGTGTGGGATCCTCATCTAATTGGGTTAAAGAGACAGGCTTAGAATATTGTATATTTTAGTGGAGGATGCTGTCGTCCGCGTAACTGTGAACTGGGTTGGAAGTGGTAGAGAGGAGGTCATTGATGTGGAGAAGAAATAAAGTAGGGGCTAAAGCTAAACCCTGAGAGACTCCTGCATTAATTGGATACAGTTTAGAGGAATGACCATTCGCGACAACAAATATGCTCCGGTTGGAGAGCAGATTTGCTGTCCAGGTACAGAGTTTTGGCGGTAGGCCATAGGCCGGAAGTTTACTAAGCAGCGCTGCGTGCCAGACCTGGTCGAATGCTTTACATATGTCTAGAGCGAGAATCTGGGATTAACCGTGTAGTTCCATAGACTTGTTCCGAGAATGGGGGACAAAGAAAAGGAGGTCGGCAGTTGGTCTGCGCTGACGGAATCCATACTGCCTATCGTGGATTAGACTAGGTTTTTTAAGAAATTTTAACAATTTGGTGTTTATATACTTTTCCATCACTTTAGAGACGACTGAACGGAGAGAAATAGGCATGTAGTTGCTAGGAAGCTTTGAATCCTTTCTTGGGGACGGGTTGCACTCGAGCAGTTTACTAGTTACTAGGGAATCTCCGTCTGAAACAGACGACTCAGGACAGTAGCATGTTCTGGTGCGCATTGTTTTTTAGAACAATTGCTGGGATCTCATCAACGCCAGAGGCTTTCCTAGTATTAAAAGAAGAGGGCATCTTTCGTACCTTTTTAGTTTTGAAAATGATATCCGTCATTTTATGCGCGACATTGGGGACTGTTGGTGCTTGAACATTTGGAGGTGCGTTCAGAGTAGATTTGCCGACGAACGACGCTGCAAAAAGTTCAGCGTTGCCCAGGCCGGTAGAAACAATTTCATGCCCTGAAACAAGAGGTGGGAACGTGCTCTTGCAGAAATTATTCCCAATAGGTGTAGCAAGAGTCCAGAAGGGCTTGCTACCGTTGGAGCTTGAGAGGACTTTGTTTTTGATGTGGTTATTAAACGAGTTTTTTGCCTCAGAAAGAATGCGGACATAGCAGTTTCTTGTGTCGTTAAATGCTTGACGGTTTTCTTGACTGGGATCGTGTAGAAGCGTTTTGTGAGCTTTGGCCTTTTCAAGTCTGGCATTGTCACATGATTTAGAGAACCAGGGATTTTGAGTGGCTGAAGACAAAACTTCACTGAAACTATCCAAGGTGGCATGGAATTATTTATTCCACGTACACAGAAAACCTCTCTTCAGCCACTTAAAAGCCCTGGTTCTCTAAATCCTGTGACAAGGTCAAACTTGAAAAGGTCAAAGGTCACAAAACGCTTCTACACAATCCCAGTCAAGAAAACCGTCACGCATTTAACGACGCAAGAAACCGCTATGTCCGCATTTTTCTGAGACAAAAAACTCGTTTAATAACCACATCAAAAACAAAGCCCTTGTTATGAATGGTTTTTAAGATATTTATGTACACCTTGTAAAAGTACTGAAATATCAAGATGAAAACAAAAGTGACATTGACGTTTATGTCAAACAATAGTTATTCATGGCGCACTTAAAAATCTAATGGGAACAACCTTTTTAAGAAACTACAACAGAAAATTGCTCGTAAGTCAGAAACATAGCTAGTTAGGTAAGGTAAACCTGTATTATAGCGTATTGGACAGCGAAGGTATAAGCATTTTGGTAAACAAAAATGGAAATTATATTTATAGACGGGGATCTATTCTTCTGAAAACTTTTCTGTTGTTAAGATCTATTTTGTCTAATTTAACTGGACTATGTGTAGACACTTAAATATGCCAAACTTGCACACGTGTATTTTTCACAAGAACGGGTTAACTGTCTATGAAAAAAAAACAATTTACATTATTTAAACATTTTTATTAGTTAAAAAATAAACTTGTCTACAGAGATCTAATATTTATACGTATTTAGAATCAAGCAAAACAAAAAAGAATTAACTTATTTATTTTACATATATCGTTGTAAATGTTTGACAATAAAGCTATATCGAAAATCACAGTTTTAAATATCTCTTCACAAAAATGTTAGAGAAAAATTAAGTTGCTCTGTATTATACTAAATTCAGTATATATACAAGCTGTCCCAAAAGTCGTAAATCAAACGTCACATAAAGATAGGCTAGCTCAAGCCCTTTCAGAAAAACCCTATATGATCTTATCAAAAAATTTACGGTTTTCAAGGTATTGACAATTTTATGAAAAAAAAAAAAAAAAAGAAAATTGGTAAATTTTGAGGTATTTTGCCCGCTCCCCCTACATTCAGAAAAAAACAGTTCCGGAATCTGATTTTTGTGCCTGTTAATCCTCGATAATAGCGTTATCGAACCAATCTGAAATATTTGGTATTATTATTCAGAAAATCTGAAGAAAAAAATAAAAATCGGACATTTCTTCCCCATTGTTTTTTTAAATTTGGAATAAATCTCCGTACTGAAAAAAATGTTACTAAAATTTACTGGCTCATAATTTCAAAAACTTCCCTGTTTTATGGAGATTCTAAAATGGCATAAAACATTATCAATATCTCTTAAAATAATTCACTGTCGACGATTGAAAGTAAATTTGGAAGTGAAATCAGGTAGCTAATAAATAAAAATAAACAGATTGTGACATTTACAAAAATTATTCTATTCACAACAGATGCTCTATTTGACATCCATTATGTCTTATACATAAACGATATCGTCTTAGGAACGATCCTCTTAGTCTTCTTAGACTGCATCGTGAAATTTCTTGAGCTGCTGTTCTGATTCTTTGACGTCCACCTGCCCGGGTATGTCTGATTCAAATATTGCCTTACTACTGAGGCAGAGTGGGCTGCGCATCCATTATTTTGAAGCCACATTGTTCTCCGAAGTTCTAATGGGGTGCCTTCCAGCAGTTCTGGCAAATTGTTTTGTAAAAACGCCAAATATCTTTGGCCATTTAACGTAGGGCGCAGTTCCAATGGTCCCAAAAGTGTTCCGTTAAAAATGCCGGCCCAGAGATTTATCTTAAAATAATGCTGGGACCGATCCTCTCTGAACTCATGTGGATCTTCAATTTGCCAACTATGAAAGTTATGGAGGTTCATGTAACAAATCATTTGTACATGCTGACTCGCCACTTGATAAAACTTTATCGAAGAAATTGGGATCTTGTATGATTTTTCTTTACATCATATCGCAAAACCGCTTGCGCCTTGCGTATTCACGCAGTTCCAAAATTTGGACCGTCTGAATATGGTACCCATACCTTTTTAAAATTCTATGAGTAGTAGACGTTGAGATACCAGTTCGTCTCTGTACGTTCCTCGTCAAGGTACCAGATTCTTCAATAATAGCTCTGTTAGAATGCCTGGCATCGATCGTGTTGATCGAACTGGACGACCGGGAACTGCAGACGAGAATGCTGCCCTGGATGCTGTATCGAAGAACCTGGTGTCTCAACGTCTACTACTCATAGAATTTTAAAAAGGTATGGGTACCCAATTTCTTCGATAAAGTTTAATGGAGTGGCGAGTCAGCATGTACCAATGATTTATTATATGAACCTCCATAACTTTCATAGTTAAAAAATTGAAGATCCACATGAGTTCAGAGAGGATCGGTCCCAGCATCAATTTAAGATAAATCTCTGGGCCGGTATTTTTAGCAGAACACTTTTGGGAGCAGTGGAACTGCGCCCTACGTTAAATGGCCAAAGATATTTGGCGTTTTTCCAAAACAATTTGCGAGAACTGCTGAAAGGCACCCCATCAGAACTTCGGAGAACAATGTGGCTTCAAAATGATGAATGCCCAGCCCACTCTGCCTTAGCAGTAAGGCAATACTTGAATCAGACATACCCGGGCAGGTGGACGTTAAAGAATCAGAACACCAGCTCAAGAAATTTCACGAAGCAGTCTAAGAAGACTAAGATGATCGTTCCTAAGACGATGTCGTTTATGTATAAGACAGAATGGCCATCAAATAGAGCATCTGTTATGAATAGACTATTTTTTGTAAATGTCACAATCTGTTTATTTTTATTTATTAGCTACCTGATTTCACTTTCAAATTACTTTCAATCGTCGACAGTGAATTACTTTTAAGAGATATTGTTAATGTTTTATACCATTTTAGAATTTCCATAAAACAGAGAAGTTTTTGAAATTATGAGCCAGTAAATTTTACTAACATTTTTTTTTTCAGTATGGAGGTTTATTCCAAATTTTAAAAAAATTGGGGAAGAAAAGTCCGATATTTTTTTTCTTAAGATTTTCTGAATAATAATACAAAATATTTCAGACTGGTTTGATAACGTTATTATCGAGAACCAGCAGGCAAAAAAATCACATTCCGGAAATGTTTTTTTCTGCATGGAGGGGGAAGGGGGTGGCTGCAAAATACGTTAAAACTTGAAAATTTACATTTTATTCATAAAATTGTCAATATCTTGCAAACCGTAAACTTTTTAATAAGATCATATTGGGTTTTTCTGAAAGGGCTTGAGCTAGCCTATCTTTATGTGACGTTTGATTTACGACTTTTGGGACAGCCTGTATATATATATATATATATATATATATATATATATATATATATATATATATATATATATATATAACCCTAACAAATTTGTATAATACTTAAAAAAAAGTAAAATTTTTGTACACCCTTATGCTATCCTATATATGTATCCTAACGTATTACTTAATCGCTGGCATCACCCGCATATAATGCTCCTGTAAATCTGGTTCAAGTGCTTTATTGTCGTGGGAATATTTTTCTTTTCTACAGTCTAGTTCAACATCATCTTCCTTTGAAACGATTGCCCATGGTTGAAGTTCTCCAGAAGCAAAAATTCCATAAAGAACACAACCTAACAAATAAATTGCACTGGATATGTAGAATACTATTTGCCACTCCTCGGTTTTCTGAAACATAACCAAATCATCGTTAGTATGTTTAATTTTTTGTGATAAACTGTGAATACATTTGGTAGGCATTAATAAAAAGTTGTGTCATTTGTACTTCCACGAACATAATTTAAGTTTTCTATACAACTAGATTATAATGGATTATTCACACAATGAATAAATTCCGAACTACCTAACGCAGCGTTTCTTTCTCAACCTTCTAGCATTTGCCACCCAGTTTTCAATCACAATTCTAATCGCACTACCCCCCTCCCTGTCTTACGTCCACTATATCGAACATTCTCGCAACTACGCGAGAACTTCGGATTTGTTTTAAACATTCTAGAACGCCCGGGCAGCGTGTATAAATGCTGCATCTAGTTCAGTTCCAGCCAGTCTCAGTCGAGTCGATCCTCCTACCGTAAATGTGTGTGCTGTAATTTGCGTGTTACTGCAATTCACGATATTCGAGTAGCAGTAGATTGTAACATCTTACACGTTTTACAAGCTTTCCCATACCATAAGGTTCATAAATACATCTTGTAATATTCATTCAGTCAAGGAACGTTGCCAACATAAGCTGAGGTCATAATCATCAACGTGAATTACCAGGATCGTACTCAATGATCGCACTGTTTTGTTAGTGTGAGTTGCTTTGCAATTTATTAAGATCCCTGCCCATAGAGACACACACATTCTCTGATGCCGGTCCTGCTTTTGTAGGAATAATTGACACTTGGTAGGTCATATTTATTTGTCAGATAAGAAAACCTTTATAAAGTCATGCAACGACTTTAAACGCTCTCTTCTTAACAAGTTTTTAAATAAAGAGAAATATGTCGATAACATCTAGATAAGTAATAAGAAGGCAGCACGCCATTATGAGGTAAGATGAAAATGTTACGCTCGCTTGTCATATAATGAATTTGCTTTCATAAACTGCTTTGTTTAATACATAGTTGCTGTCTTGCTCTCATGGTGGCTTGTCGAAATATTCTCGTATAATTTAATATTAATAAACAATTACTCTTTGTTTTTACAATTAACATGCAGATAAGTTTTGTATTTAACGTGAACATGCTGCAAGCTGCCACATGTGAATAACCTCGTACTCAACACATATTTATACGAATTAATTATTACAGCCATTCCGCTTTTTGGATCGTTCTTTGGTACCGTATTTTCTTCTTCTCATGCATGACTTCTACACCATGAAGTAGAGAATGTTTGGCGTTGTAAAATCCACCACACACTGCAACCTCGTCTAGCAAGAAAATTTAAAGAGCTCCTCAACGCATTCAAGCTTATTTCCAAGAACAGGTCAAGTAGAGGTCGCATCCATTTTTTTTCAACGGCTTAGGCAGCCTTGAGTCGTCTAATAATGTGCTGAGAGGTTTAAATGGCCCTGGACAACCCCAGGCATTCTCTGATACGATCAATCAATGTAACTTCGCCAACAGGACCAAAGGTAAGTACCTACTTATATGCTTTCAGTCTTTGAATATATGTAATTTAATTTAAAACTGCTACACAATTCATCACAAAACACATAGTCATTGTGTTTTATATAACTTCGGTATCTTTTTCTTTCTAATAAATTCACTTATTTGCATTATATGAATTCAAAATTTTTTAATAAACAATTTTAATCGTATTTTTGAATTTTATTTGTACATCTAACACCATACCAATTGTGAGTACAAAAGCCCATGCCCTTTGTTCAATTTACATTAAAGCTCATGCCCTCGACTGAGCAGCCCAATTAAATTTTTGTATTAGTAGATTGATATAAATAATTAGTTTCAAGATTTATACAGTGTATAGAGAATCATGCAAAAATTTTTAAGTGGGCGTAGGCTAGCATTTGACAATAGTGAAGTATCAACAACTGCACATACGAGGGACAATGAGAGACAAAAATCTAAAAATATTCTGGAGAATATTTAAAGTTTCGGTTTACTATCACCGAACTAAATGAAGAAGAAAGGCCGCTGTGTGTCATTTGCTCAAAAACTTTGGCAGCAGACACGAAACCTAATAAACTTAAACTACATTTTGTAACGCTTCATATTGAGTAGGTACGTTAGCAAAGACCGAGAATTCTTCAAATTACAATTAAAATCATATGAAAGGCAAAAATCATTAAAAAAAAAGTGAATAAAAAGGCTTTATTCGCCTCTTACATAGTTTGATATCAAATCGCGAGATGTAAAAATCCTCAGACTAATGGTGAAGAGCTTATTCTTCCATTTGCCATTAGCACATCTAATAAACGAAATTTTGCTAAACAGAATATTTCCATCCCATTTCAAGTAATCAATTTTTAATTTTTTTATTTCAACAACACACCACGAGAGCTCACAGCCTAAATACTATCGGTGGGTGTCGAAAAGGAGGAAATAGGCAACTTGTTAATTCTGGACTTGAATGTTTGGAGGTTCGGAGGAGAAGGAAAAGCATGTGCCGGCAAGGAATTCCACGACTTGGATGTCCTCGGGACAAAAGAGCGGGCATAACAAGATGATCTATGTCTGGTGACCTGGACAGTAAAAGGGTGCATTCAACTTGTTCCCCTGGTAGATCTGTTGGGAGCAGCCGATGGAAGAAAGCTCCTCTGAGCAGTGCCCGTGCAGATATCTATAAAAGAGAGAGGTCACCAACGGCACGTCGGTGGGCAAGGGACGGCAGCCTTTGGGTGAGGGTAGGGTCACCGATGAGACGTATAGCTCTCTTCTGAATGGAATCCAGGATAGCGAGTGTAGAAGCGGCATTGTATTTGGTCAAAAGTATTTGCGAGCCGGAAGAGGAAACCTAATTTCTTAGCAGCCGCTTCTGTAATTGATCTGACATGTTGGTGCCAATTGAGATTTAGATTCACAGAAATGCCAACAAGTGAAAATGACTCATTACTTTGAATAACTTGGTTGTTCATTGTGATGGGTCTAGGGCTGATGTATGGCTTATGAGATAGAGTGCAAGACTGAGGTTTGGTAAAATTGAATTGTATAATATTTATACTTCCCCAGTCTAATATTTTTTGGGGATCCACAGAGACAGAACCCTTCATGAGTCTGCTATCCTTATCTAATTGGGATAAATAGACAGGCTAAGAATATTGTATATTTGAGTGGCGGGTGCTGTCATCCGCGTAACTGTGAACTGGGTTGGATGTCTTAGAGAGGAGGTCATTGATGTGGAGAAGAAACAAAGTAGGTGCAAAATCTGAACTTTGAGAGGGACTCCTACATTATGGATACATGGATACAGTTTAGAGGAATGGCCATCCACGACAACAGAAATGCTCCGGTTGGAGAGGAAATTTGATATCGAGGTACAGAAATTTAGTGGTAGGCCATAGGCCGAAAGTTTATTAAGCAGCGCTGCGTGCCAGACCTGGTCAAATGCTTTGGATATGTCTAGAATGACAATCTGGGATTCACCATGTAGTTCCATAGACTTGTTCCAAGAGTGTGTGACAAAGGAAAGGAGGTCGGCAGTTGATCTGCGCTGACGGAATCCATACTGCCTGTCGTGGATTAGACTGTGTTTTCCATCACTTTAGAGACGACTGAAAGGAGAGGGCCTGTATTTGATAGGAAGGGCTTTGGATCTTTTCTTGGGGAGGGGTTGTACTCGAGCAGTTTTCCAGTTACTCGGGATTATGCCTCCATTATAAGATGTCTGAAACAGAGGAGTCAGGACAAGAGCATGTTCTGGTGCGCATTTTTTGTGAACAATTGCTGGGATCTCGTTAAGGCCAGACGCTTTCCTAGTATTAAGAGAAGAGAGCATATTTCGTACCTTTTTAGTTTTGAAAATGATATCCGTAATTTTATGCGCGACATTGTGGTTTGTTGGAGGTTGAACATTTGGAGGTGAGGTGAGAGTAGAATTGCCGGCTAACAACGCAGGAAAAAGTTCAGCCTTGTCCAGGGCGGTAGAAACAATTTCATCCCCTGAAACAAGAGGTGGGAAGTGCTATTGCAGAAAATATTCCCAATAGATTTCACAAGAGGCCAGAAAAGTTTGGTGCCGTCGGAGCTTGAGAGGACTTTGTTTTTGATGTGGTTATTAAACGAGTTTTTTGCCTCATAAAGAATGCGGACATAGCGGTTTCTTACGTCGTTAAATGCTTGACAGTTTTCTTGACTGGGATTTTGTAGAAGCGTTTTGTGAGATTTGACCTTTTCAAGTCTGGAGTTGTCACAGGATTTAGAGAACCAGTGCTTTTGAGTGGCTGAAGAGGTTTTCTGCGTACGTGGAATAAATAATTCAATGCCAGCTTGGATAATTTCGGTGACGTTTTGTGAGATATCCGGGGAGTCAGGATGAAAGAAGCAGACAGACGCCCATGAAAATGAGGAAAAGTAATCCTGCATTTCGTCCCAGTTCGCGGAGTGTGCCAAACGATACGTGGGTGCGATGACTGTGTGACCTCGGGTTGCATTACGTAGAGAGCAGTGACCATGCCGTGGTCTGAGCGACCAAGGGGGCGGTGACTGATGTCTTATGGCATTCAGATTTTGTAGTAAGAAGGAGATCCAAGGGATTTAAGCTGTGTGTTGGGATGCGAGAAAAGTAAGTAGGTTGCTGAACCATATTGGCTAAAGAATTGCTGACTGCAATGGCCTCCGCTGCATTCCCTTGTGGTTCGGTTTCTGAAGATCCTAGCCATTCCTTATTATGGACATTGAAGTCACCAAGAATAGTGACCTCGGAGGAAGGATATTCAAGAATGAGATGGTCGGTTTTTTCAGAAAGGTAGTTGAAGAGGTGGACAAAGTTGTTGTCAGAAGGTGACCAGACTACAAGGTGGACGCCGATAAGCTGGCGCCGTTCATCAGGAAATACCTGAAAATGGCCGTCGCCTCCGGCTCTCTGGTACAGACGAAGGGCAAGGGAGCGTCCGGTTCCTTCAGACTGGCTTCGGGCTCCGTCCAGGTGGAAGGCGGCGACAAGAAACCAGCCGCCAAGAAGGTGAAGAGAGCCGTCGCCGGGGATAAACCGAAGGCGGCGGCGGCAGCCAAGAAACCCGCGACGAAACCGAAAAAGGCCCCTTCCAGCCCCAAGGCGAAGAAACCGGTCGGCGCCGGTGCCAGAAAGAAGCCCGCCTCCGCCGCAGCCAAATCCAAGGCGAAAAAAGCCAAAGCCGGTCCCACAAAGAAACCGAAGGCACCCAAACCGAAGACGGCCAAGAAGGCGGCGGCTTCACCCGAGAAAAAGTAAACGCTGTACGGTGTCCTTGTCTCCGACATGTGAAAGTTGCGACGGGTGCGAGACGTTTAATGAAGAAGAAAAAAAAATCAAAAAATAATTATTCGCCCGATGCGACTGATGGCGGTCCCCGTGTGGCCGCAGTTAAACCAAACCGGACTAGAAGGTTCGGAGGAGAAGGAAAAACATGTGCCGGCAAAGAATTCCACAACTTTGAAGCCCTGGTACAGCTGCTGTAAGTGCCGGTCCCAAATCTCATTTCGAGGTAATATCTAATGGTATCGGAACTGTCCTGTTCTTCCCTGGGGATACCTTGGAGCACATATAGGGCAGCTCGTCTGAGACCTACAATTAGCGAAGTGGCTTTCTCTCTCTCTCTGGCCCCAGCCATTTGCTGTAGCAGCGGTTTCAAACTGGCGCAGATAAATACCCCATGGGACTTAATTCTGACGATCGGGCTATCTTCGAGTCTGTCGTTTCCCTTGGCTAGGGTATTACACTGCTTTTCTAGTGAATGCACTTTGTGTTGTAGTCAGCTTGTCATGTACATCCTAGCTAATACCCCTTACTCGGATTTCTACTTGCTGGAAGATGTCGTCTTTTACCTGCTTCATACCTTCGTCGACACATAAAGTAAAATTTTCAATTCTGCCTCTTCTTGTAAAATTTTCATTAGTTTTTTTATCTCCTCTCATTTCTTCCTTTGCTTCTTCGTCCCCTTTTCTCAGTTCCCCTCTTGTCGCTTCGTCTCTTTTTCTCAGATTTTCTTTCGCTTCTTCATCTCTTTTCTGACTTCTTCATCTGTTTTTCTCATTTATTCTTTTGTTTATACTGTCCATAGACATTCTTGACCTTCTACAATGTTTTACACCTGTCCCTTTTAGAAATATAATTCCAGAGTGTTCGCTGGTAGCAACCCGCTTTACAACCGGCCTCTGACCATAGAAGTAGCAATAAATTTAATTCTCATAGAGACAGATGTGACAATATTGACAAGTTTACTATTAAATCTATTGTGAAGTACTGACACAATCCTACATAAGTGTTTTCTATTGCTCTTCTTTCAGTAAATTAAATAGGATTTCTAATAATATAATTTTTTTAATTTCTTTCCAATATGCTCGCATCCCCATTTAGCTTTTAAACGTCCCACGAGGGGGCGCGCCACACAGGTTGAGAATCGCTGACTTAACGCATTATCTGAAAAAAATAGTACTTACAGGAGTTGTGACGATATATCCTGTTATAATCGGGCTTATTATTCCAGGTAAAGTAGCTACAGTATTCCCTATTCCCATTAGGACACTGGCATGTTGTGGGGCTATGTCCAGATGATTTACACTGCGAACCGAAAAAGGGAATTAATTTTAATTTGGTAGATGATTTTTTTATAAATTTATATTAATTTACTATTTACAATAAGGTAATTTTAATACATTTTGGAGGAAAAGGGAAATGAAAATGTTTTTAAGTTACTTTGTGTCACTCCATTGATTTCAGTTATAACAACAAATAGGTCGTTTTAAAAGAAGCAAGATTCAAATTCTATTGCCCAAATATTTGCAGAGATTTTGGTGCTTTTTTTTAAACTAATATAGTAACTTTATGTCACTCCATTAATTTTGGTTGCAACAACTTTTTGGTCTTTCTTAAAGAAGCAGGATTCAATTTTTATTGCCAAGATATTTGCGAAAATTTTGGAAACTTTTTTTAAACTAATAAAGTAACTGTATATCATTCCATTAATTTTGGTTACAACATCGAATAAGTCGTTGGTAAAGAAGCAAGATTCAAATCATATTGCCAAGATATTTCGCAAAGCTTTTGGTAACTTTTTAAAAATTAATCAAGTAATTTGACATAAAAATGCCACTCCATTGATTTGAGTTATTACAATGAATGAGTCGTTTCTAAAGAGGCAAGATTTAAATTCTATTTCCCAAATATTTCCCAAGATTTTGGTACCTTTTTTTGAATAAATAAAGTAAATTTATGTCGCTTCATTAATTTTGCTTACAACAACGAACAGCTCGTTGTTAAAGAAGCAAGATTTAAATTTTATTACCAAGATATTTGGCAAGATTTTGGTATCTTTTTTAAACTAATAAAGTAACTTTATGTCACTATATTAATTTTGGTTACAATAACAAATAGGTCGTTGTTGGAGAAGCAATATTCCAATTTTATTGCCAAGATGTTTGCAAAGCTTTTGGTAACTTTTTTTAAAATTAATAAAGTAATTTTATGTCACTCCATTGATTTCAGTTATTTCAATGAATGAGGCGTTTTTAAAGAGGCAAGATTTTGGAATCTTTTTTAAACTAATAAAGTAACTTTCCCATTAATTTTGGTTACAACAACGAACAGGTTGTTGTTAAAGAAGCAAGATTCAAATTATATTGTCAAGAGATTTGTCAAGATTTTGGTAACTTTTTAAAATTAATAAAGTAACTATATCATTTCTGAAGGTCACACAGTCTGGGATAGACATAACTAAACATTGAATGAAAGGCTTCTCTCCAAAACTAACGATATGTTACTTCATTGATTTCAGTTATTACAATGAATGAGTCGTTTTTAAACAGGCAAGATTTGAAATCTATTTCCCAAATATTTGCCCAGATTTTGGTAACCTTTCTAAACTAATAAAGTAACTTTATGCCACTTATTGATTTCAGTTATTACAACGAATGAGTCGTTTTTAAAGAGGCGAGGTTTAAATTTGTTTGCCCAAATATTTGCCAAGATTTTGGTAACTTTTTTAAACTAATAAAGTAACTTTATGTCACTCCATTAATTTTGGTTACAACAACGAACAGGTCGTTGTTAAAGAAGCAAGGATCAAATTTTATTGCCAAGATATTTGACAAGATTTTGGTAACTTTTTAAAAATTAATAAAATAACTTAATGTCACTCCATTGATTTCAGTTATTACAATAAATGAGTCGTTTTTAATGAGGCAAGATTTAAATTCTATTGCTCAAATATTTTCCAAGATTTTGGTAACTTTTTTAAAATTAATAAAGTAACTTTATGTCACTTCATTGATTTCAGTTATTACAATGAATGAGTCGTTTTTTTAAGAGGCAGGATTTAAATTCTATTGCCCAAATATTTGCCAACATTTTGGTAACTTTTTTAAAAATAATAAAGTAACTTTATGCTACTCTATTGATTTCAGTTATTACAATGAACCCTTTTTTGACAAGTAAAAGAATAATAAAAAACATTTTAAGCTCAACACACACGTCATCCAACTCGTAAAATATATAAGCACCACAGACCATAACCAATTTACAATAATGTCTGACAGCCAAAGCGTACTAATGAAGATAGTTAATTTCAATAAAGATTCGAATGGCTGTCACCTTCTTCAAAAACTATCTGAAGCGCTGAAAACTTCTAAAGAAAATAACAAAAGGGTTTCTTTTCTATGAGGCGCATTGTGGCATTATCGCCAAGGAGATCGCAGACAAATTATAGCAAATGAATCAATTGAAGCTGGAGAGTTGCTTGGATACAGTTGTCCTGCTAAGGACCTTATCCAGGTAGCAAAACATATTGCTATAAAAAATTGGTCACAAGTTTATAGTCAAGGTGACAAAGGTCAATATTACAAAGATATCCAGCCGGCTCTCCCCAGGAACCCACGGTTCAAGGATTGCTAGTATAATAGATATTTTGTAACTAAGGTGTAGGTTACGTTTCAATAACGGCCTTTTGCCTAGCCATCTGTTCAAATTAGGTATAAAAGACCGCCCAGACTGTGAATGCGAAGATTACGGAAATTAAGACCATATATTATTAACATGCAAACTCAAGAGTCCCTATGCAATAGAACTAATTAGAAACGTTTTTTCGAAGACACAGATGCTTTATCAATACAACCTGTGCTGTCTTGCATCCAATAACTTAGACGTACATAAATGTATCTTTGAATACCTACTAAGGCTACATATTATTGTATAACACCAAAATCACACAGATGTATTATATACATTTTTATATGAAAGAAAAAGGAAACAAAGGATAAAAAGGTAAAAAAAGAAAAAAAAAGAAGGCATTAATAATAAAAAAAACCAACAAGACAAAACAAAAACAAGTGCGTTATGGTAGTGAATTTTCATAAAAATATTTTTTAATAGTAATAATGTGTGTTTTTTTTAAGGAAGCAGGCATCAAATTTGGTTACCAGTATAACCTATATAGTAAAAACAATGTGCCGTGTTTCATCAACATAACTTTATTGTTAGAAAATGTACAAAAATTTCCGAAAGTAAACTTAAAGTGTTCCGGAAAAAACTCGTTTCTTGGTCAACCTTATAGGTTAATAGCAAATTGAGCTATTCAAATATGTAGCATTTGATTAAAATTCACTACCATAACGCACTTACTGCGTCCAGAATTTTTTTCTTACAAACATGCATTATATTTCGATGGAAAATGCAAAAATGCAAAAATGCAACAACATAAGGCGTGTTTGATTAAAAAAAGATAGAAATTTTGTATCACCAACGACCTATGGTCCATCCTGTGATTGTAGAAATAATTTTTTAGGATGTAGCTCAAGACACCCTATAATTAATATATACAACTTTTTTTTTCATATCTTGTATAATAACAGATATATTGAGCTTTATTGAATTTTTACCAAAATTCTACAAAAATTATATACCATTAAACGATAAACTCTATACCTAAGGCTACTGCCAAGCATCAGAGAAAGAGTCTATTTGAAATTAATTATCTGGAAATATTTTATTAAAATGAAGGACAATGACGGTTGAAACTAAGACTTCAGGGTTTGTAAAACATTCTTCTTGAGACACTTTATTTCCATAGCCCGTATTAGATTCAAGGTCTTTACGTAAATGTTGCCAATTTTGACGTTTAAATCACAACTTTGACGTTGTGTGGAAAACCCCAATTTATTTTTCTTTAAATGCCTATAACTTTTTTGTCTTTTGACCTACAGAGCTAAATTTACGTAACTTACATATAAGGATATAAACCCGCATACCAAATTTGGTTGCCCTCACTTTGTTATTTCCGGAGATATAATTTTTTTGAAAGAAAACACACAATTTTCCGGGAAAACCTGGGCCGATTTTCCTGGCTAACGAACTTATCCAAGCCATTTGCCAAAGGAAGGTATTTGCCAAATTTAATCAAAATCTCACTTTTATTTTTTGAGTTATCGTTGTGATACATACATATATATATATATATATATATATATATATATATATATATATATATATATATATATATATATATAACATTTAAAAATTGAAACTGACCCCGGATGTGTGTTCTGGGGGGCCTAATTAGCGCTCATTTGAAAAAATTTTTTCCAAAATTCAAAAGTCGGGATCTCCTCATTAGTGAATTTAAAAAAAAAATCACTAAAATGTACAAAAAAACAAACAAAAACCATTAAAACAACACCAAAAAAAAGAACAAAAAACGAGAGCAAAAACAAGAAAGAAAATATCGAAAAAGATGAAAATAAACAAAATTTACCTTTAATTAAGAAAACAGCTAGGCACAAAGTATGTATAAGCATAGGATATGTAACTCTAAAAGAAAAGTCTAATACTACTAGAGGAAATGGCATAATGTCACTGGTGTCAAACTGTGACATAGGCCTTAGCCAAAATACAACCCCCCACCCCCAACGAACAGGTCGTTGTTGAAAAAGCAAGATTCAAATTTTATTGCCAAGATATTTGCCAAAATTTTGGTAACTTTTTTAAAATTAATAAACTAACTATATGTCACTTCATTGATTTCAATTAGTACAATGAATGAGTCGTTTTTAAAGAGAAAAAAAATTCTAATTCCGAAATATTTGCTAAGATTTTGGTAAATTTTTTTGAATTAATAAAGTAAAGATGCAGTCTTTATATAACAAATTTTCTTTAAAAATATTAATTTCATATTTAACCTAACTACACTCTGTTAGAATTTTAGAATTATTATCGAATAAATCTTTTTAAACTGTTTCTTTTCTGCTATAATATCAGTCGGTACCTTTTTATAAAATATTTAAAGTTTGTTCACATTTAATTTCCAATTTGTATTATTTGGTTTGCCCACTTATCTTTATTAAAAAACAATGGAATTTAGAGAAAGGTATGTATGGTGTTTTATTTTTATTTAAAAGAGCGAGTTTAAAAATATGATGATCAAACACACCTATTTTCTGCGTTCAAGGTAATAGTGAAAGAAATAGTAATCGTTAATGTGAGAAGATATGTTTGCTTTGTTGTTTAGCATTTTTAACAGTTTTCTACGATTTAACCTTCAATAGATGATGTCTGGTACCTACTTAGATAAAACTAAACAAAAACATATCTAGTTACAATACTGAATCTACATACGGTTTAAATTAAACTGCATGCACCTTTATTTTCAAAAGATTTATCTACTGAAAGGAATATGTGCTGGTATCACTTTTCAAGATCACTCATTTTAGCAAAGCTTTTATGACGTTTAAAAAGCAAAATGTTTAACTAGAGTACCAAATAATAATATTGCATTTTTAAAAGGTAGGAGGAGAACAAGTGGAGAGTGAAATTTTAAAGGAATGAATTAAAGAGAAGATAGGATAATATTTTTTGTGGGGAAAGTGGTCTAATTGAAACGAATACAATGTTTGAAGTCCCTAAGCAAACACGATTATATGAAAAGCTGCTATATAATGTAAAATGACGTATTTTTTTATCGATCAGGTATGCTGTCAAATTATACATTGAAAATAGTCTAGACGCAGCAAGTGCGTTATGGAAGTGAATTCTTATAAAAATATGTCTCTCTAATGTAAGCAGACATCAATCTGGTTACCGGTATAGCCTTTATAGTAGGAGCAATGTACCATATTTTATCAAAATTACTTATTGTTTGAAAATATACCTAAATTTTCCGAAAATAAACTTAAAATATTTCGGAGAAAATTGGTTTCCGAGCCAACAAACCTTAGGTTAATAGCAAATTGAGTTATTGAAATTTGAAGGATAATGTTCGCGACCAAACCCACTTACTGCGTCTCGATTTTTTTCTTACAAACATGCATCATATTTCGATAAAAAATGCAAAAATGCAATAATATAAGGGTGTTCGAAAAAACAATTGTAGGGAACACCAACGACTTATGGACCAGCTTGTGATTGTCAGAATATTTTTATAAGATGCAGCTTACGACACCGTATAATTTACGTATATAATTTTTCTCGTATCTTGTATAATAACAATTATATTGAGCTTTGCCGTAGATATACGTCACCTTGTATATATGCAAACAGATAACAACTGAAAGTATACCCGGATATGGATTCTAGGGGGCCTAGTTTGCGCTCATTTGAGGAAAACCTTTTAAGATTCAAAGTCCCGGTCTCGTCATTAACGAACTTTTTCTGTGAAAACTACCAGCAATTATAGCCCGTTAAACCATAAACTTAAGTAAACCTACAGCCAAAGCATCAGAGAAATGGCCTATTTGAAATCAATTTTCTGTAAACATTTTAGTAAAATGAAGGACAATGACTGTTGAAGCTGAAACTTAAGTGTTTGCAGAACACTCTCCTTGCGACATTTTCTTTACAGAATCCGTATTTGTTTCAGGTTCTTTGCCTAAATGTTGTGAATTTTAACGTTTCAAATCGCGACTTTGACGTTTTGAGGAAAACCTCATTTTCTTTAAATGCCTATAACTTTTTTGCCTTTTAACTTACAGACCTAAATTTTGGAACGTGGACCACCATTTATTATACAAACACGAGTACGTGGTTGCCCTCACTGTGTTATCTCCAGAGATATAATTTTTTCCGAAAGGAAACACACAATTTTTCGGGAAAACCTGGGCAAAATTTCCTGGCTAACGAACTTGTCCAAGCCACTTACAAAAGGAAGGTACTCGCCAAATTTGTTCAAGATCGGCCAATTATTTTTAAGTTGTCGGTGTGATACATAAATATATATATATATATATATATATATATATATATATATATATATATATATATATATATATATATATATATATATATATATATATATATATATATAAATTTAATCTGACCCTGGATATGGGCTCTAGGGGTCCTAGTTTGCGCTCATTTACAGATTTTTTTTCATAATTCAAAAGTCGGGATCTCAACATAGGTGATTTTTTTAAAGAAAATTCACTGCAATACAAACAATTAGGTCAGTTTGCCAAATTTATAAAAGTGTTCAATGCACAAAATGTTTCTGAACACATTTGGACAAGCTTCATTTTTTCAAGTTTTCTGGCTTGTTGGAGTTTTCTTTAAATGCGAAGATCTGTTGACCTGTAATGTTTTTAACTGTTTTTTTTTCATAAACCTAATGCAAATATAGTAATAAAATCAATAAGTTTCCTACTGCCCTAGCAAATTAAATAAAGGACTATCTTGTTTGTTTTTTATGGTTTCTTAACCTAACAACTTTTAGTTCATTCGTATTTAAGATGAACTACACTCATCTGCCGAAAAGGGTTTTCAGTGGGTAACTGAAAAAGAAACAAATTTACATTTGTTTCCCACAATTTTAGAAAATGGCCTAATTTTTTGTATTTTATTTTGAAAATATGACAAATTTGATCAAGCAAAATTATCAACTTCATTTTGCCTTGATTATAACTAAATAATAAAAAATGTCCCATATGACTTTAATGTTTGATACGCACAAAGGATCGGTTTAGCAGCCCCAGAACAGTAACCCAGAAGAAACAATAACCAAAGAAACCGTAGGTGACATCAGACATAGCAATGTTAATATAAGAACGTAATAGGTGGGGAAAGATTAAGAACGAAGAGGCGTGAAGTAAATATGATCAGATAAAGATATAGGAAACCAAAAAAAAAACTATGTATACAAGGAAACAATAAATAAATGAATAATTACATAAAGCAACGACGGCCAGATTAAACCCAGCAAAAAGTAAAAAGACTAGAATAACCCAGAAACAGAAAAGTAAACCGTCAAAGACAATGATGTAAATTTATTACTGACATTGTAGAAAAGTTATGTCACGAAAAGGAAATTAATTGCAAAGAAAAATATATGAAGTAAATGGAGAATATGGTACCACAAAACAGGTTTTCAGTTCTAATATTTTTAGAGTAAATAGTTGATTTTAAAAATATGCCTCATCTTCTTTGCACGCTTCTTTTTTATGGCCTATAGTTTAATTTTGTTAAAACATATTTGGCAATAAGTTATGTACAATTAATTACCTGAATCCAGCCCATGCGAAGGCTCCTAGGCCAACTGCTAAGACAAGACAAATCATGGTTCCTACTGGAGACAGCCAGTATGCAGCACCCATCATAAAAACTGTTTGTCCTATGAAAGCTCCACAGTTAAAGATTTTCCTTACATTCGTAGTGGTCAGATATCCTTTAACTTGCAGCCAATCAGCCAAATGTCCAGAAAATTGTATCGTTATTGACATAGCTAAATATGGCAATGCTGACATTATACCAGTTTTTCCCAGATCAAAATTCAGTACATCTGAAATAAAAAATAATTATCTACTGCCTGTATTTCGTTAAACTAACAGTTAAGTGTATAGTTGGGTAAGTAAAAATCCTATTAAGTACACTTGGAGAACCCAAATCACCACAACACATTAAAAAAAACCTGAAAATCGGTTGAGGTTGATGTATAATTCTTTATTCACTCTCCGATGACGCTAACTTGGTTAGTGAAAGGATCATCAATGTTTTTTAAATGTATTGTGGTGATTTTCGTTCTCCAAGTGTATTTATCGGTGCTCACCACAGGTTCCAATATTCACTTAGTGAAGTAAAATCCCATTTTATTTAACTAATTTTAAGACAAAGCGCTTAAAAAAGTATAAAACAAAATCTGCGTCTAAAGAATTTTTATTAAAAGCAGCATTAAATTCAATCATCAGAATTATACAAGGATATCTTATTTGTTAGAGACAATGTATAATTTTCATTATGTTCCATATTGCTCAACGTGACATCGCTGTAAGCCACTACCCGTAAGCATATAAGCTCATTCTGTTACATCAGAAAGGCATTCTCATTCTAGTTCTTAAGCTCGTAACTTAAAGATGTTAATTAGCCCAATCAACGCAACTGTCATTCAAATAACTTATCATAACTTTAAATTAACAAAAACATAATTTATATACGGTTCTTTGAAGTCATACGTAACATTTTGGTCCTTCGAGCCGGATGAACCAGCGACCTATGGATTAGTTTCAAATTGTTTTTCGAGGCGCATGGATTGTGCCACCGACGACTGGTGATTAATTTTACAACTCTAACCTAAATGGCTCGACTTAACTTGCGACTGCACCACTGAAGCCTTCCTAGCTCCATTGAAACGTATGATGTCTCGCCGAGGTTTGTGTGATAATTTATGTTCAGATAATGCTACTATATTTACAGGTGTCTCAAGCGAATTAAATAAATTATTTAAACAAACACAGTTTCAAAATTGTATAACTAAAGAAGGCATTAAATGGCATTTTATACCTGCACGATCATTCACATTTGCCGGGTTATGGGAATACTCAATATATATATATATATATATATATATATATATATATATATATATATATATATATATATATATATATATATATATATTGAGTATTATTATGTGTTGTTTATACTCATAATTTAAATATACATACACATGCCTAGTAAATTTTTAAGCTAGCATTTACTATTATTACACGATTATTGTCACTACCTAGTCTGATGATCTGCGCCACTAGCCTATTGCTTGTGGTCTTGAAATTCATCCTCGTGGATAACGACGACTATAATAATTGCGTATACAGTTGACTTTCTTACCTTTCATGAACTTTGGGAGTTGCGTTAACATAGTATAGAAGCCCCAGTTTTCACTAAAATGTGCGACAACTATTGCCCAAACTGGCATCGATGTCAAGATCGCTTTCCATGGATGGACAACCCTTTTAGTTCTCTCACTATATTCTAAAGCGTTCTTTATATAAAGTAATTCAGCCTTGCTAATTTTTTTATCTTCTTGTGGTGAAGTAGCTACCACGGACAACCAAATAGCGACCCAGATTAAGCCTACAACTCCTAAAATATAGAGTAAAGAGATAAATTAGAAACACAGCTACATTTCTATGATTCTTTAAACGTTAGTTTAATTAAACCATACAGAACATAAAATAAAACAGTTATATCAGGGCTTGCAAAAGTGTTTTCCAAAGCTAAACTTACCAAAAAAGTAGAATATGCTGGGCCAGCCAAAAGCTTCAGCTAAGAATGCACACAAGGGCATTGAAACAACAGTTCCAACATAACTACCAGAGAAAGCCAGAGTTGCCATTCTACTTCTCTCCAACGGCGGAGCCCATTTAGCCCAAACTGCGTGAATACAAGGATATGTCACGCCCTAAGAAATTGGATACAGTAATATTTGATAATAATAGTACAAGAGATGGAAACTAACCTATACAATTTAATTTAGATAAATACACAAGTTGATTTACACTATTTCATTGGATGTGTAACTGTAGTTTCGGTGAGGTTCTCAGCTTTGTCAAAATCAGACTATGTTCAATAAAATAGTGAGTTGACAATCGATTTACATCAAGTATCAGCCGCCATAATATCATATCTATAAAATTTACCTGTTCAACAGTTTTATCTCTAAGAAATGTTTTCTTATTTTACTCTTCTTTATTTTATGCGCTTTGAGAATAAGTGAATATTGGGACCTGTTGAGCACTGGTAAGTACCATTTAGAGAACCAAATTCATCACAATACATGTTTTAGACTTGACGATCGTTTCGCTAACAAAGTTAGCGTCATGAGTAGCATGAATAAACTAAGCGAATAAATACTAGAACTACTATTTATATGTTAGTTGTCAAGCAGTTGCGAACAGCGTCCTCTAGGAAGGCATACAGACAGACCCCCACTGTTGAGTCTTAAATATCCCTGTGATTAAAACTGCATACCTGCCTTTGTAATACTGGGTGTCGTTATTAAATATTCCTTCCAAGAAGGACACGCAGGTTATTAAGGTAACGGTTCGAACAATGGACTACATAGAACCGAACCTATTCTATTCATCGGAACATCTTTCAAATTTCAAAGTGGAATTTCTAAGTGAATATACATATACATATATATATATATATATATATATATATATATATATATATATATATATATATATATATATATATATATATATATATATATATATATATATATATATACTTTTGTAAGCATCTAGCTGACGCGACTGTCTGACATTTTTGATTAATTTGAGATTTTCTTTATCCCAAACATGCTGAGCAATACATGATTTATCAATAGCGCCATATCTCAGTTAAATATTCTTTAAATCTAGTTTCAATAGTTCTTTTAGTTTGCCCAACATATTTAAGTTCACAATCCTTACAACCTATTTTATAGACTACCGCCACTTCTGTGGTTTTGTATTTATTTTAAATTTTTCAATGTATTTTTTTGTAGAAAATGTTAGCTGTAAATTGGCTTTCTTAAACATGCTATTAAAACATCTCGTAATTTCCGGTTCAAATGGTAAACATATAACGATTTTGTCTGGTTTATGTTTTCTGAAAGTCGTAGATTCCGATAACATTTGCTCAGTTCTATGTTTATTGTCTAGTTTCTTCACTAAGCAGACAGAGCAACCATTACACCTCACCTCACTCACGGGAGGGACTCTGCTGGCGGGGGTGGCGACGGGGTGTCTGCAGCGGAGCGTTCTGTCTCCCTTGTTCTGGTGACTAGTCGTGGACGACCTGCTGGGAAGGCTCTCGGGAGAGGGGTATGAGGTACAGGGCTATGCGGACGACATTGTCATCATAGTCCGAGGAAAGGTCACACAGGCAGTGTGGGAGCGCATGCAGACTGCACTGAAAGTGGTGGAAGGGTGGACGGTTGATCAAGGGCTCGGGGTGAGCCCCGAGAAAGCAACCGTCGTGCCGTTTACGAGGAGGAGGAAGTGCGACAGCCACAAAACTCTCACTCTATACGGTAAGAGCATTCCAATGGCCAGGGAGGTAAAATATCTTGGGGTCGTATTGGACTCTAAGCTAACCTGGAATGGTCACATTGGAAAAATACCGCGTAAGGTAGTCATGACCTTAGCCGTCACTAGGCGGCTATATGGAAAAACGTGGGGACTAAGACCTAGTATGGCCCACTGGCTGTACACAAGGATGGTCAGACCATGGTTAACATATGCGGCACTGGTCTGGTGGCCTAACGTGACACAATCTAGTGCCAAACAAAAACTAGGTAAGATCCAAAGGATGGCTTGCCTAGGCATCACAGGGCCATGTTTCAACCCCGCCATGGAGGTGTTTCTGGATCTGCCCCCCCAACACTTAGTTAATATGGGGGAGGCCAGGCTAGGACTATACAGACTAGCCTGCAATCGTAGACTGAAGATCAACCCAGGCTTCAGGGGCCACTGCAAAATTCAGGAGATCATGCAGGAGCCCATTCTTGAAATGAGGTCAGACTTCGCGAGCCCGCGAATGTGCAGGGAAAACAACTTTACAGTGGAAATCCCCGACCGCGAGGCATGGCGGGAGGAGACGCCGGGCATACTACGGGACGCACTTGTCTGGTTCACGGACGGATCCGGCGGGGAGCGTGGGACGGGGGCAGGTGTTTACTCGGAAACCCGAGGGGTAAGTCATAGTATTTCCCTCGGAGCCCATGCAATGGTGTTTCAGGCTGAAATGTACGCCATACTACACTCTGTGCGGTAGAGCAAGAGGAGAAGCTACACCAACAAGCGGATCCTCATAGCCACAGACAGCCAGGCAGCCCTTAAGGCACTAAGTAGCCCACGGGTAAATTCCTGGTCGGTGAGTGAGTGCCGAGACGATACGAGCGACCTGGCTGGGCAGAATGAGGTGACCCTCATCTGGGTGCCGGGTCACTCCGGGGTCAAAGGCAATGAAGAAGCTGACAGTCTCGCGAAGAGAGGGTTAGCAGAACCAGTTATGGGACCAGAACCGGCTCTGGGCGTGACAAAGAGCACTGCAAGGGGAGCCATTAAGTCCTGGGTCATAAACCAACACAAGGTGTACTGGGCGGACTCTCCAGGGCTCAGACATGGAAAGTGAATAATTGACGGACCCAGTTCAATGAGAGCTGTGGAGCTGCTAAATCTTAGCAGAGGACAGCTCAGAAACACAACAGGTCTCTTGACGGGACACATGGCCGTCAAGAAACAGCTGCATAAAATGGGGCGGTTTGTAGGGGACCTCGCATGCAGACTCTGCGGCGAGGGGGAGGAATCAGCCCAGTACATCTTGTGCGAGTGTAAAGCTCTGGACCGCAAACGACAACTGATCTTCGGTCAGTCTAGATCGGAGACAGAGCAATATTAAACATCACCCTACCAATCGCTGTGCAGAATAGTTCAAGGCACAGTGATTTTGGAATGGGTGGAGTAAGACTAAGGGTATGCACAATCAACCAAAGGTTGCAGTGCTATCGGGACGGCAAGGCCGCGAACGAGCCCTGAGGGGAAAAACATTATACTTAGCTACATTTTCAATATATTCAAGTTCTCTGTAGTATCTTTCTTTATTGAAAAGAAACTGTATTAATTTAAGAACCGGAAAATTCAAACTCGCGGTTTTTTTGTGGAAAACTGTGGTGTAAGTGAATCGAAATGTAACTCACAGTAGTGGTTTCCTTTCTGTAGATGTCAAATTCTAAAGTTTCTCTATTTTTAATGACTAATACATCAAGAAAAGGTAATTTTCTATTATTGTCTATTTCATGTGTGAATTTAACGAAGTCAAATTTACTGTTCAATTTGGCAACAAAATCGTCTACTTTGTATACATTCGTATTAAATAATGCAAAAACATCGTCCAAACAACAAATCTATACCCTAGGAAAAGAGACATTTTCGCTTGCTAGGTCTGTTTCAAATCTACTCATGAAAAGTCATTAAAAATAGATACATGTTTGAATTTGACATCCACAGAAAAGAAACCACTACTATAAACAGAAAACTTGAATATATAAAAAATGTGGCTAGGTATAATGGTTACTCTGTCTGCTTAGTGGAGAAACTAGACAATAAACATAAAACAAAGAAAATGTTATCGGAATCTACGACTTTCATAAAAGATAAACCAGACAAAACCGTTGTCTGTTTACCATTTGGATCGCGAATTACGAGAGGTGAAAGAAATTGGAGAAACAAGAGCGAAAACTGGACATTTGATCTAAGAAGGTGCTCCGATGAGGGGTCTATCTCCTCTGAAGACACGGCACTACGAAACGCACCATTACCAAAAACGGAATCTCCAGAAAATCTTACATCGAGTAGGCCAGTTTTTCTTTTTTTAATGTCAACCGGACATTTCTTATTAAACACCAAAGTTGAAATATTTTCTGGAGAGCGACTGGTTTTGCGTGAAATTAGTCTACCATGAACAAATCACGTTAGTGTAATTTTTGACAGAGAGGGTTTAAAAATTATTTGCTCAAACGTCAGAATTTGCCACATTGCACACCAGTTGTTACTATTTCAGGTGTGAATTGTTAAGAGCGGCGGTGGTTCAGTGGCAAGAACGTGTGCCTCTGAACACAACGGTACTGGGTTCGATTTCCATGGTCCCCCTTAACATCAACCGAGGTTGTGTGGCCGTGAAGCCGTCGGTCCCGATCCATGCAATAATCTAAGATAGTGAGGTGAAACTGCTCTATGGCGAATCCGTCAGTCCCGTATCCATGCAATGTTTCTAAGGTAGTGAGGTGAAACTGCTCGCTGGCGTCGGTGATTGGCCAGAGTCGTGAAAATAACCGACATTAAAGTACAAAAAAACGGTGTGAATTATTGAGCCTTATCTAAAATACATATTTAACCTATACTATCGTTAGTATTTTTCAACGATAAAGAGAACGAGTCAAAATATTACATAACTTACTTCAAAAATACCTTCTATGATTCTAACAGCGAGGAGTAAGTATACATTAGTTTTGGCAAACCATGGAGTCAGCAGTGTGAGGAAAGCTGTAACTGCAATGCCCCATCCAAATACTTTATTACCACCTATTCTGGCTGCTAGAATTCCTCCAGCTAATTGTGTGGTTATATAACCATAAAAGAATGAACTTAAAATATAACCTTGTAGCTTTGAGTCCCAGTCGAATTCTTGTTCCTAAAAATAAAAGATTTTGTGATCATTACACATTAGTTTAAAGTTAAAAGTAGCAGTTTCGGTGGGTCACTGGAAACAGTGTGTGCTTCTCAAGTGAAGGTTCGTGGGTTCGAATATCATTAAAAGTGTGAGCGAATTTTACTTTTTTTACATATATTGCAACATCTACCAAGGTTCTGACATTGTGTTTAAATGTTTGCAGGTTCAACCGTTCGGAGAGGGCGTAAAGACGTTATTTCCGTGTAACATTGGCTATGGTTACTTTGAGGATCCCCACCGTCATTACAGAAACGAGAGTGTTGGCATTACTTCCTGATTTTTTTTATAGTCCATTTTAAGTTGAGGTAAATAACCAAAAAGCTAGTCAAACCTAACTAATTCATTCCTATGTTAAGTAAAAACTCTATTATAATAGGAATAAAGTAAATGGTCTCTGGACTATATTATTCCTTGTTTCATGGTTATCAGTTGGAGCAAAGTAAATTTGTTTTACAAATCCATCTAGCTTAGTTAGTAAACTATTGTCTACCACCCTTTAGCGATTTTTCAAAATTTTAATAATAGAGAGGTACGTAACGACTTTCATATTTGCTAGACCTTTTTTCAAATGAGCGCTACTTTGAGTCTCTAGAACCCAGATCCAAGGTCAGTTTGAGGTTTTATATATACAGATTATCCCAAAAGTCGTGAATCAAACTCACACGAAGATAGGCTGCCTTAAGCCCTTTCAGAAAATCCTATATGATCTTATCAAAAAGTTTAAGGTTTTCAAGATATTGACAATTTTATGAAAAAAAATTAAATTGTCAGTTTTTAAGGTATTTTGACCCTCTCTTCCACATGATGCAGAAACAACATTTCCGGAATGTGATTTTTGTGCATGTTAATCTCCAATAATGGCGTTATCGAATAAACCTATATTATTTTCTGTTATTATTCAGAAAATCTGAAGAAAAAAAATTAAATCGGACTTTTCTTCCCCATTTAAAAAAAAATTGGAATAGACCTCCGTACTGAACAAAATGTTAGTAAAATTTACTTGCTCAAAATTTCAAAAACTTCCTTGTTTTACGGAGATTCTAAGGTGGTATAAAACATTATCAATATCTCTAAAAGTAATTCACTGTCGAAGATTGAAACTAGCTAATAAATAAAAATAAACCGACTGTGACATTTACAAAAATTATTTTATTCATACTAGATGTTCAAATGGACGGCCATTCTGTCTTACACATAAACGACATCGTCTTAGGAACGATCCCCTTGGCCACAAGATAGGTCCTAGACGGCCAATCCACCTGGTCGAGTATGTTTGATGCAGGTTAAGTTTGTTTGTGAGTGGGCCATACCGGTCCCTCCACCGCGACCATAAGGTCTATTGTGGCCCACGCCTCACAGTTATATTTCGCCCAACAAAGCCAGCCTCCTGCAGAGGTCGATAATCTTCGTGGGCGAAAGTTGATCCAGATCCTCCGGAGCAAGCTTTATCTTGCCAAAGAGCAGGTATCTAGTCCTGTCCGCTGCCGGACAGGAACACAGCACGTGCTCTGCAGTCTCGTCGCTCTCCATACACAGCCGGCACTCGGTCTCCTGACCGATCCCAATACGGCGCATGTGGTGCAGCAAGCGGTAGTGTCCTGTATACAGGCCGACTAGAGTACTCAGTTGTTGTCTGTTTTAACTCTAGAAGTTTTTTAGCCCTTGACTCAGACAGGCCATTTATGAAGGCCTTAGATTGAGCTAATCCTGGAAGATTTTGCCATTGCTGGATTGTTATTCTTTCTGTCCAGGTCTTTAAAGTGCGTTTTGCTGTGCAAGATGTTATCCCCAGCACCGGTTCTGGTCCGACAAAGTCTCTCTGGGCACCACTCCTGGCAAGCGCATCGGCCGCAACATTGCCATCATGGTCCGAGTGACCTGGTATCCAGACCAGCGACACCTCATTACAGCTGCCCAGTTCGTTAAGGGCAGATTTACAACTCCATACCGTTTTTGAATTACACCGGTAGGAACCAAGAGCCTTTATTGCAGCTTGGCTATCTGCATATATCTTTATCGATTTGTGTTTGCACCTAACCTAACCTAATGTATGATGCAAGTATTGCCTTACTTCCAAGGCATAGTGGGCTGGGCATCCATCATTTTGAAGCCATATTGTCCTCCCAAGTTCTAATGGGATGTTTTCCAGCAGTTCTGGCAAATTATTTTGTAAAAACGCGAAATATCTTTGGCCATTTAACGTAGGAGGCAGTTCCACTGGTTCCAAAAATGTTCCGTTAAAAATACCGGCCCAGAGGTTTATCTTAAATTGATGCTGACACCGATCCTCACTGAACTCATGTGGATTTTCAATTTTCCAACAATCAAAGCTGTGAAGGTTCATGTATCCATCATTTTTACATGCTGAGTCGCCACTCCATTAAACTTTATCGAAGAAATTGGGTACTCATACCTTTTTAAAATTCTATGAGTAGTAGACGTTGAGACACCAGTTTGTCTCTGTACTTTGCGCGTCGTGGTACCAGGTTCTTCGATACAGCATCCATACACTCCATATAATTTTATCGAAGAAATTGGGATCTTGTCTGATTTTTCTTAACATAATTTCGCAAAATCACTTGCGCCTTGCGTTGTCACGCGTTTCTAAAACTTGAACCCTCTGAATACGGTAAGGATGGTACTCATACCTTTTTAAAATTCTAGGAGTAGTAGACCTTGGGACACCAGTTCGTCTCTGTATCTTCCGAGTAGGGGTACCAGGTTCTTCGATAACAGCATCCAGGACAACATCCCCTTCTCCAATTCGCGTTCGTCCAGTTCGATCAACACGATCGATGCCAGGCATTCTACCAGCGCTGTAGGCGTTATGGGTTTTTATGCACACGCCGTAATATGGATGTTGTTGGTCTGGGTAGCGCTGCGTATAAATCCTTGCCGTTCGTCTGGCGTTGTAAACCATACCATCTCTGAATGGTACGGATCGAGTCTCTCTATAAATAAGATGCCTGTCCGCATATTCTTGATGGGTGTAATTTACTTGATTTTCCATTGTATGAAAAATCCAGAGTAAAACAAAGTCCCTTAGTGAATTAATTTACTGAGAAGTGGGCGCGTGTGCAGCAAGTACAAATTAGTTATCTTACTGACACAGACAGAAATAATTTTCATAAATGTCAAAATCTATTGTTTTTTTAACTACCTGATTTGACTTCCAACTGTACTTTCAATCATCGACACTGAATTACTTTTAGAGATATTGATAATGTTTTATACCATTTTAGAATCTACATGAAGCAGGGAAGTTTTTGAAATTATGAGCCAGTAAATTTTACACACAAAAAAAATTCAGTACGGAGGTTTATTCCAAATTTAAAAAAAATTGGGGAATAAAAATTCGGCTTTTAATTTTTTTCTTCAGATTTTCTAAATAAAACAAAATATTTGCGGCTTAATCGATAACGCCATTATTGAGGATTAACTTGCACAAAAATTACATTCCGGAAATGCTTTCTCCGCATGTGGGGGCGCAAAATATCTTAAAATTTGACAATTTTAAATGTTTCATAAAATTGTCAATATCTTGAAAATCGTAAACTTTTTGATAAGATCATATTGAGTTTTACTGAAAGTGCTTGCGCTAGCGCATCTTTGTGTGACGTTTGATTTACGACTTTTGGGACACCAGTCCATATATATATATATATATATATATATATATATATATATATATATATATATATATATATATATATATATATATATATATATATATATATATATAACAGGATGATTCGTAACGCAGTGGACACAGAGTATATGCGTGTAGAGGAACTCAAAACATGCCGATGATTTATATAAAATTTTTCTCTGACGCCCATGGTTGCTGAGATATTGACCTCAGAAGATTCTTTAATAATTACAAGAAACAGCTGCATTGCACCAATGCCCCAAGATACAATAACCAAATTTGGTATATGGTTTTCTTTTATAACGTCCTGAGAAGAAATAAAAACTAATTAAAGCGGCCAAAAGTAAATTATGTTCCCATAAAGTCACTGAAAGTCTTTAATAACGTTTGTTAAATGTCATACATGCTAATGTTTAATAAAGTTTTCAAGGGACATAACTTTGCTTTTATCTCGACTCTAAAAATCTCAATTTTCTCAAAAAATGGGTGGTTTGTCGAAAAATTGACAATAGGAGAAAAAGATATAAAATTTAATTTTCCATAACATAGATTGACTGTTAACTTTTAATTAAGTTAGGGTTTAAAAGAAACATGTCATTTAAAGGGCGACCCACCCCCAATTCACCAATGTTTGAGTTTATATACAATTCAAATTTTTGTCAAATAACCGCGTTGAGGAAAGAAAACTATATATATATATATATATATATATATATATATATATATATATATATATATATATATATATATATATATATATATATATATATATTACTAACACGAACAGAAGCAACTTTTATTGATAATAAAAATGTCAATCCTCAGGGGAATTTGTGCATTGTTAAACAGGACTAAAAAACTAAAAAGTTGAATGTCCAAGGAACACGCCTCATCTGTTGCTGTAGGACGGATCCACTGGAGTCAAAGGTGTTACTAATACGAACATTTTCATTTCCAATAAAAGTTGATTCTGTAACACCTCTGACTCCAGTGGAGCCGCCCTACAGCAACAGATGAAGCGTGTTCCTTGGACATTCAACTGTATAGTTTTTAGTCCTGTTTAACAATGGACAAATTCCTCTGAGTATGACCGATTAACAGGTCCAAACGCGCCGGGACAAGAAATAAACCTATTTTTTAAAAGAAAAAGCCTTTTATTCAACTCACCCAAAGATGTCAACCCAAACATTCTGACGTTTAGCAACAATATATATATATATATATATATATATATATATATATATATATATATATATATATATATATATATATATATATATATATATATATATATATATATATAGGGTGGCGCATTGAAAACGAAACAGACCGGTTTGCGTCCAGAGAAATTTCTTTTAACAAACGCTGAAACACGTCAATTTTTATATTGAGGGGGACATGGTTTGACATAAAACTCAACTTTGTCACATCAACCCCTTAAGGGTGGTGATAACAACCCTTATATTTTAAATAGGGAACATCGATCGAGTGTTACATCATTTGAAAGCTCTTTCTTTTTTGAGTTCAGCACACAATTTTTTTTGGAAGTTTTATCAACTCGTTTAAAAATTATTCACAGTTGAAGATGCAAAAACGCATTTCACTCATTTTGATAAGAAATGTGATAGTCAATGTTTTGTTGGTTTGTAAACAAAAAATTGACTATCAGAAGCTTTCCCATCGGAATGAGAGAAATGCGGTTTATTATTTTAGTTTATCGGTCGGTTTGATACTTGATAGTACTACCGAAAATTTATTTCACAATGGTGTATTCTGTAGAAGAAAGAGTTGAAATAATTACTCTTTTTTTCAAAAACGATGACTGTGCCAACCGTACCGCAAATTTGTTTAATGAACGACATCCGAACAGACATGTTAACAGAAAATACATTTTGGAGTTAGTTGCAAAGTTTCGACAAAGTGGTTCAGTAGCCAACAAAAAACGGAATCCTGAACGTGAATTTTCGGTTAGAAATAAGACTACTGAGATTGAAGTTTTAGGACAAATTGTTGCAGTCCCAACTTTGAGCACGACAAAATTGGCTACTGTTTCAAACATCAACAGAAGAACTATTCAGCGAATATTGCAGCATCATAAATTTCACCCGTATAAAATTCATCTTGTACAACAAGTGAATGAAGATGATTTTTGAACGGCGGCTGGAGTTTTGTGAAGTTATGACTGCACGAATAGCTGATCACGGGAACTTTTTGTTTAGCATCTGTTTTTCAGACGAGTGTACGTTTTTATTAAAATCTACAGTCAATCGTCATAATTGTCGTTATTGGGCAGATAATAATTCAAGAAATTTCCACGAAGTCCACACTAAAACTCCACAGAAATTGAATGTCTGGACTGGCATTTTTGGAGACCGTTTAATCGGATCAATTTTTCTTGATGGAAATTTGAGTTGCGAAACGTATTTGGAGTTACTAGAAGATATCATTTACCCTCTACTAATTGACATTGTTGAAAATGATGATCGCTATCAAGAACATCAATTAGTGTTTCAACAAGAAGGAGCTCCTCTGCATTTTTCACAACGTGTTAGGGGGTTTTTGAACAGAGAGTTTTCAGAGCAATGGATTGGGCGTAGAGGTGCTATTGCGTGGCCCCCAGATCACCGGATTTAACTCCTTTAGACTTTTCGAAACAGAACCGGAGTCTTTGGGAGAATTACGACGACGCATTGTTGAAGAATTCCGTCTAATAACTTCACAAATGCTCCAGAATATCAGGGCTCGTTTTGAACAAAATTTGTACTTTTGTATGGAAGCTGGTGGTCAACAATTTGATCGCTTGCTTGACTGGATAAACATTCTGCTTGACTAGATAAACATTTTTGAACGTTTGGTTTTGTTTTTTTTTTAGCGAAAAATTGACTAATTAGTGCATTTCTTATCACAGTGAATGAAATACGTTCTTGCAATTCCCACTGTGAATAAATTGTAAACGAGTTGATACAACTTCCAAAGAATTAGTGTGCTGAATTCAGAAAAGAAAGAGCTTTCAAATGACCCATGTTCCCTATTTAAAATATAAGGGTTGTTTTCACCACCCCTAAAGGGTTGATGTGACAAAGTTGAGTTTTATGTCAAAACATGTCCCCCTCAATATTAAAATTGACGTGTTTCAGCGTTTCTTAAAAAAAATTCTCTGGGCGCAAATCAGTCTGTTTCGTTTTCAATACGCCACCCTATATATATATATATATATATATATATATATATATATATATATATATATAAACACATATTAATGACATTTTTTAATACTTCCTAACCCTGCGGACAAATTATTTAAACCGATTTAATAATGCAAACAGCGCTTATGATTGCAGTATATATCGTCCTTGTCATTTCTAATACATCAAGTTCAGGGTTTCTTCAACCAAACTTAGCTGCGTTTAATTTATACAGCACGGTCCACATAGTTAGATAGTGACTAGTGCATGCTTTTGTACACCTTAAAGCACTGCAAACTTGTGTACTTCTTAATGCCATTATATATTTTACTTATTATTGCATGGTTTACATAAGATAGGCCAAATGTCAAATTTACATCACGTTTAATTTGTTTATAGATACAAATGAACCAATATTGTAATCATTTTAGGAAACTGGAAATAATATAAAAAGGTCTACACGCAGCAATTCATAGAAATCATCTGGCACCAAATATGTTTTTATAACTTTTTCTTCTTGCATCATAGAAATCTATATTTTGGTACATGACTTCCTTTTAATATAGTAAACTTACCAAATTTGGTTATCATCACTTTTTTATTTTTGGAGATAAAAGTGTTTTCAAAAGGAACGCAAATCTTTCCTGGAAAATCTGGTTCAAATTTCCTGGCTAACGAACTTGTCCAAGCCCTTTACAAGTTTTATCAAAATTGGTTAATTATTTTTTGAGTTATCGATGTGAGACAAATCAAAGGTCAATTTATTTTTTTAAATGCCTAACACTTTTCTGTCTGTCAACTTACAGAACTAAATGTTGGTATGTAATTTACCTATAATGATATAAAGCCGCGATCCAAATTTGTTGGTCTTACTTTGTTATCTCCGGAATATAATTTTTTTTCGAAGGAAAACACAAAAATTTCCGGGGAAACCTGGACCGATTTTCCTGGGTAACGAACTTATACAAGACACTTACAAAAGGAAGGTATTCACCAAATATAAACAAAATCGACCCTTTATTTTTTGAGTTATCGTGTGATATATATATATATATATATATATATATATATATATATATATATATATATATATATATATATATATATATATATATATATATATATATATATATATATATTGTACACTCTTACATAGAAGAGATTTCTAAGATAATATATAGTAAACCATTAAATTATCCAACTGATCTGTTGTACAGAGAAAGTAAAATAATGGATTTTCGTCAACTCTACGCAAAAAAACATATTGTTATGGATACATAAGAATCCACAAATTATGACAGATACTGAGCATAAGTAGGTACTGCACGAGATATAAGGAAAGGGTAATATTTGAAGTCGTAAAGGCTGACAAAACTCTGGGGCAGAGATGTGCTAGCTTTATAGCCCCTAGGATATATCGTCATTTGTCCCATGATATCAGGTCATTGGTTTTTAGCAGATTTAAGGTCAAGGTGAAAAGACGGCTAGTTGAATATCCAAGGCTAAAATTGCATGCGTTCATTAGTCTGAAGGTGTAGTGGCGAAGAACAGTGGATGAAGAAAGAAGGAGAGTATACAAATGGATATGTGATCATTTTGGTGCGACTTTTATTGTTTTTCTACTATCCTGAGAATATAGATTGTGAACTTGGTGGATGTCGATGTGTAAAAAGTGAAGAGAGAGAGAGAGAGAGAGAGAGAGAGAGAGAGAGAGAGAGAGAATGATGAGAGGAGAAAACAATGGCAATGAGAGAGCGAAATAGACAAGAGAGGGAGAAAGGTTTGAGGAGTGGATGGAAAGAGAGTTTATTTTGGTGTGCATGTGTGGTTTCTGGAAATGAAGTTTTTGGTTTAAGTGTGACGTAGTAAAATTTTTTGTCCGGCTTTTATTCGGCTGAGAAGCGGGTTAATTGAACAGTAAAGATGTTGGTGGAAAATGTGTTGAGATCCCACGTACAGGTGATGGTACCTCTGTGGGAGTGATTTTCTATTTATCACGGGTTATATTATTTGATTGTCATATTGTTGTACTTTGTAAAGTTATTGATGTATATATATATATATATATATATATATATATATATATATATATATATATATATATATATAAACATATAAAAATTGAAACCTACCCCGGATATGTGTTCTAGGGGGCCCAATTAGCGCTCATTTAAAGACATTTTTCAACATTCAAAAGTCGGGATCTCCTCATTAGTGAATTTTTTTAAGGAAATTCACTTAAAAAAGGAAAAAAAAGTGGAGCCTGGGTGGGCCAGGGGTACTGGGTGCGATTCGCAGGGTTTCTCTTCACTTTTTCAGTATAAACTGTAATAAATTAACATCAACCGAGGTTGTGGCATTGTATCTGAGGAAGTTGAATGCCTGCACGTTCCGCCCTTCGGTGGGGGTGTAAAGCCATTGGTCTCGTGTCCATTCTTTTATATTTCAACAACACACCACAAGGGCTTACAGCCTAAATACTATCGTACCGTGGGTGTCGACAAGGGGGAAAGAGGCAACTTGTTAATTCTGGACTTGAAGTTTCGGAGGAGAAGGAAAAACATGTGCCGGCAAGGAATTCCACAACTTGGAAGTCTTCGGGACAAAATAGCGGGCATAACAAGATTTTTTATGTCTGGTGACCTGGACAGTAAAAAGATGCATTCGCTCTGTTTGTCTGGTAGATCTGTTAGGGACAGCAGGTGGAGGAGCTATGGAAGAAATCTCTTCTGAGCAGTGCCCTTGCAGATATCTATAAAACAGAGAGAGGTCACCAACGGCACGTCGGTGGGCAAGGGATGGCAGCCTTTGGGTGAGGGTAGGGTCGCCGATGCGACGTATAACTCTCTTCAGAATGGAGTCCAGGATATCAAGTGTAGAAGCGACAGCGGCACTTCAGATGTGGGAGCAGTATTCGTGGTTTGGCCTTATTTGTGAAGTATATAAGGTATAGAGATTAGCTGGTGAAAAGTATTTGCGAGCCCGGAAGGGGAAACCTGATTTCTTATCAGCCGCTTCTGCAATTGATGTGACATGTTGGTACCAATTGAGATTTCGATCCACAGAAATGCTAACAAGTGAAAAGGACTCATTAATTTGAATAACTTGGTTGTTCATTGTGATGAGTCTAGGGCTGGTGTATCTCATATGAGATAGAAAGCAAAACTGAGATTTGGTGGAGTTGAATTGTACAAGATTTCTACTTCCCCAGTCTAATATTTTTTGGAGATCCACAAAGACAGAACACTCCATGAGTCTGCGATCCTCATCTAATTAGGCTGAAGAGACAGGCTTAGAATATTGTATATTTAAGTGGATGCGATGTTAGGCACGCTGAAGATGCCTACCCTCTTTACAGAAAAGTAGGCGTTCGGCAAAATTACCAGAATAATGTTGTGAAACTGCTCCCTGGCGTCGGTGATTGGCCATATTCGCGAAATTCGGCCGACGTTAAAGTAAAAAAAAAGGTTATTACTTTTACGGAATTATGGTTTGTTAAGGAGTTTAAAATACAATGTTTTACACTTAATTACTGATCATCAGTACTGATATGTGTGAGGAGGCTGTCTTGCTCAAATCGCACTTTGAGTTATATTTATGTCACCAGCTTGGTTAAACTTCTTAATCAAAATTTTAGGTAAAAAGAGCACTTGATTTACTTACATAAATAATTGTTCCATTTTCTAATACTACTGTTTTGTTCTCCGTCATTGCCACAATTGCTATACTTAAGTTGACTCTTAAAGCATAAATATTGAAGAATCCAAAAAATGCTAGAATAGCAACAACGTATCGCCTTCTTTTCCAGAATTTCCACATTGGAATATCGTCTTCGAGAATGCTGAAATAACGTTTTTTTAATACCTTCTAAATACTGTTAAATGTTAAAGGTACTTACAGAAAAATAAAAGTCTGTACGCAGCAAGTGCGTTATGGTAGTGATTTTTCATAACAATATTTTAAATAGCAAATATGTGTTAAGAAAGCAGGTATCAAATTTAGTTACCAGCATAACCTATATAGTAGAAACAATCTACTATATTTCATCAAAATAACTTTATTGTTTGAAAACATACTAACATTTTTGTGGAAACAAACTTAAAATGTTCCCGAAAAGACCAGTTTTCTGGCCAATGAACCTTAGGTTAATAGCAAATTGAGCTATTCAAATTTGAAGCATTTAATAAAAATTCGCTACCATAACGCACTTGCTGCGCCTCAAATTTCTGTTCTTACAAACAAGCATTATAGTTCGATGGAAAATGCAAGCAATGCAATAATATAAGGCGTGTCCAATTAAAAAAAAAAGCAAATTCGTTTCATCAACGACTTATGGGCCACCTGTGATTGTAGAAATAATCACTATGTAGAAATAATTTTTTAACATGTAGCTCAAGACTCCCTATAATTAACGTATAAATATTTTTTTTGTATCTTGTATAATAACGAATATTGTTTTTTGACGAAAGTTCTTAAAAATTATATACCATCAAACGATAAACTATATAGCTAAAACTACTGCCAAACCATCAGATAAAGGGTCTAGAATGAATTTTCTGGAAACATCTTGTCAAAATGAAGAATAATGACGCTTGAAGCTTAAACTTAAGGGTCTCTAGAACACACTTATTGCTGCATTTTCTTTACATGACTCGTATTAGTTTCAGGTTCTTTGTCTAAATGTTGCCAATTTTGACGTTTCTAATCGCGAGTGTAACATTTTGAGGAAAACCCAAATTTTTTTGTTTTTAAAGGCCTATAACTTTTTTGGATTTTAAGTTACAGATCTAAATTTTGGTACCCCTTTTATCTTTTATGATATAAACGCGGATGCCAAATTTGGTTGCTCTAACTTTGTTATTTCCGGAGATATAAAATATTCTCGAAAGGACGCGCAAAATTTTTCCCGTGGTTTCACAAGTGCTTGTTGTAGTGAATTTTCTTTAAAAAATTCACTAATGAGGAGATCCCGACTTTTGAATTTTGAAAAAAATCTTCAAATGAGCGCGAACTAGGCCCCTGAGAACCCATATACAGGGTCAGTTTTAATATATATATATATATATATATATATATATATATATATATATATATATATATATATATATATATATATATATATATATATAGGGTCCCACCTAGATTTTCCATTAGCCGTTTCTGGAGTAAGGCTTATATTTGAATTCTGAAAATTCACGCACGGGGTTTCTCAAAATTTACAGTTCACTGAAAATATTGACGTTAGTATGGGACTTCCGGTTATACCGGAAGTAGACGTCAACTTTCTTATTTCAAATAGAAGATGGTGTTTTTTATTACGGATCTACTATTACGGATCTACATTGCTCGTCAAATTTTATGGTAGGTTTTACTAACATGTTATGTCATTTTTTTCTCACCCATTTTCGAGATATTTGACTTTTTTCAAAAATTTCTTAAAAAACATTGTCACATTTACTCACCTGTATCTCTCTTATTTTTTAACCTTAAGAGTTGAAATTTTAAAATGAAAATTTCGAAATGCCACAAAATATTTGGAATTTACTAAAGCTAGTACAAGTTAGACAGGGTGTCCGAAATAGACCGGTCAAACGTTATATTAGTCGAGTTTCAACGAAAAATGCCAATTTTCACCAAGTCACCCGTTCTTATTTATTTCCTACCCCCTTAAGTGATCTTACCCAAAAACAATTCGTAGCATTCCTTTGTCAGGTGATAACTGGATACCAAATTTGAAGATGATATCTCAATTCGCTCGAACGTTATTAACCCCTATCAACAGACAGACGCACAGACCGACCGACCGTTAGAAAGAGGCAAAAAAAATTTCCTTACAAAATCAAGTTTTCTCTATATTTTGAGACATACTACGCCGTTTTAGCAAAAAAAAATTCGATATTTTTGTCCGATATTCCACCCCCACACATTCAACCCACAATTTTATTTCAGCACAGAGTACCAGATCAGTTTTCTATATGTTTTGAGACATTCTACGCCATTTCCGAAATTTCTGTCACCGATATTCCACGACCACAAATTCAACCCCTAATTTAATTTCAGCACAGAATACCCGATGTTTAATGAAATTACAAGTTTTCTAATAAATAAGTCCTAAAAACGTTATGTGTGTGTTTTTGTTTCTTTAACGTCGGCCTATTTCCGCAATTATGGCCAATCACCTACGCCAGGGAGCAGTTTCCCCTCACTATCCTGGAAATTTTGCCGAACCCCTGCCTTTCTGTAAGGAGGGTAGGGATCTTTAACGTGCCCAACATCGCATAGACACGGGACCGACGGCTTTACGCCCCCTCCTAAGGGCGGAACGTGCAGACATTCAACTTGCTCAAATACAATGCCATAACCTCGGTTGATGTTAATTTACAGTTTGTACTGAAAAAGTGAAAGGAGTACCCTGAGATCGAACCCAGTACCCTTCGGTTCAGAGGCACACGTTCTTACCCCTGAACTACCGAGGTTCTCTAAAAACGTTATATTACGCGAGTTTTAACGAAAAAATGTCGATTTTCACCAAACCACCCTCCATCCATCCTCTACCCTCTAGAGCGATGTTATCCGAAAACAAACCGAACCGTTAGTTTGTCTGGTGCTAACTCTATACCAAATTTGAAGACGATATCTCAATTCGTTCTAAAGTTATCGTGGCTACAAACAGACACAAACGGACCGACAGACCGACACACCGACAGACCGACCGACAGACTGACAGACCGACAGACAAAAAGATTTTCGTTCCCAAATGAGCTTTTCTATATGTTTTGACCCTTTTTCCGACGTTTAAGCGAAAAAAAAATATTGAAATTTTTGTCGCCGATGCGATACTATCACACGTTGTGAAGATGCGAAAGTAATACATTATTTGTTGATTGTTATATTTAATTGTTTTACGATTAATATTAAAATAGTCAAATATTATCTAAGATTCGTGTTATTTTATAGCCACATGAAAACAATAAAAGCCAACTGTCATTGCATCCACAATATCAGAATTATTCTGTTTACATCACACGTACATCAAGACATTTACCATTCTGCATACATGCCACTATCGCCCGCACCGACCAGCTGAAATGAAGATGACACACTCACCTAGTTTCAGTAGACGGTTCGGTACCATACGTACAGTGTATCTTCTCATCTTTAATCACCATGCTTGGAGATCGATCAAAACGCGCACAGACACAACATTCACTAGACAATACACAACACAAATTCCATCGAACCAAGAAGTGGAAGAAGTTAAATATTGAGCCCGGCCTAGATTTGTGGAAGAAGTTAAATATTGAGCCCGGCCTAGATTTCCATTCACCTAGCTGACGGTTATGACGTTGCAAACCATTTAATAATCTACCGTACACATAATATTACAGGTTACAGTATACTGATAAGATTATTGAATAGGTAATTACTTTTTATGTAGCTTAATATGCCGTGATAATATTTTTGTTGGAGTGGATTCCGTATCCCAGATCACGGCCACAATATGGTCTCTTGTCATCAGTAGTCTTCCTACATGCGTTTAGTTCGTTGGTTATATGCATACATTCGCAAGTAGTAGGAAAACAATGCCAGGATTAACACAATAGTATCAAGAAAGAATCACAGCTGTTTAGCTGAAGAGTCTGAAATTTATTATTATTTTCAGTATACTCTACACTTTTCTACCATGACTTTATTAAATTAAAAATATTCAGGATGCAGCAAGAGCATTATAGCAGTGAATTTTCATAAAAACTGTACACTATTAGTAAGGTATGTAAACTAACATTCATTGGTTGTACACACTTGACAGTTTACGATTTTGGAGCCGAAGCCCCTGCCTTCCCGTCCGAAGACTTTAGACCATGGTATCCTCTCAGACTGTCAGGTCGAAGCCACCCTCAAAGGAACCCCTACAACCTCTACACTAAAAAAAACCATCAGTTAATTTAAAACCTTGGACCCATAGAACCCACCTCACATTCATACGACCATTTACTCCACGCTCGCTTTTTCCGAAATATCATCCATTTCTCTATCCGGCGCCCTCTCTTTCTCCGCGGTTTGCCTCAATCGCACTTCGCGTTTCCTCTTCCAGTCCTATTTCTGCGGCCCATTTATTGAAATTCCTGATTTCCTCGTTCTTAGTGGACCTAGTTACCTCGAACGGGTAGGAACCTCAACCCTGTTCTGGTTTCTCGCAAAGTGTTCTCTTGCCGCACTACGATTTTCCATCTGGCAGTCTTCCAGCACTCCTGCTCTCCGTTTCCGCTCGCACATTCTCCCGTTCCAGGCCTTAGGTTAAACCTACTAAAATAGCCCTTGAAAGGCCCGTGGCCAGTCAGCAAGGTCGCCGCTCTGTGACTCCAGCACTTGAGGCCCACACCCACGCTCTCTACGTATCGATAAGTAGTCCAACTCTTTGTCTCATCGTCCCAGTGCTTCTGGCACTCTACTTCAGTGTTCTCCTTGGCAGTTCCTTTGAGCATTCTACTCGTCACTGGAGCCTCTACCCTCTCGTGGCCTAGGGGGTCACTTCTGGTCGCTACCCCACCAGAGATTTATTTTTGTTCCCGCGCGCTCCACCTCTTACATCTTCCTGTTGATTCTATCGGCCGTTCCCCCCTTCCTCCTGGTGAGCATGTCTAGGGCAACTCTGCTATCGGAAACGATGTTGACGGTTCCATTCTGTAGAGTGGCAGGCTTTTCCACTGCCGTACCCACCGCGAACAATTCCGCCATGTGCACTGGGTACCAGTCCTGGAGCTTTCGATCACTGCGTTGTTTTCGTAGGCTACCAGGCCTATTCCAACCGCGACTCCGGCTCTGGAAGCGTCTGTGTATATCCACCTCCCTGTAGTCTTTTCCGCTCTTTCTATTATCCCAGGTTTTCCTTTGCTCCGCCGGGTCTGATACTTCTCCGTACGCCGGTTTTCCTTCCAAATTTGCCGCCTTCGAGTGTTCCCATCTTATATGCAGCTCCTCTGCTTCCAGCCAAAAAGGTGGACACCCCGCCAGCACCGCCAGTGCTGCGTTGGAAGTCGTTCTGTAGGCCTTCGTTATGCCCTACAGAAATGCTCTTGGGGCCGACTGAAGTTTTTTAGTTACTCTAGAATCCCTCGCTCGTTCACCTCAGATTTCGGCGCCGTACAGGAGAGCTGGTTTCACTGCTCCCTCATATATAAGCCTAATGGTCTTTGGATTCGTCCCCCACGTCTTTCCCCCTACCGCTCGTACCCTATCCGCCGCCCCCGCTACCTTACCCGCTACGTATTTGGTATGCTCCACACAAAGTAGACCTGAGTCGAGCATCACTCCCAAATATTTTTTTTGGTTTCCGGTCTTATCGTTACGTCTCCCATCTTGATCACCGGTGCCTTTGTGTCCGCGCTTTGGTAACTTTAGAGAGCCTGCATCTTCTCAGGGGTATATTCCAGTTTGTGAGCCGACGCCCACTTCTGGCAAGCCTCCCAGGTACGCTGCCAAGCTGCCTCAAGTTTCCTTCTTGACGGCGCCTTTATAGTGATGAGCTGGCCGTCCGTAAAAGCCTGGACCACGATTTTTGCTTCCGTGTCGCCCGGTTCTATGGAGTCTGTTTCATTAAACCAGTCCTCCATTATAAGTAGCCACAGAATTGGGCCTAAACATGACCCTTGTGGGCAGCCTTTACTTGTGTTTTTCGTAACCCCTTCAGAAGTGACGCTTCTGTCCTCCACTAAATTGACTATCGCTCTGGCCAGGTTTCCCGGGCATCCAGATTCTGCCAATAGTTTCCTGAGCACGGGGTACCAGGCCGAGTTGAAGGCATTTTTAATGTTTAACGTTTTTCTCCAAGTAGTATGACAGTCTTGTCGCCAACAACTTGTCATACAACTTTCCGATGACGGGTAATAAGCACACCGGTCTTTGCCCTTCGCTCGCTGGTTTGGGTAGCCACGCAATCTGTGCCTGCTTCCAAATCCTCGGAAAAATTCCCTTCCTCAAGCAGGCATTAAATACTTTTAAAAGTTCTTCCGCTGCCACCTCCAATAAATGTTGCAGACCCGCTGACGGAAACCCGTAGATGCCCGGGGCTTTACGTTTAAGTCTTAGTCTGACCGTTTCCTCTATTTCTTGTTTTGAGAAGTCGAGGTCCATGTTTCCGCTCCAGATTACGGTTTCCGCACACCTCACTCTATTTTCTTCGGAATCACACCCGGCGTCGTCTGCGAGGAAGTATTTATCGATCAGTGCCTCCGCTGTTTCGCATCTATCCTGCGTCCAATTTCCCGCCGCGTTTTGCACCCTGGTCCACGATGTCGGTGATTTTTTCTTTGTTGCCAAAACGATTTTGTGAGCTAGCCCCCAGGGGTTGTCGTCGCTTCCTTTAGAGAGCATTTGTCTAAGCGATTCTAGCTTTGCTTCTTTAATCGCTTTTTGTATTCAAGCCGAACCTGTTTGAACCGTTCGAAGAGCTCACGTCGACGCTCCTGATCCTGCTCCCGTTCCGCGTCCGCTCTCGCTCTTCCTGTTTCTCGTTTCTTTCTGCGGAGCTCCTGGTTCCACCACCCAAGTTTTTGTCCTTTTTTCCTTTTCCAAGGGATACTTGCGTCGCATGCACTTATTTTCAGCTTCCTGAAACCGGAGAGCCCTGTTCTCTGCAGATGTTTCCTGTCCTAGCGTCCTTGATAGAACCGCTTATATTTCTTCTCGGAACATTTTAGTTGCATTAAGATAATTCTGATATTTGGAAGTGTTTATGATCTCGTGTATTCTTGGATTGATAAATAGAATTGAATAATTGAATATATATATATATATATATATATATATATATATATATATATATAAATATACATATATACATATATATATATATATATATATATATATATATATATATATATATATATGTATCCAACCGATAACTCAAAAAATACTTCATCAATCGAAACAAAATTTGGCAATTCCCTTCATTTTGTTAATAGCTTGGATGAGTTCGTTAGACAGTTTTGACACTTACATACTTTCAGAAAAAAATGCGAAAAACACAATATTTTTAAATTACTAGAGGTATGAAACTAAACTGTTACATGCTTAATGTAGACGTAGTTATCTTTTTTGTGACTTTAATAGTGCTTTTTCCTTCTCTGCAAGCTGTTTTTACGGCATCGTCAAGCAACGAACCTTTTTTTCAGTGAACCCACAGAAAAAGTCTCTACTTCTCTACTTCTGTGTTTAGATCAGATTGTATATTTTATAATTCATTTCATTAGCAATTTTTTTATGTACGAAACGTTCCTCTAATAGTGATTGCAATAAACTGCCCTACAAAAAACTTTTATTGAATTTTCTTATAACATTTTTTATCGAATAATTCCTTGAAAGAAATTGTTTTTTCTAATTTATTTGGAAGAAAAATTTGATAGGATATTTTTTAGCAACGCTAACAAAAAGTGAGACAGTAATATCTCACAATGTGTTCATAGGCAGCCTGCATTGAAACTTGTGATCTAAAAAGTATTTTGAGTTTACGTAAAAAATCATCATTATAGGAATTTAATCGGCGACCTTGTATATCTTATAAGTTTCCAAAATCTGCAAAAGTAGCTAAGTACGTCATTACGCATCTTCTTATTTAATTTTTATATTGTTTACCAGAACTACGGCCATATTTTTTTAATAATTATAGTGCAGATTCCATTCTTATTCGTTTCTTTAATATTGAACAATGGATTGACGTAAAGATGTAGTCTAATGTATCTAACAACAAAATAATGATGATATTGGAATACACTTACGTTAAAAATATTTCGAACTAAAATGTTATGGCTATGGTTTCAAGCCTAACCTCGAAAGTTTCATTTCATCAACCACAGATGTTCAAAGAATGAACTCTTTAAATAGCTACACTATTTGTCTTGTCCTCCATTACAATGGTTTTATTTTAGATGTTTGCCAAACAATAAGAGTTTAGCACGTATACTAATAGAAATTTATTGCGATGTGATTTATTTTTCGAAAAATTTTCTTTTTATCTAAACGTGTCTACAGATAAATCACTTTTCTGTTTCATTTTGCTGTTTTTTTCATTATTTATGTATTTTGTTCCATATTTATTCACTGTCTTTAGTATTTTTTACTTTTTAATGTTTTCTTTTCCTGTTTCTTTTTTTCCTATTTTTCCCTTTTCTCTCTTTTTTTGTAAATTCGGTAATGGGGAAAAATAGCAAAGCGTCTATTTGAAATGAAGAAAAATGACGGTTGAAGCAGAAACGTAAGGCTCTGTAAAATACGCTTTTTACCATTCTTATTCTACATAGAATTTAGAACCTTTGCTACCCATTTTGACGTTTCAAATCGTGCCTAAAAATACTATTAAATGACCAATCCTTAACTTAAACTACTGCGAAATCATGAGAGAAAGGGTCCAGTTGAAATTAATTTGCTGCAAATATTTTAGTGAAACGAAGGACAGTAGCAGTTGAAGTATAATCCTATGGCTTTGTAAAACACTCTTCTTACCACATTTCTTCTACATAACCCGCATTCGTTTCAGAATATTTGTTTAAAAATCGGCAAATTTGATGATTCAATGAGGTAATTTGATATCTTAAGAAGAAGATCCATAAAATTATCAAAGTCAATTTTCTGGTGCTCCGTGACCGTTGTACGCTAAGAAAACTTAATCTGTGTCTGTAATATTCAATAGATTTTTAAACCACATAAAATAATTTGGTATATCACGTTTATCTGGTCACCAGCGGCACCTACATTTCTTTTTGAATTTCTTAATTTTTTTCTTTTAATTTAATAGTAGAAACTTGCGTTCCAAATTTGGTGGCCATAGCTGCATTATTTCCAGAGATACAAAAATTTGTGCAAAAAAAAGAAAATTTTCCAGAAAAACTGCTACAATTTGCCTGGCTAAGGAACTTTTTCAAGCCAATTAAAAAACGATGGTGCTTACCAAATTTCATCAAAATCGGGTCATTATTTAGGGTGAGTTGCAAGGGAATATTTAGAAAACGGTTAAATTTTTGTTTGTAAAATTTTGGTCAAATAAGGGTGAGACGAGGGAGGGACGTATTTAAATATATTTCTGACATTTACTCCCCTTCCATATTTTAAGAGGCGGGAGTAGGAGTAGTAGTAGTAGTAGTAGCAATCGTGGGGAGGCTAACGCCAGGCAAGTAGGTCGTAACGGGCCCTTTTTGCCGACCCTAGCAACCCAGCAACCATGCCCCTACCTGTCCTCGGTTCCGTCACCAAACCTCCTTGACCTCTAAATAAAGGCCATGATGGTCTTCCATTGGACGGAACTTGCCTGGCTCCTCTGCAGAGTCCTTGAACTAAACAGTCTGTTCGCAGACTCCCAAAAGCCTTACATTTTACACAGGTGGTAGTAAGATGTTTCTTCTGTCTCGCCAGATTCCTGGCAAATCTCGACACCTACCAATATATGGCGTCTTCTGAGAGTACAGTGGCTTGTTAGCACCCAAATGATGCGGCCAAGCGCAGAACGACTCCTACCAAGAATCCAGACAGTCTTATTTCTGTCCGGCCTCTCCACGAAATTCCTCGCTTGCCTACAGCCACTGACCGACCTCTTCTCCATGGCCTTCTAAGCCCATTTATCCAAGGCCACCTTTCTACTTATGCCTATAGCAGGCCCCTGGCCACAGAACGGGCTCCGGGAACCAAGCGTTGCGAGGTCATTCGTCACTTCATTCCCTGCCACGCCAGAGTGTCCAAGAACGCACATAAGTTGTAGGTACCTCCTTTGTCCTTGACAGTCCCGTAAGAGCTTCAGCGCACCTCTGAACCAGCGCTGACTTAATTCTGGACACGGAGGCTGCCCGGAGGACCGCCAGACTATCTGAGCAAATGTATACACATTCCTCAGGGCTCATCCTCACATCCTGTCGGTTTGCTACATACATAATAGGCTACACCTCTGTTTCGAATGCCGTGGTATATGCGCCCAGAGCATAACTCTCGCGCACCTCCAGGCAATAGATCTATATTCCCGTCCTGGAGGAGTGCTGCTCCACCAGCCGTGATCCGTCGGTAAAAGAGACTAGTAGGCTGGAAAGCAATCTCATTTTCCCCCAACTGATCCTTGCTGCATTTCGTCCCTTGATGATGGAAACTGGAATTTCTTATTCACCTCCTTGGCAACGTTTGCGTGTCCTGTTATTGCTCCATCTACGCGCCAGTTACCAGAGTCTCTCATTGTGAGATCCGGCGCCATAGCCTCCCTTCTGATACAGCGGGCAAGCAGTGACAGCATCAGAATGCAGTCTAGCGCGGATGAGGGTGTCGTGGTCATATCGCCGGTGATACCCAGACTTGCCAGTCTTTGAAATTTGGCCAGCTTCCGGGTAGTAGTTTGATTCAGACCATACGACCAGACCACTGATCCATAAAGGAACCTCGGCCTGATTATCGCAGTGTAAATCCAATGAAGGATGCAAGGATTGAGTGCCCAGGTCCTCCCTATCACACGGCGCAGCTGCCACAGGGTCGCTACTCCCTTCCTCGCTACTCGTTCTATTTGCGAGCTCCATGATAATTTGGAGTCCAAGACCATCCCCTTCTATTTGCGAGCTCCATGATAATTTGGAGTCCAAGACCATCCCCAGATATTTGACCTTCCGCACTAAAGCTAAAGGCTTTCTAAACATCACCGGCGCCCTGAAAGCTTCTAGATTCCTCTTCTTCGTGAGCAGGATCATCTCCGTCTTCGCTGGGTTTACGACGAGACCCAGCTCATCACACCACCCTTCAATTAAGGGGCAGGGAGTAACTCTGGATTTTTAAATAGAGTGATGTACTTTTCCTTATTAAATTAGGGGTTACATAAAAAATAGGTATATGTGTAAAAAAGTTTTTGATTTGCTCTTTCGGCTACGTAATTAAACAGGTGGATGGTCGAGCAGGTACGGTCAACTGGCCTGCTAGGTCCCCGGATTTGACCCCCCTTGCTTATTTCTTTTGATGTAACTTCCATCTACAACTTTAGATGATTTGATAAGCAGAATTCAGTTTGCCTGCTCATTAATGGCACCTGAAATGTTGCAGTTTGTAAGGGATTCGTTTATAAAAAGAGTGGAAAAGTGATTGGAGCTGAAGGGAACATTTTGAAAAATGTCTCATGCATGACTGATGATAAATAAGTTGAAAATTAATTGTTAATATTTTTGTATAATGTCAGCCTAATCATTTATAATTCCGTAACCGAGAGAGCAAATAAAAAATCTTTCTGCACACATTCCTGGTTTTGCGTTGATTTAAATTTTATAAACAGGTATGTGGGGGAGTATAAAGGGGTGGGAGGATTAATCGTATTTGTCTAAGGCGTAAGCCATTGGCACAGTTTGATTGGTAGGTATATTCACCACTTTAATAATACGAACGTACCCCCCACCCCTCAAAATAGAGGGGGGTAAGCGGTAAAAATATGGTTATGTTTAAATATTTCCCCCAATCTACCTATTACTTCACTAAAATTTCGCACAAAAAATTAAACCATTTTAGAGATATCCCCTTGTAACACTTAACTTATATACATACATATATATATATATATATATATATATATATATATATATATATATATATATATATATATATATATATATATATATATATATATATATGTAAATACACACAGATCTCCTCATTCGCATAAACAAAACAAAAAAGCACCGGGAAGTAAACCCATCCGGCTGGATTCTTTTGGACCACTACGTTTTCCGGTCACGAGGACGACATATATGTACCAAAACTGAAGTTATTAGCCTAAAGCTTTCTCAAGTTATCATTTTTACAAGTGGTTCCACATACAAACACATTGGTGGCCATTCAGAATTTTTTTTATTTTAGTAAAAAGATAAAGGACAATAAGTTTGATATTTTGGAAGTCTACTTAAAAGTAGTTTTCATTTTCAGCTGTGGTCAAGAACAGGGAAATTTTTTAATAAATGGTTTCCGCTATTTTGAAATGGATCTTCAGAAAATCACAAGAGGCGATATGTTTTCGTTTTTAAGTAGATTACAAAGCATATTTTAGGAGACAGTTTTTTAAACTCATACCAATGTAGCTACATTTTTTTCATAAATTTGAAGAGAACAAAAAAATCTTGAAATAAACCGTTCTGGCTTGTTTTTTAACCGCTATATTTAGTTAGAAGTAATGTATTAGTAATGTGTGTACAATTACCTGAAATCTGTTTGTAGTTATATTTTCAAAATCTTTCTGGAGAAAAACACCTATTTTAAAAGGATTGAGTGGCGAAAAAATTAATATAGACGATAAACCTCACATTTTTTAGGCCTGATTTATATCTTAAAGTTTTGTCGAATAACAACTGAGCAAATGTTTTCTAATAGAAAGTGGCGCCCGTTTTTAAATGAGTTGGTTTGACAAAAAATGACAACCGCCAACCTATATTTGGGTTTTTTAAAGCTCATCACACAGCATAGTAAAGAGTATATAGTATATTATATCATGATAAATGTTTACATGTCTTGTCGAAAAAACTAAAATGCAGCACAATCATCAAGATATGAAACAAAGTGACTTAAAATATGTATAAATAAAACTCTAAGCTAACAAAGATAAAACCTTAATCCATAAAACAAACTGATATAAAATTCATAAACAAAACGAGATAAAACATTTCAATAAAATATAAGTAGAAGTTAAAATATATAATCTCAGGCAACACGACACTTATATCGCAACACGCAGCAAGTGTATTATAATAGCGAATTTTCATAAGAATTGAACACAATTATTATACGGCATATTAGTAAAGCTAACACTTTAAACTTACACAGAACTTGAAGATCGATTTTACGCGCACGTTAGAAGAATTATTTCAAAAGTGTTACCATCGTTATCTCTCTATTATCAAAAAAATCTTGCGTTCTAACTCCTTTACAGAAAAACTCCCAAAACTCAATTTTCTATGAAGCTAAAGAACTAAATTTTGCCATATCTATAGATAGTGTAAGTCTCTTTAAAAGAAACTTGTAATACAAATGTTATTAAAGTTATACAGAAGATTTACAGAAGGAAACTTAATTCATATTTAGAAAAGTAAAGTATCTGCCAAATTATAAACGTATCAGTTATTTTTTCTTATTAATCGCCAGTATGATTTCGTTTTAGTCAACCTAATCAAACCAGTTTTTTCAATATCAACAATAACAAAATTATAATTTCAGACTCAAAGGTGACAAACTTATTTAGGCGTTTTAAACAAAAATGAGATCTTGTTCAAAACCTATGAAATCTGTGCACTATTGTTTCTCCAAATATCAAAATAAAACATAAAAAACATACATTCATCGAGCTGGATTCGATCGCGTAACCTTCTGCTTAAAAGGCAAACACGATGCCTCCTGCGCCATCTAGGCACACGTCAACTAACGTTTTATTTGCGTGATACTTTAGATCGGCTTCATGACCTGGATATTATGTTCAAAGTACACGTAACCATTAATTACAGAATTAGTAGAATTACCATTGAAACACATCCCACGACTGTTTCGGTCTTATATGACGTCTTATGTTTAAGTTTAAAGATAAAAGAAACTATTTCAGATGCATTTTATAGAGACTTGGCTTGATTCTATTTACATTTCTGCTATATATGCTCTTTTTTTTCACATAACTGTCTGCCACACCTCCCCCATCCCATAACACCATAAGCAAGCTGTGTCTGTACAAAAGCATAATACAATATTTTGTTTTTGGTTTTGGTCTAGGTATTCTCTTATAATTCTAAATCGAAATATAGTGCTCTTAATTTATTTGTAAGAAACTTAGTCTGACAGTCCCACTGTAAATGCCTATCCACTACAATTACCAAGTACGTAGTCTCATTCACTTCGGGAATCACAGGTTTTACTAATTAAAAATGGACCCATACTAGGCTGTGGATTAGAATAAGATGTTTTTTTTAATATTTCAACAACACACCACGAGGGCTTACAGCCTAAATACTATCGTACCGTGGGTGTCGATAAGAAGGAAAGAGGCAACTTGTTAATTCTGGACTTGAAGGTTAGGAGGAGAAGAAAAAACATGTGCCGGCAAAGAATTCCACAACTTGGAAGTCCTCGGGACAAAAGAGAGGGCATAACAAGATCTTCTATATCTGGTGACCAGGACAGTAAAAGGGTGCATTATCTCTGTTCCCCGGTAGATCTGTTGGGGGCAGCAGGTGGAGGAACTATGGAAGAAAGCTCCTCTGAGCAGTGCCGGTGCAGATATGTATAAAGAGAGAGAGAGAGAGAGAGAGAGAGAGAGAGAGAGAGAGAGAGAGAGAGGTCACCAACGGCACGTCGGTGGGCAAGGGATGGCAGCCTTTGGGTGAGGGTTAGGTCACCGATGAGACGTATAGCTCTCTTCTGAATGGAGTCCAGGATAGCGAGTGTAGAAGCGGCAGCGGCACCCCAGATGTGAGAGCAGTATTCGAGGTTTGGCCTTATTTGTGAAGTATATAAGGTATAGAGATTAGCTGGTGAAAAGTATTTGCGCGCCCGGAAGAGGAAACCTAATTTCTTAGCAGCCGCTTCTGCAATTGATGTGACATGTTGGCGCCAATTGAGATTTCGATCCACAGAAATGCCAACAAGTGTAAAGGGCCATTACTTTGAATAACCTGATTGTTCATTGTAATGGGTCTAGGGCTGGTGTATCTCTTATGAGAAAGAAAGGAGAACTGAGATTTGGTGGGGTTGAATTGTACAAGATTTCTGCTTCCCCAGTCTAATATTTTTTGGAGATCCACGGAGACAGAACCCTCCATGAGTCTGCGATCCTCATTTAATTGGGCTAAAGAGACAGGCTTAGAATATTGTATATTTGAGTGGAGGGTGCTGTCGTCCGCGCAACTGTGAACTGGGTTGGATGTGCTGAAGAGAAGGTCATTGATGTGGAGAAGAAAAAAAGTAGGGGCTAAAGCTGAACCTTGAGGAACTCCTGCATTAATTGGATACAGTTTAGAGGAATGGCCATCCACGACAACAGAAATACTCCGGTGGAGAGGAAATTTGCTGTCCAGGTACAGAGTTTTGTAAAAGACCAGTGCCTGTTTTTGTCGTAATTTACAGGTAATTAGCTTTGAACTATGTATCGACGGACACAAAGCCACGCTCTGCGTTTGGATAGAGTTGTGTCCAGATGTTAGAAATATAAAAAACTGATGCATCGTCAGCAATACTTACAATACGTGCATCGGTATTAAGTTCCAAAAAGTAATTTATATACACCGTGAACATCAATGGACTTAGCACAGACCCCTGAGGAACACCGCAGTTAATAGAGGGTGGTTTACTATTGCTACGTTCTAGCATCACCAGCTGCTGGCGCTCTGACCAATAACTCTCCAACAAATCATCAACTTTTTCTCTCAAGCCGTAAACTTCAAGTTTCTTCAACAAAATCTCGTGGCTCACAGAGCCTTTGTTAGATCGACAAAAATGCACAAAGCAGGAAGACTGTGCATCATAGATATGTGATGTTAGATCATCAATTGCATCTTCCGTGGACTTATTTTACCGAAAACCATGTTGAGGCTGCGACAAAACACAATGTTAACCAAGAAAAGATACCAGTCTCGACTTAATTAGCTTTTCAATTATTTCACTAATATTTGATACCAATGTTATTGGTCGGTAATTTGAAAGTTCTTTCCTAGGTCCTTTTTTATGTAGAGGTTTGACAATCACAATTTTTAGCACTTTAGGAAACTTTCAAGTACTGAAACACTCATTTATTATATATACTAAATTTATTAGATTTGTCTGTTCCACCCTGTAACAATGAGCAAAGGTGTCTAGATATTTTAAAGCAGCGTTTATCACCGGTGTTAAGATAAAAATATTTGAATTTTAAAAAATCAATAACAGGGTTTTTGCAGCTTTATATAAAATGATTATACATTTTTTAGGAAAATCTACATTAAACTAAAGATCTGTTTATACGTATATATATTTAACTCCATTTTAATTGATGTACACCCAGATTTTAAACAAACGATTTAACCTTAATATAACCATAAGCTTCCTGATCCGTTTTATGGCTCTAATTATGCATTGTATCCATGTAATCTGTATTTCTTTTATTTATATTTTGCTTGTAGCCTATGCGATTTAAAAAAAAGTTATAAAAGTTAATTAGCTATTGTTTACGTCATCAGTTATTTCCTTGTCGCTTCTGTCAAATGTTTATTAATTGAAACTAATTTTTTTATATATATCAAATTAAATCCTATGTTTAGGCTATGCTTTTTAGCTGTAGACCTCTTATCAAGATTCTCAACGAAATTAGAAAACATAATTATAAAATGTTTTATCATCCTTATTTATTTCCTTAACATTTTTGTCAAGTTATCAAAAAAATTGGTTTTTATATTCATTCGAATCAAGTTTTGTTTTCTGTTCCTACTTTATAACAGTATACATTTGATAAAACCTTTAAAAACTATGAAAAATAATGTTTTTTATTGATTAGTTTGAATAAATTGGAAACTGAAAATCATTATATAATAATAATAATAATAATAATAATAATAATATATTTGGTCTATTTGTTACATTAATTGTAACTCAGACAGGTCATAAAACTTACAAGATAATAATGTATAACAATCTCTATTACAATAATACTTAAATCCAAAATATAACAGATTTAACATCACACCAAAAAACATAAATTCACAGTGCAACTGCATAAAATTCATTTAAACTATAAACTCAATTACTAATCAAAGCAAATTTTAGTAGTTTTCCACATTTTGTTGGAAAATTTTTGTTCCTCAAAAAAGAAGCCAGCTGGTTGTACAAGAAAACAACCTGGTGACTTCTTAAAAAAGTGAGGGGTGAAGATATTTGTTTAAGTGAAATCTCAAGTGTTGCATTAATGAACATCTGAGTTAATTACAATTTTGGTCTTGTTTTTATAAACACATATTTCTTTTTTTTTTTTTGTATTTTAAAGTCGGTCTTTTTCCACGACTATGGCCAATCACTGACGCCAGAGAGCAGTCTCAACTCACTACCTTGGAAATTTTGCGGAACCCTTGCCTTTATGGAAGGAGGGTAGGGATATTTAACGTGACCAATATTGTGTGGACATAGGATCGACGACTTTACTCCTGTCCGAAGGGCGGAACGTGCAGACATTGAACCTGCTCAAATGCAATGCAACAACGTCGGTTAATGTTAATCTTACGGTATGTACTGACAGAGTCAAAGGGGAACCCGGGGAATCGAACCCAGTAGCCTTAGGTTCAGAGACACAGGTTCTTACCCCTGGACTACAGAGGCTCTATATATAAAGATAACTATACGGGTAGAACAGGTATACGGATGTCAGCGTCATAACATTGTTAGGTTTAAATATCTCACGACAAGAATGCCCATGAGGTAGATCGTATATTATTAGATTGAATAGAATCACAGATTGAAAGTCCTAACAAGTTTTTCGTATAAATTTGTTCTTTAAAATTGATTAACAACTACACCCATGTTTGAGATGGCAGTGAATTTTTTTTTCAAGTTAGAATAATTGACGTAGTACATTGAAAGGAGGAGGTAATTCTACTGAATAACACCACTTCAGGGTTATATTAACCTACTATATTAAGGAAAGGTGAATAATAGTTTATCGATTGCACAGATAAGGTTGAATAAATAATTAAACAAACGTTAGGAACATATTGGTTAAAACGCCGTATTTTTATATTATTTTTTACTGACATATCTTCTGGAATCTAAGACTGTTAACTTTCTAACTTCAGAAAGCAAAGCCTACCAACCCAAATTTAAGAGGTGGCTACCTGGAGTAAAATTAGATGGACCATTAACAGCTTTAAGCCATTCAAATCATGCTTCAACATGGTATAGACATACTGGCGCCGGCGCTTACCCTGATTATGAGGGCCAGCCTAGCTCTGGGGTATATTTCGAGGGCATGGAGGCTGGGCAGGTTTGTATTCATTCCTAAACCTGGGCGTCCAACAGACCAGGCAAAGTCCCTTTGGCCAATAAGTTTCACGTCATTCTTGCTAAAAACAATGGAAGAACTGCTCGATCGACACATTAGGGGCGGTGTACTGGAAGCATATCCCCTACACTGCGGACAATATGCATGCAGGCGTCTCAACAGAAACAGCACTCTACCAACTGATGCTGAAACTGGAGAATACGCTGGAGAACAGGGAGGTGACGCTGAGGGCCTGCTTAGACATAGAGGGGGCCTTTAGCAACACCTCATTCGCATCGGTACTGGCAGCTGTCAGGGAGCGGGGAATAGAAGAGACCTGCTGCATGTGGATCGGTTCTATGCTCAGGGACAGGGCGGTGTTCACCTTACTCGCAGGAGGGACTCTTCTGGAGGGGGTCGCGGCGGGGTGTCCGCAGGGGAGCGTTCTGTCTCCCCTGCTCTGGTGCTTAGTCGTGGACGGCCTGCTACTAGGAAGGCTCTCAGGGGAGGAGTACGAGGTACAGGGCTATGCGGACGACATTTTCATCATAGTCCGAGTAAAGGTTACACATTAAGTGTTGGTGCGCATGCAGACAGCACTGAAAGCGTGGAAAGGTGGACGGTTGGCCACGGGCTCTGGGTGGGCCCCGAGAAAGCAACCGTCATACCGTTTACGACGAGGAGGAAGTGGGAGAGCCACAGAACTCTCACTCTGTACGGTAGAAACATTCCAATGGCCAGGGAGGTAAAATATCTTGGGGTCGTATTAGACTCTAAGCTAACCTGGAATTGTCACGTTGAAAAAATACTCCGTAAGGCAGTTATGACCCTAGCCGTCACTAGGCGGCTATGTGGAAAAACGTTGCGACTTAGATCTAGTATGGTCTACTGGCTGTGCACAAGGGTGGTCTGACCATCGTTAACATACGCGGCACTGGTCTGGTGGCTTAGGGTGACACAATCCAGTGTCAAACAAACACTAGGCAAGATCCAAAGCATGGCTTGCCTTGGCATCACAGGGGCCATGACTTCAACACCAACAGCCGTCATGGAGGTGTTGCTGGATCTGCCCCCCCCCCTACACTTAGTTATCATGGGGGAGGCCAGGTTAGGACTATACAGACTGGCCTGCAATGATAGACTGAAAATCAACCCAGGCTGCAGGGGCCACTGCAAAATTCGGGAGATCGTGAAGGAGCCTATGCTTGAAATGAAGTCAGACTTCGTGAGCTCGCGAATCTGCAGGGAAAACAAGTTTGCAGTGGTAGTTACCGACTGCGAGGCATGGCGGGGGGAGACGCAGGACCTACCTTGGAACGTGCTCGTCTGGTTCACGACGGATCTGGCGAGGAGCGTGGGACGGGGGCAGGCGTTTATCCAGAAGGACCAGGGGTAAGTCACAGTATTTCCGTCGGAGCTCATGCAACGGTCTTTCAGGCCGAAGTGTTCGCCATTTTGCACTTCGTGAGAGAGAATAAAAGGAGGGGCTACACCAACAAACGGCTCCTCATAGCCACAGACAGCCAGGCAGCCCTTAAGGCCCTTAGTGACCCACGGGTAAATTCCAGGCGGGTAAGTGAATGCCCAGACGAGACGAGCGACCTGGCTGCGCAGAATGGGCTTACCCGCATCTGGGTGCTGGGTCACTCGGGGGTCAAAGGCAATGAGAATCTGGCAGTCTCGCGAATAGAGGATCCGCACAACCATTTATGGGACCAGAATCGGTCCTGGGCGTGTCGAAAGGCACATCTAGGGAAACCATCAAGTCCTGGGCCAGGGACCTGCATAAGGCATGCTGGTCAGATTCTCCGGGGCTCAGACCTGGGAACACACTTATTGGGGAACCCAGTTCAAAAAGAGCTGTGAAGCTGCTACATCTTAGCAGAAGACAGCTCAGGAACATAACAGGACTCTTGACGGGACAAATGACTGTCAATAAACACCTGTATAAAAAGGGGCTGTTCGAGGGGGGCCTGGAATGCAGACTCTGCGGCGAGGGCGAGGAATCAGCCAAGCAAATCTTGTGCGAGTGTAAATCTCTAGACGGCAAAAGACGACCGATCTACGGACAGCCTAGACCGAAGACAGAGCAATATAAAACATCATCCTATCAATTGCTGTGCAGGCTAGTTCAAGGCACAGTGGAATTTGGAATGGGAGGAGTAGAAAACGCAAAGGGCATGCACAATAAATCAAAGGCTGCGGCGCTATCGGGGCGGCAAAGATGCGGACGAGCCTTGATAGAGGAAAAAAACCAAATTAAGAGAGTTCCGATTGTAGTATTACCACAACAACAATTTCTTCTTTTATTTAATTGATTTTAATATTAACAAGCAGCCAGCTATTCTAATCCGTAACATGAAATCAAGTATAGCGTTAAAATGCAAAGGATTGTTAAAATCGTAGAGAGAGAGAGAGAGAGAGAGAGAGAGAGAGAGAGAGAGAAAGAGAGAGAGAGAGCATCGGTGGTTCAGTGGTAAGAACTTGTGAACGTCTGAACCGAAGGGTACTGGATTTTTCCAGGGTTCCCTTTTTAAGTTTTCAGTACATAACTGCTCTATGGCGTCGGTGATTGGCCATAGTCACGGAAATAGACTAACGTTAAAGAAACGAAAACACAAAATACACACATAAATCGTAGATAGTCAGACAAATATTATTTGCTTGTCAGAGTAATTTTCCACACTATTGTCGTCTTTATATTGTTAGAAGATATAAAAACATATACTTAACTTTTTATACTAAAGCTATAATTCCGTTTTGTTATTTCTTTTAAATGTACACATGTAGTAATAATATTTGCCTTAATCATTTTGTTTCACTTCCTTATATAATTTGCAGCTTCCAGACTTAAAAATTCCATTAATGTATAAAACAACATACGTTATCCTAAGGTTTTTTGCTTAATACATTTATAAAGGTGTTCCAGTTAAGACAAACAACATTAAGGAAAAATTGAAGATAGGCACATATCTATATTTAGTAAAAAATTATATTAAGGTTTGCGGTCACTACTTCTCAAAACCTAGTACTTCCTCCGACCTCGTTTTATTATTTTAGAAAACTTGCAAATGTAGGCTTGTTTCAACTGTGACATATTCCTTGAATGTATTGTTACCAATATACAAAAATGTGGAGAAAAATATTCTCCAAATAAAAAAAAATAACTAGAAAAGAAAAGTTTAATAGAAAAATTTAACAAGTTTAAATTAAAGACTACTCGATTTTGTGATATTGAAATAAAACTTAAACCTGAAATTAGAATGTATCAATTTACGGAAAATGGTGATAACAATTATATAACAATTACACAAAAACAGTGAAAACTAGTTAATTTAGTGTTCGAAATGACCACCATTTTGCTTAGCACATAAGTTTAAGCAAGTTCCAAAAGAATAGTTAGCGTCTCGTAATACACTTAAATTAATATTATCAAATACACTGCGGATTCTTGCCTTCACATCTTCTTTTGTCGGCGGTTGTGTCTGATAAACTAAATTTTCTGCATAATCCCATAAAAAGAATAAGTACACTTGGAGAACACCCAAATCACCACAACACATATTTCAGAGACCTTACGATCGTTTCGTTGACCAAGTCAACATCTTCAGAGGAAGAAAAATTCTAACATAAAAACTAGATCCCGTATATTTATATCGCGTCAAAGAAAACGAACTAGTCCGAAGGAAAGTTGTCGTCCAAGAACGATCGTTTGTTTATTGCGCAGTGAAACAGGTCGGAGACCTGCTTTAATCTTTGGTCGACAAATTTATGACCCTTATCTAATATAGGTTTAAAAAGGACCGGCGTTCTTTAAAGAAACAGCACGTTTCCTTTCGATCTAGAACTTTACAATGTGGATATTGGTATATGCCGATAAAGACATCTGCTGAGATATCGTTTTCTTTGACGTGATATAAATATACGGGATCTAGTTTTTATGTTAGAATTTTTCTTCCTCTGAAGATGTTGACTTGGTCAACGAAACGATCGTAAGGTCTCTGAAATATGTGTTGTGGTGATTTGGGTGTTCTCCAAGTGTACTTATTAGTGCTCATCACAGGTTCCAGTTTTCACATAGTGAATTATGGCTCCCAGGTCAACGGAACTGAATCTATATAGAAAGCTAAGTACTAAGATTAGATTTTTAGGTGCTGATATTGACTTTTTAAAATCATGTAAACAGAAGTCGGTTTTTCCTAATTTCATTAATTTCAATGTTAAAATTTCTAACAACACAAAAGTTGGTCAAAAAGTTTTAAAGTGTGCTAAGCAAAAATGGTTAGATTTAGAAAGGCAATATCTTTACTCGAAACGTAGTGAATTAGAAATACAAGCTTATAGTTTGTTTAAAAAGTTAACATTTAATTTAGGTAACGTAGAGTATGATGAATGGTGCAATTTTCAGAGGAACATGTTTGTAGTTGTAAACGCTAAGTTAATTAAGAAAATCAATATCCAGAATAAAAAACTAAAAAAACTTGTAAAGGATCAGATTAAAATTGAAAAATCAGTTCCTCGGAAAATTGACCTTGTAGAAAATCTTTCTTCGCAGTCGTTTAACAAAAATGAGATGGACCTCTTAAACAGAGGGTTAAAATTCGGATTACAGTCACAAAAAGAAGCACTTTTAGATGTCGTTGCCAGTATAGAAACGGGAATTAAAAAATTACCGGATTCTTCAAAAAACTTTATTCGTGAAGCATGTAAAAAGAAAATATCTAAAAATCTAAAAGAAAACAATCCTACAAAAAACAAAAATTATAATCAAATGAAAATAGTTAAACAACTGCGAGAAAAGGAATGTTTTTATATTAAGGCGGATAAAGGCAATAAAGTTGTGATAATGGACAAAAGTGATTATAAAGAGCGAGTGAGTAATGCAATAGAGTCAGGGCCGTATAGAAAATTAGATAAAAATCCGTTACCAAGAATGATTAACGAAGTTAAAAACAGTTTAAAAAAATGTCCAAATCTCATAACAAAGGATTTAAGAACACGTTTACAAGTTTCTAATCCGAAAGTCCCCAAAAAATATTGTCTCCCGAAAATCCATAAACCGGGAAAATTAATGAGGCCTATCATTTCGGCTATAGATTCTCCAACATATAACTTGGCAAAGTGGTTGTCAAACGAGTTTAAAAGACTACCTATTAAACAGAAAAGTTGTTCGGTGCTAAATTCCCTTGATTTTATTGATAAAATTAAAGATGTTAAATTATTGGAAGGAGAGATTTTGATGTCATTCGACGTGACGTCATTATTTCCTAGTGTACCCACAAAACAAACGTTGGAGTATTTGGAAGAATTATTAAAATTGAACAATATAAGTGAAGACGTCTGCAAAGAATATTTAACTCTAACTAGCATTTGTATAAAACAAAATATTTTCCAATTTAACAATGAGTTCTTTGAACAAACTGAAGGCACAGCTATGGGCAATCCATTATCGCCTTTTATTGCAGATTTGTTTATGAGCAGATTTGAGACGGATTTAAAAAATAAAAGTGGGTATTTCCCTAGAGTTTGGTTGCGTTATGTCGATGATATTTTTGCAGTGTTTGACACAAATACATGTAAGGTTGAAGAATTTACTGAAAAACTAAATAGTCAATTTGATTCAATAAAATTTACCCACGAAATAGAAATTAACAATAAACTTTCGTTCCTAGATGTACTAGTTATTAAAAATAAAAATAAAGGCTCGCTTGAATTTGATGTCTATAGGAAGGAAACGGCTACTATTAATTATATTCCTAATGACTCACACCATACGTTTGCACAAAAAACGGCTAGTTTCAATTTCTTAGTAAATAGATTGATAAATTTTCCGTTGAGTAAAAATAGATTTAATACAGAATTAAAATACATAAAACATGTGGCGAGATATAACGGTTACTCGGATGGTTTAATAGACAAATTAGTTAACAAACACAGAACAAAGAAGTTGATATCTGAATGTACGACATTTAAGAATGATAAAATCGAGAAAAAATTTGTATGTTTACCTTATGAACCACGAATCACAAAGGGTTTGGAAAGTATTTTTAAGAAAGCCGATTTACATTTGACGTTTTCGACGAAAAGTAATTTAAAAAATTTGTTGGGTAATACGAAAGACAAAGACAAAGTCACTGAAATGTCCGGAATTTATGAGATTAGTTGCAAAGATTGTGATCTTAAATACGTGGGCCAAACTAGGAGAAACATAGCCACCAGATTTCGTGAACATCTCGCACAGTTACGATATGGTACGGTAGACAAATCTTGTGTGGCACAACATATGTGGGATAATAACCACCACATTGACAAAGAAAATTTGAAACTTGTCAAAAATGTCAGACATCAAACTATGCTTGATTCATTAGAAAGTATTTTTATATTAAGGTCTATTAAGAACAAAACTTCATTAAATCGTGCGCCACCTATAATTTCTAGCCCATTGTTTGCTCTTTGCATTTGACCGCTTAAATACTCATAATTAGTCTGGTAGAATAATAAATTATGGTCAATAACTCGACCGGTTTATACACATACTAATCACTATGTTTGTCTTGATTTAAATACCTGTTCGGTTTGTATCTATGTAGTCAATATAAATATTTTCACGTAGAATTAAAATCAATATTTAGTTTTTGTGTAGTATTTTAGTTGAACTATTTTTCCTTTGTTAAAGGTAACATGGTAGACAGACATCTGGGTTTTAGTTTTCTATTTTTAAAAGAGAGGATTTGAGTTTATGTTGTTTATCTCAGCAGATGTCTTTATCGGCATAAACCAATATCCACATTGTAAAGTTCTAGATCGAAAGGAAACGTGCTGTTTCTTTAAAGAACGCCGGTCCTATATTAGATAAGGGTCATAAATTTGTCGACCAAAGATTAAAGCAGGTCTCCGACCTGTTTCACTGCGCAATAAACAAACGATCGTTCTTGGACGACAACTTTCCTTTGGACTAGTTCGTTTTCTTTGACGCGATATAAATATACGGGATCTAGTTTTTATGTTAGAATTTATCTTCCTCTGAAGATGTTGACTTGGTCAACGAAACGATCGTAAGGTCTCTGAAATATGTGTTGTGGTGATTTGGGTGTTCTCCAAGTGTACTTATTAGTGCTCATCACAGGTTCCAGTTTTCACATAGCCCATAAAAAGAAGTCCATTTTTGTTAGATCAGGTGACCTAGGCGGCCATGTATTCGGCCCTACTCTGTCATTTCAGCGCTCTGGAAAATGGTTAAGAAAAGCATAAATGTTAGCTGTATGATAAACTGGGGCACTGTCACGTATAAAGCCACATATGATCACGTATGTTAACAGGCAGTTGGGCTAATAATGGTCCAAGGTCTTCTCTTAGAAACTGAAGATATCGCTTTGCAATGAGCTGTTCTTCAAAGAAATGCGGACCGATGACACAATTGCCAATAATTGTACCCCAGTCGTTAAGAGACCACCTATTTTGACTAACCGTGTGAGTAAAGTGAGGGCTTTCAGCAGAACAGTATAAAAGTTATGTCTGTTGACATGTCCGTTCTTATGAAATGTTTCATCATTGGTGAATAACACAAAGTTGAAGAATCTTGCATCTCTTTCGATTTGTTGCTGTGCCCAGTGACCAAATGATAGTCGCCTTTGATGATCATCATTGTAAAGTTTTTGGAGGAGCTGTATATGGTATGTGTGAAATTACTTTTTACGTAAAATTCGTAAAACACAGGTTTTACTGACATCAATTTCACTTGCTATTTTTCTTGAGCTGGTACAAGCTGATACAAGGGTCTTCTATCACTTTCAAATTTACCATCAACTCTTTTTCTTCCTTGAAAACAGGCTTGGTTCTCTCAGTCTTCTTGTATCCTGTGTTCCCAGTTTCGGCAAAACGTCGCATCAGTCTTTCAAAAAGACCGCTTCTGTGCGGTTGTCTTCTATTGGGATATTTCTCATGATAGATTTTTGTCGCGAATAAACAGTTTTTGCTACTTGCTCCCAACACATAAATAATATCAATCATTTCTTGTCGAAAGAAATTCATTTTAGCGTCTTGTTATATTTCAAATACGAGAAAATAACTACTCCATAGTTTAAGTTAATGTTTGAGTCAATACTGCATACAATCAATGAGTTTGAGTCAATACCGTGTTTATTTTGCATAGTTACGATATAATACACTAATTCGTTCCTGTGTATAAATGAACCATTTTTTCTGAAAAAACACCCAATATATCAGTAAATACTGGTTTTAGGGATAGAGAATGCTTCATGAAACTGAAAGGATATTTATTGATGTATCTAAATTGATTACAATATAGAGGATGTTCTATTTGACATTAAAAATATGTTTACGAAAATTCGCCACCATACGCATTTGCTGCATCCAGACTTTTATATTTACTTATTCTTATAGGTATCATCATATTATTTCTTTCTTATATAGATCTGTTTATCTTTATTTTTTTATTTTTATTTTTTCATATATTTTTCCCGTACTTCTATATATTCTTCTTTCTTTATGAGTTTTTTATTTATCTATTTAAAAAAATTAATATGTATGATATGGACAGGGACTGCAATACTTGCTCAATGGTCTATCAGAGCGTATTGCCATAAGACACACAAGGAAAGGCCACGGAAAACATGGGGATTCACATTGGGATAGACAGCAGGTGTTTGGAGCTTTACAAATTTTCTGTTACTACAGTATCTTACCTAAGCATTCATTCACGCCCTCACCTCTACACACGCATGCGCACGCAAACACATCCACACACATATATACAGACACATCTCTAGTTTTAAACTCTGCATGTTTGAAAATTTTGGGACGCAGCAAGTGCGTTATGGTAGTGAATTTTTATTTAATGCTTCAAATTTAAATAACTCAATTTTCTATAAACTTAGAGCGTTTAATTTTAATACGTAGTAAGGTCTTTCCTAAGGCAAGATATCCACAAAATTTCCTTAAAATAACTTTGTAATTTTCGGAGAAAAAAAATTTTTTCGAAAGAAAATTTAAAATTTGAATAACCCAATTTTCTCTTAACTTAAAAAGTTGAATTTTAGTACGTAGTAAGATCTCTCCTGGGGCAACACACGTACTAAATTTCATTAAAACAGCTTTGCTACTTTCGGAGGAAAAATTGTTTTCGAAAGAAAACTCAAAATTTTCTCGGAAAACCCCGTCCGATTTTTCTGGCTAACGAACTCATCCAAGCCATTAATAAAAGAAAGGCACTTGCCAAGTTTCATCGAAATCGGTTAATTATTTTTTGAGTTAGCGGTTGGATACATACATACATACATACATACATACATATATATATATATATATATATATATATATATATATATATATATATATATATATATATATATATATACATACATATATATATATATATATATATATATATATATATATATATATATATATATATATATATATATATATATATATATATATATATATATATATATATATATATATATAAACATATAAAAATTGAAACTGACCCCGGATATGAGTTCTTGGGGTCCTAGTTCGCACTCATTTGAAAGAATTTTTGCAAAGTCTCACCATCGATACCTCTCTATTAGTGAATATTTTAAATAAAAATTCACTAATATTATACAATTTACATTTCAACTTTTATTCATGTAAATTTTGCCTTTGTACAACTATATATGGAACCTAATATCTACATACTCATACTCACACACATGTACATACATGCGCATATATGGCGACAAACACTAATATAGATAATACAATATATATATTTTTTTCTTAAAAGCTATTTACTCTCCTAAGAAATATCACACATCTAGTTTTATACAGTGTAAGAAAGCTAATAAAACTCTAAACATCTTTATGACGTTATTACTTAATAAGACTGAAATTAAGGTGGGTAGTTCTATTTTGCGTTTTAAAATATTATGAAATTGAACAGTTTTTTGGTCATAATTCAGGGGACATGCAAAAAATATGTGGTTCAAGTCTGCCGCTGATCTTCCATCGCAGCCACACATGGCTGAATCAAGAATTCCTATTCTGCATAGATGCGCTGGAAATCTGCCATGATTTAATTTCAGTCTTGTTATGTTGTGGTTGTCTTGAGCCATACTCCATATGCGACATTTTTCTTGGAAGTGTGGGGTGTATGTATTTATAATGATTTCTGGTGGTTTGCACGTATGCCATTCTTCTTCCCGTTCTTCTTTACTTTGTGCCGATGGAATGCTGTACATCTCACTTAATTTTTTTATTTTAATACCGTTTTTAATTTGACATGCCTCGGGATGATTACGTATGTTTTTCTGAACTGCGTGCCCAATGTGGACAGTTGATAGAAGATTGTCGACTTTTACATCTATCTAAGATTGAGGAAAATCTTGCCTCTGATCCTCGATCGTTTTGGCAATATGTCAGATAAAGAGACGGTCAGAACTATTATCCAGCGGAGATGTTTCCTGGGGATAAAAAAATCAGTGAAGCCAGTGACATAGTAAATTTATTTTCTGAAAATTTTTCGGAAGTTTATAACTTCTCTTACTGTTCTGTTCCTGAGCTTGATTATGTTATGGAAGCGGGTGTGAGCACCCTTAATGTAACACTAAGTGAAGTCTTCACAAAAATATTATTACTAAAGGGTAAACTCTCTGGTGGTGCTGATGTGGTCCTACCTTATCTTCTGAAGCAATGCTTTTATTCTGTTAGTTTCCCCATATATTTAATTTTCAACATGTAACTTAATCAGGGTGTATTTCCTGATTTTTAAAAGACTAGTTATTTAAGACCGGTTCACAAGTCTGGTTGTAACCAAGATATAAAAAATTACAGCAATCTACCTTACCTAAAATGCTGGATTCTTTAGTCACTGACCATCTAATTTGGGCATGTAAAAACGTTATTATTGAACAACAACATGGTTTTATGAAAGAACGCTCGATCATAACCAATCTGATGTCCTATTAAAATGTAATTTTAAATGCATTCGAGAATGGTCATCAGGTTGACTCTATATACACTGATGTAACTAAAGTATTCGATCGGGTTAATCACAAATTACTTATCGCAAAAGTGAATGCCTATGGAATACGGGGCAAGCTTTTGGACTAGATTAGTAGCTTTTTAATCAACAGATCTCAGTTTGTAGAGATCGGTTGAGGTCTTATCGGGTGTACCACAGGGTAGCCACTGTGGCCTCCTTTTATTTAACCTATTTATTAACGACTTGTATTCTTGCTTTAATTCTTTCCAGTTCCTTTCATTTGCGGATGACCTGAAGGTTTTCAAGGTTGTCAAGAATGATTTGGATTGCCATGAGTTGCAGAGTGATATTAATAATCTTAGTAGGTAGTGTTCAGTCAATTGCCTAGATTTAAGTTTAGAAAAGTGTCTTTCTATGGTTTTTAGCAGAAACCACACTGTCTTTAACCATACTTATTCCATTAATTCAGTAAACCCCACCGCTGTATCTGCTGTGAAAGATCTTGGTATTTTATTTGACACTAAATTAAGTTTCTCTTAACACATTCTAAATATTTATCTGAAATCACGCAGGCTTTTGGGTTACGTACAGAGAGTATCATCTGATCTCTCAAACACATAATTTAAAATGTTATATAGCGCACTAGTGCGCTCTTCATTAGAATATGGTTCTGTCATTTGGAGCCACTTCTATGAAGCTCACTCTGTGATGCTGGAAAAGGTTCAGCGCAGATTTTTAAGACGGTCAGCTTATAGATTAGGGATTCCTTGTAACGATTATAAATATGACTACAATAATCTTATGTCGCGATTAAATTTAACCACACTGTCCGATCAAAGAATAATAACTGCCTATGCATATTCTTTAAAATAATTATTTCTGGTGAAATTGATTCCCCATATTTGCTCAGTCAGATCGGCTTAAAAATTAAAACGACTGCAACAAGGTGGAATGATACATTTGTTGTAGATTTTCTTAGCCGGAATTATGGATTGAATAGTCCCATCACACGTATAGCACGGTCAGCCAATCAAGTAAACGCAGACCTAAAATTTTTCGATAATAAGGTCATCAGATTCAGGTCAAAGATCTCATGTCACTTCCTTGACGTTACATAGAGCAGGACCTGCCTTTGACAGTACCTTAGCCTTACCTTATCAGTTCTAATTATTGTTTTTTAGATTAGCCTAGCCTTATTATACTAGCTAGTACGAAAGATGCGAAAGATACGAAAGATGCTCACTTCTCTTGATACCAGGAAAGCCTATGGCCTTGACGAGATCCCAGCAATTGTTTTAAAAAAATGCGCACCAGAAGTTGCTCCTGTCCTGACCCGTCTATTTCAGACATCTTACAATAGGGGCATATTCCCTAGTAACTGGAAAACAGCTCAAGTACAACCCGTCCCCAAGAAGGAATCCAAAGCGCTTCCTAGCAATTACAGGCATATTTCTCTCCTTTCAGTCGTCTCTAGAGTGATGGAAAAGTATATAAACACCGAAATACTAAAATTTCTTGAAAAAAATAGTCTAATCCACGGCAGGCAGTATGGCTTCCATCAGCGCAGATCAACTGCCGACCTCCTTTCCTTTGTCACCCATTCTTGGAACAAGTCTATGGAACTACACGGTGAAGCCCAGATTGTCGCTCTAGACATATCCAAAGCATTCGACGAGGTCTTGCACGCAGCGCTGCTTAATAAACTTCCGACCTATGGCCTACCACCAAAACTCTGTACCTGGACAGCACATTTCCTCTCCAACCGGAGCATTTCTGTTGTCGTGGATGACCATTCGTCTAAACGGTATCCAATTAATGCAGGAGTCCCTCAAGGTTCAGCTTTAGCCCCTACTTTGTTTCTTCTCCACATCAATGACCTCCTCTCTAGCACATCCAACCCAGTTCACAGTTACGTGGACGACAGCACCCTCCAGTCAAATATACAATATTCTAAGCCTCTCTCTTTAGCCCAATTAGATGAGGATCGCAGACTCATGGAGGGTTCTGTCTCTGTGGACCTCCAAAAAATATTAGACTGGGGAAGTAGAAATCTTGTACAATTCAACTCCACCAAATCTCTGTCTTGCTCTCTATCTCATAAGAGATACACCAGCCCTAGACCCATCACAATGAACAATCAAGTTATTCAAAGTAATGAGTCATTTTCACTTGTTGGCCTTTTTGTGGATCGAAGTCTCAATTGGCACCAACATGTTACATCAATTGCAGAAGCGGCTGCTAAGAAATTAGGTTTGCTCTTCCGGGCCCGCAAATACTTTTCACCAGCTAATCTCTATATATTATATACTTCACAAATAAGGCCAAACCTCGAATACTGCTCCCGCATCTGGGGTGCCGCTGCCGCTGCCGCTTCTACACTCGCTATCCAGATAGATTATAGATATCTGCACGGGCACTGCTCAGAGGGACTTTCTTCCATAGTTCCCCCACTTGCTGCCCCCAACAGATCTACCAGGGGAACAAAGCAAATGCACCCTTTTACTATCCAGTTTGCCAGACAAAGAACATCTTGTTATTCTCGCTGTTTTGTCCCGAGGACTTCCAAGTTGTGAAATTTCTTGCCGGCACCTATTTTTCGTTCTCCTCCGAACCTCCAAACCTTCAAGTCTAGAATTAACAAGTTACCTCTTTGTCTACACCCACGGTACGATAGTACTTAGGCTGTGGTGAGTTGTTGAAATAAAAAATAATAATAAAAAAAGCTGTGCTGGATTTCTCTGAGATGTTTGTTTGCGGAAAACGTTAATACTGTCTATGTAAAATCCATTAATAAATGTTATTAAATGTTATTATTATTATTTTGCAAGTTGGTTCTCATATTCATTGCCTTTAATGCCCACATGTCCTTTCACCCAGATAAGAGGCATTGACTAATTACAATTGTAAAGTGAATAAACCATTGACGAGTTACATTATAAATTGGAATGATACCAAATAAAATTCTACCCCATAGATTAAAAATGTCTATAATAATGGCATTCAATTAACTATAATAATAGCATAATAGCCAGATAAGAAACAATGCTGAAACGACATACATAATGTGTAAGTTACCTGCAGTCTTGCTTTCTTTGTAGCCCCAATTGCGGCTTATCGTTCAACTTGACAACCCCGAGAGCTGGTATCATTGCAGCACAAAGTGACCGCCGTTACCCTTAACCTGTCAAAATTACTGCATTGTTTTCAGAAAATTACGCACATATAGGAATTCCTCTGACTTTACAACAATTTGTTATCTCCTGTGCCACTGGCTTTCTTTCACCTGACGATGCAATCAATGCAACATTTTTCCCCTCAGGGCTCCTCCGCGAGCTTGCCTCCCCGATAGCACTGCAACCTTTTGTTGATTGTGCATGCCCTTAGTCTTACTCCACCCATTCCAAAATCACTGTGCCTTGAACTAGTCTGCACAGCGATTGGTAGGGTGAAGTTTTATATTGACATTAGTGGGAGAAAAAAACAGTAAAACTTCATCATCATCATCATCAATCAGTCCTCTGCGTCCACTGCTGGACATAGGCCTCCCCTAGTTGAGTCCATTCTTTTCTATCTTGAGCGCTACGAATCCAGTTTTTTGTAATTTTTGTAATGTCGTCTGTCCAGCGAGTTCTTCATTTCTAATGTGGTCACGTAACGAAACGCCAAGCATCGACCTCTCCATTTTGCGCTGTGTTACTTTCAGTTTCTTAGCAGAAGCGTTGGTAAGGGTTAGTGTTTCGGCTCCGTAGGTCATAACCGGTAGAACACATTGGTTGAAAACTTTTCTTTTCAAGCATATCGGAAGGTCGCTTCTGAAAACGTCTCTAAGTTTGCCGTAAGCCGCCCAGGAGAGTATAACTCGTCTGTTTATCTCGCATGTTTGGTTGGTTTTGGATAGGCTTATCCCGTGGCCCAAATATGTATATTTGTCTCCCCATTCCACCTCAGAGTTTTCAATAATTAAGTTGTTACTAGGGACGAGGTTTGTCATAAATTTTGTTTTTCCGATGTTCATTTTTAGACCGACTGTTGCACAGACCTCCTGAAGTTCCTGTAGCATCACTCTAATATCTTCCAAGTTGTCAGCTAGTAAGACAATGTCGTCTGCGAACCGTAAGTTTGACAGACTTTGGCCGTCTATTCTTAGACCTTTTTGGTCCCAATCTAGCTTCTTGAACACATACTCCAGGACGGTGATAAACAGTTTTGGAGACATCGTATCTCCCTGACGTACTCCTCTCCCAATTTTTATAGCATTCGTGTTTTAATGTAGTTTTACCACAAGAGTAGCATTTTTATATATATTGTAGATTAGTTTGGTGTAGCGATAGTCAATAGGGCATGCTTCCAGGGACTGCAACACTGCGTCCAGCTCCACAGTGTCGAAAGCCTTATGGAAGTCCACAAAAGCAAGAACAAGTGGTCTGCCATATTCGATGGTCTTTTCAATCACTGTTTTAACGCTTTGAAGATGATCATTGGTTCCAAACCCACTTCGAAAACCGGCCTGTTCTACTGGCTGGATAAAGTCTAACTTCTTTTCAAGTCGTGTGATAATTATTCTAGTAAATAATTTGTAGAGGTGGCTAAGTAGACTTATCGGCCTGTAATTTTCTAGATTCGAGATGTCTCCTTTCTTGTCTGATCCACAAGAAAGGAGACATCTCGAATCTAGAAAATTACGATGGTGTTGTGCCACTTTTCTGGTATCGTACTATTGAAGAGACAAAGGTTGAAAAGAGATTTGATTTTTTGGAGCAAGCAAGGACCACCAATCTTTATCGCATCGGAAACCACGCAGTCTTCACAAACTTGTTGTAAGCTAAAAGAAATTCGTCTAAATTTGTATTTTGTGTAGAAACGATTTAACAAGGTATAAGAATCACAATCAATTAGCTGTTCAGAAAAATTTGAAACATTTTAAAATTCTAACTGCGACAAAAGAACGCATTAAAGATTGTTATGAGTTGCATAATTTCAACTGGGACACCTATATTGACTATTGTAATACATTTTTTGCCAAAATAGCAAATTATGTACGTGTTGAACGTGCGAAACAATTTGTCTGCTGCTTAGTAATATGTTCTATGTTTTAGTTCACTAAAATAAGCGTCACTAATTGGCGCGTGACCAAAAGAATCCTTATAAAACCACATATATACTTCTGGAAATTGTATCCAATTATACAGTCATCTCTCTTGCTCTTTCGGTTTACCCTTTGTTTTTAAATATTCATTGATACGTTTACGCACATTTTTCAAAAGAGTTTCTAAGAAAAACAATATCAGTCATAATACCTATAAGTCATACCGCTTTATCTTTTATTGTCGTTCCTATTATTTCTATTTTAAAACTTCTTGCTGCGCGTAATTTAGTGTAAAAAACTCAAAGACGCAGCAAGTGCGTTATGGTAGTGAATTTTCATAGAAATGATCTGCCACAAAATATTTTATTATAACTTTTTTTTCTTGTAATATAGAAATCTCAATTTTTGTTTATAGTTTATATCGTAAACCTACCCACCAAATTTGTTTATCATAGCTTTTTTATTTTTTGAGATAAAATTTTTTTTTGAATGAAAACTCAACATTTTCCCGGAAAACCTCGTCCGATTTTCCTGACTAACGAACTTATCCAAGCCGCTTACGGTACATGCACAAATTTAGTCAAAATCCGCCCATTATTTTTTGAGTGATCGTTGTGATACACACACACACACACACACATATATATATATATATATATATATATATATATATATATATATATATATATATATATATATATATATATTATTCATATTGGCTTTAATTTTTATATTATTTATTTTATTTTATATTTTATATATTTTATTTTATTATATTTTATTATGTTAATTCAATGTTTTTATATTTCTATTTATTTTATATATGGAAAAGTGATATTAAAAAAAAAAGATATTTCACCATGTGTTATGGGTGACTCTGTATATTTTATAATGTGAAACTTTATCTGAATAAAATGTTTTATGACTCTTGTATTAATTGTGATTTAAGCTATCTCAGGGTTATTTGGGTTGCCTATCCTTCTACTATATATATATATATATATATATATATATATATATATATATATATATATATATATATCTATGTCAAATAAATTGTATTCAAATATTTTAATATACTTACGCTATCTCAGTGGTGAGTTCTGCTAAAATAGGGAAACAAATAGCCTGCAAATATTTATAGTAACCTTATTTTATCTTATTTTGTTTCAAAGAATTATGTTTCAAAATTCATAAACAAATTTTATTGGCACAATTTCAAATTTAAAATCTAAACGGATCCGTTATTGTTATAATTTATCAAGCTTATATTATCAATTTACAATGATTAATCTTAGTACCCGAATTTTCGGCTGTCATTCAAATGTTCTGATTAATAAAATATGGATCCTTGACCTGAACTCCCTCTGTATTCGCAATGTTGACCTATGGTTAAATTATCCCATAAGATTTCTATTTTATGCATTTAAATCTTAGTTTCCCATAAACACATTTGCTTAAAATGATATTTGACAGAATGGGCTGTCTTTTTATTGAAATATTTGTCTTGTTGAGCTGATATACATTAAACAAAATAAATCTCTAACCTTGGCTTCCTCGCTAATGGTAGTGGGTATCCTCAAATGTAAGTATTTTTCATATATTTACTGCTTATCTCGTACTTTCTTACGTTAAAAACTTGATGTAACGTCTCTTCTTTGTTTCAGCGGCAAATTGAACTTTCCTTACACAATTTATACTTTAAAATATTTTATTTTTAAATGGGAAGCAAGAATGACGCTCTCTGGCATCTGAATTTCATCAACAACCAACAATAAATCCTAACAAAAGCGGAAATGTTGCCCAAATTCATCTAACATTTGGTGTTTCCTGTCTGATCAGAGCATTCTCTCTTCCAATTAATTAATATCTGTTTGACAGCTAATCTCCTTGGAACCGTCGAGTAAGTTGAATATTCTATTCTTAAAATTGACATCTTACCTAACCTTATTTCTACATAACATAACCAACATTAATTTTCTAATATTATTCATTTTATGCTATAATCTTGATTTAAAAGTTCCAGAACACTTAACACTGTTTTTTAGTAACTTCCAGTTCATTGTTTTTTTCAAACACAGACACATATATGGGTACATTTCAGTTCATTGTTCACATAAATAAAACTAAATTTACATATTGAAAACATCATACAGGGGTTTGTTTTGTTCATTACCTTCAGGTAATTGATTTTATAACATAATTCTTTGGTATGTATTTCATGCTTAATATTTCAATCTATCTACATATAGATTTTTGGCTCTTTTAATTTCACTTTAACTGAGATATTTTCCAAATTGCTAGTTATACTTTTTAAGAATTATAATTAATGATCATTTCAACAAATTATGGCTATATATCTTTCATTGCTTCTCCAAATAACACTGACTAACAATAATAGTGAATGTGCTTGTATTTTAATGTTATTATTTTGTTTTCTGTTTTAGTGTACAGTAAAATATGTCGAACGATGTGGATATGTATACAATATACAGATAACCCATATGCATTACGTGTAAACCGTAAGTATTTTACTTACTACTGACCAGTGGTACTACTACTACCCCCCATTACTAATCTGGTCACCCAATTTTTTAATCAATAATCAGAATTTAACATTATCATAGTAGTTTCCGTAAGGGTTTTCATTTTTGTTTTTATAACTTTATATGGCCTTTGCAATTCTCAGCACAATATATATATATATATATATATATATATATATATATATATATATATATATATATATATAAACATATAAAAATTGAAACTGACACCGGATATGGGTTCTAGGGGTCCTAGTTCGCGCTCATTTGCAAAAATTTATTCAAAAGTCGGGATCTCTCCATTAGTGAATTTTTTCTACGAAAATTCACTAATAATAAGTAGCTTTTATACGGGATCAATTTAATATTATCTACATCACCATATAAAGGGAAGAGGAATGTAGGTACCTCTCTGCCAAATTATAAACGCGGCAGGTATTTTTCCTTATTAATCGCTTGAATGATTTCGTTTTAGTCAACCCAATCGATCCGGATTTTCCCAATAAAACAAAAATCTGGACGCAGCAAGTGCGTTATGGAAGTGAATTTTCAGAAAAAGGTTTTAATAGCAAATATTGCTTTAATGTAAGCAGGCATCAATTTGGTTACCGGTATAGCCTATATAATATAAACTATGTACCGTATATAATAGAAATAACTTATTGTGTAAGAATGTACCAAAATTTTCCGAAAATTAACATACAATGTTTCTGAGAAGACTGGTTTTCTAGCCCACGAACCTTAGGTTAAGAGCAAATTGAGTTATTGAAATTTGAAGCATTTAATGAAAATTCGCTACCAAAACGCACTTGCTGCGTGTAGATATTTTTTTCTTTCAAACATGTATCATATTTCGATGAGAAATGCAAAAATGCAATAATATAACGGATGCTCGAAAAAAATTGTAGGTATCACCAACGATTTATGGGCCAGCCTGTCATTGTCACAATAATTTTATAAGATGCAGCTCAAGACCCCCAAACTGAAACTAAACCCGGATATGCTTTCTACGGGGGCCTAGTTTGCACCGTATACGTTTCCGGTTCTGTGCATAAATTTTGCCAATTTGGACGTTTCAAATCGCGACTTGTTGAGGAAAACCCAAAAAAAAAAATTTTTAAAGCCTATAACTTTTTGGTTTTTAACTTAAAGACCTAAATTTTGGTAAATAGTTCACTTTTAGTGAATTTTCATTAAAAAAAACAGAGTGGTCACGATGAAAAGCTTTTGGAAAAATTTCTTCAAATGAGCGCGAATTTGGGTCCCTAAAACCCAAAACCAAGGTCCGTTATAATTTTTATATGTTTATATATATATATATATATATATATATATATATATATATATATATATATATATATATATATATATATATATATATATATATATATATATATAGATCTGTGTGTGTCTATGTATCCGAGCGATAACTCAAAAAATGCTAAACTGATTTCAATCAAACTTGTCAAAAATCTTGCTTGGGCGAAAACCAAGGTCGAGTTCGTTAATGAGCCTTTCTATTAAGTCTTTCCGAAAATCGGGAAAACTTATTGAAATTTTTGTAAGTATCGGGGTAACTGGAATGAGACTTTACATGTGGCTAGAAATAGGGCAAATAAACCTATGTTGTGAATTTGAAGTAATTTGGTGCACAATATTTCCAGTTTTTCCAAATTAAAAATAAAATCCCAAAAGACAAGCGTTGAAACGACTTAGTGGTTAAAGTCCAATGCCTGACAGACATAGTAGTTAACTGCCACGCTTCGATTTATTTAGACAACAGGTGTAAACCATATATCAACGGTAACCAATTTATTTAGACAACAGGTGTAAACCATATATCAACGGTAACCAAACTAAATATATACCAGGCATAAAACACAATACCATGAAATTAAAAATTTGCTAAGTAATTGTTATTTGACTGGGGGATTCAATCAATTATTAAAAGACACTATATTTGTAGCTTTATTAGCGGCTTCAAAGACAGTTTTCGCGCAGCATATATATATATATATATATATATATATATATATATATATATATATATATATATATATATATATATATATATTATGCTGTCGTATAATATACTAGAAATGTAAAATCAAGCCAAGTCTCTATAATAGTTTCGTTTGTCTTTAAACTTAAACATAAGACGTCATAAAAGACCGAAACAGTCGTGGGATGTGTTTCAATGGAAATTCTACTAACTCTGTAATTAATTACGTATACCTTAAATATAATATCCCGGGCATAAAGCCGATCTAACGTATCACGCAAATAAAACGTTGGTTAAAGTATACTTAGATGTCGCCGGGACAGCGTTGTTGCCTCCTCCTGAGCTAATAATGTTAAGGCAGGTTTTTCCAATTTTCCTGCTAAATAAAATTAACAAACTTAAAAACACAGTAGGAACAACATAAAAACCATAGATAGCATTTTTCTTAAGAATACATATATGTTCTTTATTATATTCAAAATATGTAAACATAAACCATGGATAAATCTTAAGATAGGAGCCCTGTTTATACTAAGGAAATTGTAAAATAATATTGTTAGATGTCTAGTTTTCTCTGTTCATACACTAAAACTTTCTACCTAACATATTGTAATATTTTTAACCTATTAATTATGAATAAATATTTTGAAATTGAAAATTGAATTTGCCTCCTGAGCAGAAAGTTACGCGATCGAATCCAGCTTGATGAAAGTATGTTTTTTTAAGTTTTATTTTGACATTTGGATAAACAATAGTGCACAGATTTCATACGTTTTGAACAAAACCTAATGTTTGTTTAAAACTCCTGAATAAGTTTTTCACTTTTGTGTCTGAAATTATAATTTTGTTATTGTTGATATTGAAAAAATCGGTTTGATTAGGTTGACTAAAACGAAATCATAGTGGCGATTAATAAGGAAAAATAACTGCTACGTTTATAACTTGGCAGATACTTTACTTTTCTAGATATGAATTAAGTTTCCTTCTGGAAATCTTCTGTATAACTTTAATGAAATTTGTAATACAAGTTTCTTTTAAAGAGACTTACACTATCTACAGATAGAACCTCGGTGGTTCAGAGGTAAGAACGTGTGCCTCTGAACCCATGGGTACTGGGTTCGATCCCAGGGTACTCATTTCACTTTTTCAGTACAAACTGTAACATTAACATCAACCACGGTTCTGGCATTGTATTTGAGCAAGTTGAATGTCTGCGCGTTCCGCCCTTCGGAGGGGGCGTAAAGCCGTCGGTCCAGTGTCCATGCGATGTTGGGCACGTTAAAGATCCCTACCCTACTTACATAAAGGTAGGGGTTCGGCAAAATTTCCAGGATAGTGAGGTGAAACTGCTCTCGTCGGTGATTGGCCATAGTCGCGGAGATAGGCCGACGTTAAAGAAACAAAACACACACAAACACACTATCTACAGATACAGCAAAATTTAGTTCTTTTACCTTCATAGAAAATTGAGTTTTGGGCATCTTTCTCAAAAGGAGTTACAACGAAAGATTTTTTTGATAATAGAAAGATATCGATGGTAACGCTTTCGAAAGAACTTCTCAAATGTGCGCGTACAAGGATCTGTAAAATCGATCTTCAAGGTCTGTGTAAGTTTAAAGTATTAACTTTGCTAATATGCCGTATAAAAATAGTGTACAATTCTTATGAAAATTCGCTACTATAACGCACTTGCTGAGTCCCGAAATTTTTTCGTATCTAGAGAAAAGGAACTTTACAGTGTAAAGGGTAGTTTTTTTTTGTACATTTCCAAACCATACTTGCTTTTTGTAAATTAAAATTATGACACAAATTATTTTCTATTCAAGCGAGCGTAACACCAGAAAATGTAATTTCAACTCAAAAAATTACTGTCTTTTTCACCTATTCATACGTCGATCGGGGGACACACTGTATAAAGTCTGAAAGTGGCCTTCCATATTGGTTCTAGGGGCTCCAATGCTGTTCATTTAAAAAACGTTTTCGAAAATTCGAAAATCGGCACCTCTCTAAAAACGAGCGTGACACCAGAAAATGAAATTTCAACTCAAAAAAATTACTGTCTTTTTCACCTATTTATGCGTCGATCCAGGGGGGGGGGGACACTGTATAAAGTCTGAAAGTGGTCTTTCATATTGGTTCTAGGGGCTCCAATGCTGTTCATTTGAAAAACGTTTTCGAAAATTCGAAAATCGGCACCTCTCTAAAAGCCAGCGTAACACCAGAAAATGAAATTTCAACTCAAAAAAATTACTGTCTCTTTCACCTATTTATGCGTCGATCGGGGGGGGGGGGGACGGGACACTGCATAAAGTCTGAAAGTGATCTTCCATATTGGTTCTAGGGGCTCCAATGATGTTCATTTGAAAAACGTTTTCGAAAATTCGAAAATCGGCACCTCTCTAAAAGCCAGCGTAACACCAGAAAATGAAATTTCAACTCAAAAAATTACTGTCTTTTTCACCTATTCATGCGTCGATCGGGGGACACACTGTATAAAGTCTGAAAGTGGCCTTCCATATTGGTTCTAGGGGCTCCAATGCTGTTCATTTGAAAAACGTTTTCGAAAATTCGAAAATCGGCACCTCTCTAAAAGCGAGCGTAACACCAGAAAATGAAATTTCAACTCAAAAAAATTACTGTCTTTTTCACCTATTTATGCGTCGATCGAGGGGGGGGGCACTGTATAAAGTCTGAAAGTGGTCTTCCATATTGGTTCTAGGGGCTCCAATTCTGTTCATTTGAAAAACGTTTTCGAAAATTCGAAAATCGGCACCTCTCTAAAAGCGAGCGTAACACCAGAAAATGAAATTTCAACTCAAAAAATTACTCTCTTTTTCACCTATTTATGCATCAAGGGGGGGGGGGGGGGGGCACTGTATAAAGTCTGAAAGTGATCTTCCATATTGGTTCTAGGGGCTCCAATGATGTTCATTTGAAAAACGTTTTCGAAAATCGGCACCTCTCTAAAAGCGAGCGTAACACCAGAAAATTAAATTCCAACTCAAAAAAATTACTGTCTTTTTCACCTATTTATGCGTCGATCGGGGGGGGGGCACTATATAAAGTCTGAAAGTGGTCTTCCATATTGGTTCTAGGGGCTCCAATGCTGTTCATTTGAAAAACGTTTTCGAAAATTCGAAAATCGGCACCTCTCTAAAAGCGAGCGTAACACCAGAAAATGAAATTTCAACTCAAAAAAATTACTGTTTTTTTACCTATTTATGCGTCGATCCAGGGGGGGGGACACTGTATAAAGTCTGAAAGTGGTCTTTCATATTGGTTCTAGGGGCTCCAATGCTGTTCATTTGAAAAACGTTTTCGAAAATTCGAAAATCGGCACCTCTCTAAAAGCCAGCGTAACACCAGAAAATGAAATTTCAACTCAAAAAAAATTACTGTCTCTTTCACCTATTTATGCGTTGATCGGGGGGGGGGGGGCACTGTATAAAGTCTGAAAGTGGTCTTCCATATTGGTTCTAGGGGCTCCAATGCTGTTCATTTGAAAAACGTTTTCGAAAATTCGAAAATCGGCACCTCTCTAAAAGCCAGCGTAACACCAGAAAATGAAATTTCAACTCAAAAAAATTACTGTCTCTTTCACCTATTTATGCGTCGATCGGGGGGGGGGGGGACACTGCATAAAGTCTGAAAGTGATCTTCCATATTGGTTCTAGGGGCTCCAATGATGTTCATTTGAAAAACGTTTTCGAAAATTCGAAAATCGGCACCTCTCTAAAAGCGAGCGTAACACCAGAAAATGAAATTTCAACTCAAAAAAATTACTGTCTCTTTCACCTATTTATGAGTCGATCGGGGGGGGGGGGTCGATAATCGGTACCTCTCTAAAAGCAGAACTTTCTTCATAAAAATTTATAAAAAAAATACAGCCAACAACTTAAGGAATACATATACTTATACTTTATTTTTAAATAAAACTTTAAAAAAAATTAATTTGTACTATTGGTTTCTTAAATAAACAATTTTAAAAACAACTTAGTTATTAGTCTTAGACACAATTATCTTGTGTGATTTTATCAGAGTTTGAATCCTCTTTGTTTCGTAAGCTTTTGATATTTTTCGATTCGACTGGCTCTGGAATAACTGCCCAGTGCTGCAACTCACCAGACCCAAAGGTTCCATATATTATCAATCCAGCTAAATAAATACCACTTGTGATGTAAAACACATTTTTCCATTCGTCCACTGTCTGTAAGCAAATTGAAATAGTTTTACTAAATTACTTAATGATTACGGTTAATGTTAAGAGGAGTCTCGATTAAGCTGTTAATGTGTACAGTTGTATTGATAGGGAGTAATAAAAATTATTGCGATAACGTTAGTAATACAAACTTTCTAGATTTCAACTTCGGCTGTGATGGTAGGGCTTCTTTTGCAGCAATGAGAAAGGAGGCATGTGCAAAATTCAATGTATATTTTGTTAATAGTATTAATGTGATTGTAGATTCAATTCCAGTGGGTGGTCCTTGGTCTCCTGGGGGTTATCCCTTGGTTGCATGTTCTTTTGTTGTCTTTGAGCCTGTGACCCTGGCTGATCTGAATATACATGTAAACATCATGAAAAAAGGTAGCGTCACAGAGATCCTCAGCACGGAGTTTTTGAGAGTAACCTTTGGAGTGATTGGTCATGTAATTTTGAATTTTATTAATGTCTCCCTTAAATATGGTGCTTTTCCGGAGGCCCTTAAGTGCAGTACAATTATACCAATTCCAAAGGGAGAGAAAGGTGTTCGCCCTGTGAATACTTTGCCGAGTGTTGAGAAGCTATTGGAACATTATGTATATTGTCAGTTAATAGATTATTTTCAGAAAAACGAACTGTTTGTTGGTTATCAGTCTGGGTTTAGGAAGCATCGTTCTTGCGAGACTGCTTTGCAGCTGGCGATTTCTAAGTGGAAGGAAGCAATAGATCAAGGGAAATATGTAGTAACTGTGTTTGGTGATCTTAAGAGGGCTTTCGAAACAGTCGACAGGGATATTCTTCTGAGGAAGCTGGCATATTATGGTATTAGTGGAAATGTGTTAGGATGGCTGAGGCAATACTTGACGGGCAGGACACAGAGGACCAGATTAGAGAAAGAAATTTGAATAAGGATATTTCTATAATAATATGCTTTGACTCACCATGGAAACAAGGAAAAACGTTATTAGTACTTGTCAAAACATCGATAAAGGAATTCCGATTGTTTTTATGCACCTCGTTATTGTTTTTAATGGTTGCAAATGAAATATTTGAAAATGGTGAATACTATGATATATTTGTATGTTTTATCGAGTGCCACGAAAAAATCAATGAAGCATTACAACTTTATTTTAACAGGTATTGAGTATTTTTAATTTCATTTGCATTTTCTTTATTAAGTAAATTCTTTGTTGTCGCAGGTATTCTGAGAGGAGACAGCCAAATAAAGTAATATTTCAAAGGCTTAAATCAAATGTTAAATAAATAAATAAATAAATAATAACTGAGATACTCCACATTTACAACGAAAATAAGACACCCAGTACGACTTTTTATGTTTCTGCGACGAATTGTGAATAAACATGTTAATCAATTTTATTGTGAAAAATATATTAATTTATTCGGCAACTAAGAATTTGTTTAAGAAATTAAATAATTTTTAGCAATACTTGTTTTGAAGATCACCTTACACAATGCAATAAGTCTCATAAAAATCCATTGAATATATAAGGGTTTTAACGCAAAGGGCTAACTGCAGCGGACTATTTTGAAAATTACTGTTCACTTATACTTTTCTGCAGTTTTCTGACAACATGCTAAAAACTTATAACTTACCGAAGTTGTAACAATATATCCTGTTAAAATGGGACTTATAATTCCGGGCAAACCTCCAAAAGTGTTAGATATTCCCATAAGTACACTGGCATGTTGAGGTGCTATGTCTAAATGGTTAATACTGCAAACAGATTATTTTATGTATAGTTTTATAATCACATATTTTGCATATAATACTTTAGACAGACATAATTTGTGAGGTAATTGAAAATAATATTGGTAAAGTACTAGCTGACATATTAGATCGTTATATGTTACGACGGGAGTCTCGCAAGGATACATCTTGGGACCTACCCTCTGGAATATAATCTATGATGGAATCCCCAAGCTAAAAATGGTTGAAGGAGTTTTTTCCCCTTAGGGCTCGTCCGCGTCTTTACCGCCGCGATAGCACCGCAGCCTTTGGCTTATTGTGCATGTATTTTCTACTGCACCTATTCCAAAATCACTGTGCCATGAACTAGTCTGCACAGAAATTGGTAGAGTGAAGTTTTATATTGTGAAGCATTATATTATCTCCGGTCTAGGCTGTCCGTAGATCAGTTTTCTTTTGCGGTCTAGACCTTTACACTCGCACAAGATGTGCTGTGCTGATTCCTCCCCCTCGCCGCAGAGTCTGCATGTCACGTCCCTCTCGAACCGCCCTATTTTATGTAGGTGTTCCTTCACAGCCGTGTGTCCCGTCAAGAGTCCTGCTATTTTCCTGAGCTGTGTTCTGCTAAGATTTAGCAACTCCACAGCTCTCTTTAAACTGGGTTCGCCAATTAGTGACTTCCCATGTCTAAGCCCTGGACAGTCTGCCCAGTATACCTTATGCTGGTTTCTGACCCAGGACTTAATGGACCCCCCGGCGGTGCCCTCTGTCACGCCCAGGACCGGTTCTGGTCCCATAAATGGTTCGGCTGATCCTCTCTTCGTGAGACTGTCAGCTTCTTCATTGCGAGTGACCCGGCACCCAGATGAGGGTGACCTCTTTCTGCCCAGCCAGGACGCTCGTCTCGTCTCGCCATTCACTTACCAGCCTGAAATTTACCCGTGGGCTACTTCGGGCCTTAATGGCTGCCTGGCTGTCTGTGGCTATGAGGATCCGCTTGTTGGTGTAGCCCCTCCCCTTGTTCTTTTGTTGAAGGGGGCACTTTGTTTGATTATGCTGATATGCTGATGACCTAGCAGTCCTAGTAGAGGCATCAGAACAAGACACACTTAGGTTTCGAGTGAACGAAACGTTAAGAAGAGTGGACAGATGGATGATGGCCAAAGAATCCCAGCTGGCCGCTGCAAATACAAAGGGCGTCATCATAAAAGGTCCAAAAATCATGAACGACTTTTCGTTCCGCTTTAAGGACACCATGATAAAACCAGCGAAAGCCCTGGTGTATCTAGGAATAACAATCGGCGAGTTACTCAATTTTGGCCAGCATGTACGAATGGCAAATGTAAAGGCTGAAAGAAAAACAGCAGCACTAAGTAGGATAATTCCCAACGGGGGAAGCCCAATATCAGCAAAACGGCTACTGCTCAGCGGAGTAGTGCACTAAATTCTACTCTACGGAGCGCCGGTATGGCCTCAAAGCAAAAGAGATACAAAAATTTAAATGATGATGGAGAGCATGTAGCTCAGAGTGTAACTAAGGGTAGCGTCTGGGTTTCATACCATCTCTACACAGGCAATTCAGGTGTTGACGGGCGGCGTACTCATATACCTGTTAGTGGAAGAAAGATGTTTCCTACAAGATGCGAGGGGAGTGAGATTAGATGAAGCTAAGCTGGCTTCCAAAAGGCGAACCATGGAGAAATGGCAGCAAAGATGGTCCGAAAACAACACGAAGGGACAGTGGACAAAAAGATTGATTCTACATCTGACAGACTGGATGAAATGCGACGACAAAGAAATAAATTTCTGGCTCACACAAATACTTAGAGACCACGAACACTTCAGCTCCTACGCCAAACGTTAGACGAGAACGAGTGCAGATGTATCTAATGCGGGGAAGAGGGCACGTTAGAACACTGCATTTTTGTTTGCCCAAAGTTCAATGAGATGAGAAGTACCACCCTCAACTCTGTAGGGATACATAATATCGACAGCCTGGTACCAGTAATGTTGAAAGGTAAGAGCTCATTAAAAAGGTCATGGAATTTGCCCGACAAGCTATAACCATAAAAGAGACACAAGAAGAAAACAACCAACTATATTGCCCGAACCACAAATCGCTTAAAGTGGACGGGGAAAGTAGGGAGACAATGGAAGGAGAAGAGGAAAATACAGCTCTATATTCGTGAAGACATGTCGCAAAGATAGTAGCAGTGTGTAACAGATCGGTTCAGGGGAACTACTATCTTGGTTAGCAGATGCGCCAACTACGCCCCACAATAGAAAAAAGATCATTATGTGATGACAGTTGTAACATGTCACGTGTATTTAATAAGCCTGACATGTCACACGCGTTAATGCCGTTCACTTTTAAGCTTCTGAATCAACCCCTTTTGTGACGTCAGAGTCCAACTCCCTTCAGTGACGTCAAACTCGGCGGTCGGTTACTCTACCGCATCCCAACTCAGTGGCACACGCCTGCAGCCGAACTAGCTCCGTGACGTGTCTGAGATAAGAGAATCTTTATAAACGCTTACAACGCGTACCACGCTCTCTTCTGTTTAAAATCGCCCAAGAGATGATATCTTACAGCTAAATTTTAGTCGGAAAACAGCATGCCTAAATGGCATCCCGTTAGGAAGCGGCCTGCAACAACACCTCTCTAAATAAATGAAACCGTTAGGAAGCGGCCTGCAACAACACCTCTCTAAATGAAATAAAACCGCTAGGGAGGAGCCCCCTCAACAACACCGCTAGGGAGGAACCCCCTCAACAACACCGCTAGGGAGGAACCCCCTCAACAACACCGCTAGGGAGGAGCCCCCTCAACAACACCGTTAGGGAGGAGCCCTCTTAACAACACCGTTAGGGAGGAGCCCTATGAACAACATCTAGACAAATAGAGCCCGTAAGCAGCCCTCAGCAACACCGCTAGGGAGGAGCCCTCAACAAAAGCCTGAATGAAACCGCTTGGGAGGAGCCCCTTCAATGAGATCTTAAACAACACCTGTATAGATGCAGCCCTCGAGCAGCCCTATGATCACCACTCCGGAGGCAGCAATCTAAAGCTGAAAGTTAAGTACATTATTTATCTGTGGTTTTCTTTTTAAAGTAGTGTATGCTCCACAACTCATTTTTACAGTGCTATATGCCATGTCAAAGTAATCGATTCATATTTTTCTTTTATCAAATTTGCTTGATTCAATTTGCTGCATTGTATAGATTCAATAACTTTTTAAATAAACTGATTTTGCTCATAACACCTGACGTTCATTTGTACATCTTGAAACCCACCAACTGCAAGTGCCTAAACCCAAGCCCTGAGATAATTTATGTTATATTATATTTGTTGTATTTCTTACAAATATAAATTTTTCGTTATACAGTCAGGCATGTTTGATTACGGGCTGTCCAGTGATTATTTTAGAATCAGAGGTGTTATGCAAAAATGTGTGATGTATCCATGAGTATTCAACGTATCCATTAACAAATCTTTAAGATAAATGGGCCTGGGGGCGAAAGGTGTTACAATTCACCCCTTCAATATTACAGAGCTTTATATTTTTATGGTGTAGTAGCGTGAATCGAAACGAAAATACAGCGAGGTAAAAAAAGTGATAAAAGTAACGAAAAAAGTTAGTTTCCATGTGGCTGTGAACGAAACCGAAAGGGTAAGAAAAAGGCATCAGCTTCACAGGATGAAAGAGGAGGGCCCTCAATGAGCCGTAATTTAACCAAATGTGTTTGTTGAATAAGGCAACACAGGTAAATGCAGACTAATGGCAGTTGGGTAGATGAACTCAAGAAATTTACATATTCTAGAAGACTGATAAGTACACTTGGAGAACTCAAATCACCACAACACATCTTTTCAAAGACTTAACGATCGTTTTGCTAACCACGTTTGCATAATCAGAGAATGAAAAATTTTAAACTATATATAATCTTAGGTAGACGAAAGAAACCGAAGGTAAAATTGTAGTCGCAGGCGCATCGTTTGTCTATTGTGTCTCTGTTGAACGGACGAGGTTGACGAACTACCTTAATACGCTACCTGACAAATTTATGAGTTTTTATCTAATTTTAAGGATAATGGGCTTGAAATGAAAGGCACGGCGTTATTTAAGGAAGGTCACGTTCTTTATTGATCTAGAAATTCAATATGGGAATACTGGAACCTGTGAGGAGCACCGACAAGTACACCTGGAGACATACTAATAACTACCGCACGTTTGTTTTAAAGCACAACGACCGTTTCGCCCACAACGTTAACTTCATCAGAGGATGAATATTCTAACTAAAATTCTACAACACAACAAGTATTTATATTGATTTCTTAGATAAACAAAAGAAACGAAAGTAGATTTTAAGTCGCGGGCACATCATAGTGCCTTGTATCAGTATAGATCGGACGAGGCTATTGAGCATTTTTTATTATTCTGCCTCACAAATTAGGAGTGTTTCGCTGGTCAAACTCAAAATGAAAATAAAGGGTTTGGAGTCAAAGGTGGCGCGCGGTTTAATGACGTTTTGTTCTCAATTGATATGGAACTATATACGCTTTCATACGCGTCAAGCATAGCTTGATGTCGAACATTTTTGACAAGTTTCAAATTTTACCTGTCATTGTGGTCACTATTATCCCATATATGTTGCGCCATACACGATTTGTCTACTGTACCATATCGTAAATGTGGGAGATGTTCACGAAATCTGGTGGGTATGTTTCCCTCGGTTTGACTCACGTGTTTAAGATTGCAATCATTGCAACCTATCTCATAAATAACCGCCTTTTCAGTGGCTTTGTCTTTCTCTTTCGTATTACCCAACAAATTTTTTAAATAACTTTTCGTCGAAAAAGTCAACTTTAAATCCGCTTTCTTAAAAATACTTTCCAAACCCTTTGTGATACGTGGTTCATAAGGTAGCAACACAAGTTTCTTCTTTATTTTACCTTTCTTCAGTGTAGTGCATTCAGCTATCATTTTGTATGTTCGTGTTTGTTAACCAATTTTCCACTAAACAATCCGAATAACATTATATCTCGCCTCGTTTATGTACCTTAATTCTAGATTAAATCTACTTTTACCTAATGGAAAACGTAGAAATCTATTTACCAAGAAATTTAAACCAGCCGCTTTTTGTGCAAACGTATGATGTTAGTAGTTTGGAATGTCACTAATAGTGACAGTTTCCTTCCTGTAGACATCCAATTCAAGCGAGTCATTATCTTTAGTAACTAGTACATATAGAAAATAAAAATGAATTCGTTGTCTCAAATATGTCGGGCGACGGATGATCTATCTATAGTACCGTATCTTAATTGTGCTAAATGTTCTTTGAAGCTAATTCCAATAGATCTTTTTGTTCGTCCGACTAATTTAAGATCACAACCTTAACAACATATTTAATAAATTCCCGACATTTTGGCGCTACTATCCTTGTCTCTTGAGATACCTAGCAAGTTTTTTAAGGAAATTTTTTGTAGAAAATGTTTTTTCCATATTGGGTTTTGTGGCAGTGGTTCCGACCGCAGTGTTTCCGCGAAAATCCTCGAACCAGTTTATGACAGCCCATTTGAAGTGTTATCCCGAACTGACAAAGTCTTCAAAATCAAGAAATCACACGGAGAAGAGACAATTTCTGTTGACCGTCTTAAACCCGCATTCATTCTTTGTGATAACGAACAGACAACTTTCCAGCCTCAGAGACATCCTAGTGAAACTGAAAGTGACAGTGAAAGTCCAACACCTAGTGAAACTGAAAGTGACAGTGAAGTTCCCGTTCCCGTTCAAACTACACGCCATGGACGTAGAGTTCGATTTCCACGAAGATACTTGAACTAATAGCGTTGCCACTGAGAGGGGAGTATGTGTCGGTGGTTCTGACCGCAGTGTTTCCGCCAACACTACTTTGTGTTTCTGCGTTAATACTCTTGACAGTTAAAAGTTACGTTATGCGACAGAGTTACGTTATGCCACAGCCAGCTGTCAAGAACTACGGCAACTATAAGAGACACTAGACGATCTCTCTCCTTCTCTTCTCTACCAACCGCTACAGTGAACACACGTCCTCCACGCTCGGTCGGTTATCTGCTATGTACCCGTCTACTGTTGTAATTGTTATTATATCATAAAGTTTATTATAGTTAAATGTATCATAAAGCTTAACCAAGTGAAGTAATAAAGTTATATTAAATGTTTACGTATGGATTTAATATCAACAAGTGCAATTAACATCCATAGGTTTAAAAAAAATTCTATCTAGACCCCTCGTGAATCGAGTTTCGAATGGTAAGCAAAGTTTTTTTCGGCTTTCTCTCTTCTTAAAGTCGTTGATTCCACTAACATTTTATTTGTTTTCTGTTGGTCAATTAATTTCTCCACTAGGCAAGCAGTGTATCCATTATATTCGGCCACGTTCTTAATATACTTTAATTCTTTGGTATATCTACTTTTACTTAAAAGAAAATCAATTAACCTGTTTAATAAAAAAATCAGACTAGTCATTTTTATATAGACACTTTAGAATTCGATGTCCATAGAAAGGAAACCATCACTCTAAGCTACATTCCGAATGACTCACATCATACGTACACACAAAAAAATGGCAAATCTTAAGTTAACAGGTTAATTAATTTTCCCTTAAGTAAAAGTAAATATACCAAAGAATTAAATTCTATTAAGAACGTGGCCAAATATAACGGATACACTGCTTGCCTAGTGAAGAAATTAATTAAAAAAACAGAGATAAAGAACAGTTTAGCGGAATCAACGACTTTTAGAAGAGAGAAAGCCGAAAAAACTTTGTTTGCTTACCATTTGAACCTCGAATCACTAGGGGTCTAGATAACATTTAAAAAAAAGAGAATTTGCAACTAACATTTTGGACAAAAAATACTTTAAAAACTTGCTAGGTAACCTAAAAGACAAGAGTAGTACGGCCAAAATGCCGGATATTTATGAAATAGGTTGTAAAGATTGTGATTTTAAGTACGTCGGACAAACAAAAAGATCTATTGCAATTAGATTCAAAGAACATTTAGCACAATTAAGATACGGTACTATAGAGAGATATTCCGTCGCCCGACATATTTGGGATAATAATCACCACGTTAATGAGGAGAATCTAAAATTCATAAAAAAATTTAGGCCACCAGGACAGCTATACTCCTTTGAAAGTATATGTGTATATGTATATATATATATATATATATATATATATATATATATATATATATATATATATATATATATATATATATATATATATATTGATAAATATAGTAATAATAAAAAAAATATGAATCTCGCTCCGCCGCCTATGGGCAGTCTCCTGATAAATTTCTTTATAAAATAAATACCGGCAGAAGCACGTCCGCTAGATGATATAGGAATACAGACATTTCCGCCAAACGAAATATGTCAATTTTGGTGCCGTTAAGCCTCCCTAAATCGTTAGCGACCGACTACATGCAGAAGAATATAAATAGAGTTGTGGACATAAGATATTTAGAATTACCCAGCCTCTGATGACGCTAACTTGGTTAGTTAAACTATCGTCAGGTTTTTAGTGAATTAAAAAAAATCCCCAATAGAGAGGTATCGATGGTGAGACTTTCCAAAAAAATTTTCAAATTAGCGCGAACTAGGACCCCTAGAACCCATATTCGGGGTTAGTTTTAATTTTTATATGTATATATATATATATATATATATATATATATATATATATATATATATATATATATATATATATATATATATATATATATATATATATATATATATATATATATATATATATAATCCAATCGATAACTCAAAAAATAATTAACCTATTTTGATGAAACTCTGCAAGTGCCTTTCTTTTATTATTGGTTTGGATAAGTTCGTTAGCCAGGAAAATCCGACAAGGTTTTCCGGGAAAATTTTGAGTTTTCTTTCGAAAAAAATTTTTTCATCGAAAATTAAAGTTATTTTAATGAAATTTGATGAGTATATTGCATTACGAAAGACTTTCCTACGCACCAAAATTCAACTTTCTAAGTTTATAAAATAATTAAGTTATTCAATTTTTTTTTAGAAAAAATGTTTTTTCTCCGAAAGTTACAAAGTTATTTTAATGACATTTGGTGAATACGTTGCCTTAGGCAAGGCCTTACTATGTACCAAAATTGAACGTTCTAAGTTTATAGAAAATTGAGTTATTCAAATTTGAAGCATTTAATAAAAAATCACTACCATAACGCACTTGCTGCGTCCCGAACTTTTTTAAATGTGTTGTGGTGATTTGGGTTCTTCAAGTGTGCTTATTAAATTTCCTTCTATCACTATGCTTTCAACAAATTCATATGGCTATCTTGTCATTAGATATTACAAATAAAAAACAGTTTATTTTATATATTATCGAAGCCACTTACCAGAAACCAGACCAGGATGAAACTCCAATACCAATAGCGCCTGTCAAACACAACACCGATCCCAAAGGTGTTAACCAGTACGTGGCTGTCATCATAAAAATAATATTAACAACAAAAGCACCACAAGTAAATAGCTTTCGAACTTGCGTTGTTGTCAGTATTTTATTTTTCCTTAACCAATCAGCACAATGACCAGAAAGAGGTAACACAAAAGCAGCGGTCAGGTATGGCAGGGCTGACATTGCGCCTGTTTTTGTTATTTCAAAATTTGTTGATTCTAAAATTTTGCGACAATAAGAGAAATATGGACTGTCACTAAAATTGTCAAATGATATTATGGTAATAATAATATAATAGTGTCTTATTTACAAATAAAATGGTACATATATGAATACTAATATAAATAAAGAGAATAAATGTAAATAAATTAATTTAAGTCATGACTTATTTGTAGACAAAAAGAAACCAAAATGAACCAAACTCTTAAATATACACACATTTACAGTGTGATGATAAAGTTTGTAACATAATTCATAAACGAGTTATTTAATTTTTTCAAGAAAAACGCTTGGACTTATCAATTTGATCTTTCCAATTGTTGACTTATAACGTAAAAATTACATTTATGATGTCACCTATTTCTGAATGGTGACGTCATTATAAGTTTTTTAAATGACAAGCTATTTTTTGCTGTTTTTTATAGGCCTGCTTACTACTTAATTATCCTTTAAATTAGATTAAAGCTCATAAGTTTGTTAACTAAGAGATTAAAGTAGTTCGTCAACCTCGTCCGTTCAATATAGACACAATAGACAAACGATGGGTCTCCGACTACAATTTTACCTTCAGTTTAGTTCGTCTATCTAGGTATCATACAAATATATTTGTAGCTGCTAATTTAGTTTAGAATGTTTTCATCCTCTGATGATGCTTACGTGGTTAGTGAAACGATCGTATGGTCTTTAAAAAAGATGTGTTGCGGTGATTTGGGTTCTCCAAGTGTACTTATCAGTGCTGATCACAGGTTCCAGTTTTCACTTAGTCACTTTTCAATATTTTCTTATATACTCTTGAAAACTGGATATCAGCGAAATTGGTATATAATTAGCCAAGCTCAGCTTCTCACCACTGACTATGGTTTCCTTAGAGACACTTGGGCAAACTCCGTTTTCCAATTATATATCTATTATCCAGGTTAGAGGTAGAACTAGTTCATGTGCTCCTAAATTTTAAGTCTCAGAAGTTATTTCATCATAACCAGATTCTTTATTACTTGTTAGATAATTAATTTCTAATAACTTCAGCAAAGCCAGTTGGTACTAAGACCGAGAAATTTGGTATTTGGTTGTTCAATTGTGTTCTAGACACATTAATGTTGCAGTGTTTTATACCATTGGGACTTTTTTTTTCCTATCGCACTAATGTATCTAACAAGAACATCGGCTACATTTCCATCAAACCTGTACATCATAGTATGAGTATCAACATTGATTTTATTTATACTTTGATGCCTTTTTAAGCTCTGACTAATTTGCTTCACGCAAGACCATATTATTTTGAAATTATGTCTGCGAATAGTGATTTGTTTTTGAGAATAATGGAATTTGTTTTTTTTTTGACCAAATAATGAATACAATAATTATGAAGAAACCTTTACCTTTTATAAATTTTGGTAGCTGCGTTAGCATTGTCATATAACCCCAGGATTCTGCAAAATGTGCAGCAAATATAGCCCAAACTGGTATTGATATGACTATGCTTTTCCATGGATGGACAACTTTACCTGTATTGTGCTTTAACCCATTATTTATATAATATATTTCTTCTTTACTTATTTTCTTATCTTCTTGTGGAGTTCTTTTTACTACAAGTAACCATGTGAGAGACCAAATAAGTGCACTAGTTCCTAAAAAAAAGAAACACCAATCACTTATTTTGTTTTATAAAAGTCAACCTAAGTTTGTAACTATTTGAATTGACATTTAATTGTCAGAATGAAGCGGTTCGGTTTTGTATAAAATTTTATATATTTGGTATAAACATGGAAAGTAAATGCAGAATGATGATGGGAAAGTAATGATGGATGTGTAAAGAATAGTAGTAAATGAAGGCAGTGATTGGAAATGTAAGATGGAAGAAAAAAATGGTATAAAAGTTTTATTTAAAATGGTTTGTCAAAATTCGAAGTATGTCATATTTGGATAATGCAGTGTCAAGTATTTTAGAATAAACAGTTTAAATTATGTCACTATATACAACACAGGTCAAAATGGACTTACTGTATAGACGTATTGTGTAATTTCAGCTAATAAAGTATAATAAAGTATAAAGTATAAACTATTTTGGTCTTAGAAATTAGATTTTTGTAACAAGTGCGTCTTTGAGGAAGCACCTAGCTGTGTTGGTGATTATTATTTATCTAACCTGAAAAGTAAAAAATACTCGGCCATCCAAGAGATTTGTACAGGAAGCCACATAGAGGCAATGAAACAACTGTCCCAATAAAAGATCCACAATAAGCAAAGGTGGCCATTCTGCTACGCTCTGATGGAGGAGCCCAGGCAGCCCAAACAGCATGCATGCAGGTTCCAGTGACTCCCTTAAACAAACAAATATTACACAAAATAAGCAATAAAAATAGTTCGTACGCAGCAGGTGTATTATGGTAGCAAATTTTTATAGAAATGTTTTGTATAAGGTACTTACTTAGGTATTTGTATTTTAGGCAATTGTCATCTCTTAAATAATGAAAGCTTGTATAGAGTCAAATTACAACACTCTTATGTTTTATTAGCAAAGTTACTCTCAATAGCATTTTATAAAAGATGTTACATTATGGGTCTTTTAAAGTAACAAAGGGAATCTCTCAAAAGCTTTTCTGACATAAAAAATACTTTTATGTAACATTGAGTGCTACTTGTTGCAACTAAAGAATTAGTTTAGATAAACTATCCTTAACTTAACAAATTGTAGAGAACACACATGTATATGTGTTATATTCTGCCGTACGAATTAGCAGCTTATTATTCTTTTCCCAACTAAAAAAAGTCTGGACGCAGCAAGTGCGTTATGGCAGTGAATTTTCATAAAAATGTTTTTCATAGCAAATATGTCTCTTTAATGCAAGCAGGCGTCAATTTGGTCACCGATATATCCTATATAGTAGAAACAATGTACCTTGTTTTATCAAAATAACTTGTTTGAAAATGTACAAAAATTTTCCGAACATAAACTTAAAATGTTTCCCAGAAAACTCGTTTCCTAGCCGACGCACGTTAGGTTAATAGCAAATTGAGTTATTGAAATTTTAAGCATTTAATGAAAATTCGCTACCAAAACGCACTTACTGCGTCTCGATTATTTTTACAAACATGCATCATATTTCGATGAAAAATGCAAAAATGCAATAACGAATGTTCAAAAAAAATTGTAGGTATCACCAACGACTTATGGGCTATCCCGTGATTGTCAAAATAATTTTAAAAGAGGGAGCTCAAGACACCCTATAAGTAACCTATACAATTTTTGTTGTATCTTGCATAATAACAATTATATTGAACTTTACCGTAGAAATGCGTCACCCTGTATATATGTAAACAGAAAGTAAACCCGGATCTGGATTCTAGGGGGCCAAGTTTGCGCTCATTTGAAGAAATCTTTTTAGAATTCAAAAGCCGCGGTCTCCTCATTAACGATTTTTTTCTACGAAAATTAGCTATAAATTATAGACCGTTAAACCACAAGCTTAAGTAAAACTACTGTCAAAGCACCAGATAAAGTGTCTACTTGAAATTAATTTTCTGGAAATATTTTATTAAAATGAAGGACAATGATGGTTGAAGCTGAAATAAAAAATTAATTTACCTCTAACTTTTTTTGTATTTTAACATAGAGATCTGAATTTCCGTGCATAGGATATGCTTTATGGCAGAAACCAGCCTACCAAATTTGGTTGACCTTACTTTGTTATTTCTGGAGATATACATTTTTTCGAAAGAAAATACAGAATTTTCAGGGAAAACCTGAGCCGATTTTCCTGACTAACGAACTTATCCAAGCCACTTACAAAAGGAAGGTATGTACCAAAGTTGATCAAAATCGGCCTATTATTTTTTAAGTTATCGGTGTGATACATATATATATATATATATATATATATATATATATATATATATATATATATATATATATATATATATATATATATATATATATATATATATAATATGTATCACACCGATAACTCAAAAAATAATGCGCCGACTTTGATGAAATTTAGTAGGTACCTTCCTCTTGTAAATGGCTTGTATAAGTTCGTTAGCCAGGAAAATCGGTTTGTGTAGCTTTTATCTATCACCCATTCAAGACGTTATATTTAAAGATCAAAAATTATTTTTGGCGTGACCCAACATGATATATTGTCAAAAATACGTGATAAAACTATCTGGATATTAAAACCTTTATATTACTGTTTGATTAAATATAAGTAGGCCAGTACAGTTTATTTTCACAAAAAAAGTTAATTTAGTTAGATGTTCTTACCTCAAAAACTCCTTCGGCAGCTCTAATTGCAAGAAAAAGGTAAACATTTAATTTTATTATCCATGGGGTGATAATTGTGAGAATTGCGGCTATTCCAATGCCATATCCAAATACTTTATGCCCCCCTATCCTAGAAGCAATAATACCACTAACTAGTTGTGTTGACACAAATCCATAAAAAAATGAACTTAAAATATATCCTTGCATTTTTGAATCCCACGCAAACTCTTGGTGCTGAAAAATAAGTAAATGTTATTTACTAAGTAAAGATTGTAACCTGTGATGAACACTGATAAGTACACTTGGAAGACCCAAATCACCACAACACATCTTTTAAAGACCTGGCAATCGTTTTACTACTTCTAAGATGAAATAGACAAGGCTATACTTCCAGACTGTATTTACTGATAAAGTCCCTACGGGTTTCGGCTCATATAACCTAAGCCATCTTCAGGGCTACCTGAAAAATTACAAAAGTGGTTGTGTCAGAAACTAAGTGTGTCAACGTCACATGTCTATCACTTGTCATTTTTAGCTAAAAGTGGTAATTCGTTCGTTTCTCCCTTCCTATTCACGTCTGACTTTCAGCTTTTAACTGTCCTCCATTTCGATTGTTACATTTGTATTGCCGTGTGTCTATTACTATAATTTGAGGTCTTTATGCTTCTAATTCTGCCTTCACCCATATAGTGCAAGGAAACAAAGACTATAGTCGATAAACACAGATACTACGATAGATTTCTCATAAAGTTCAGTTCCTGTTATAAAAAACAGAACGTAAGTATGTTTTGCCATTTTGGTTTGGATTCTTAATAAGTACCATAGATTGAACTCCGTGTTTTTCTCTGAGAGTTCTGCTCTGATTATGCAGCCTGCCTCGGCAGCTTCTCTACCTATTTGTTTAAGGACATTAGATTGTGGTGTGTCAGTGCACTTTAAGCTTAACTTGCACGGACGCTAACCCGTTTTTATAACTTTTGTATTGCTGTTGTTTTTACTGCATAGAGGTGCTTTGACCAAGCTTTGACTTGTCGGCGTTTTAACTTTTCAGCTTCTAACTTTTTAGCTTTGATTTTTACCAATGTAACCGTTAACAGAGTATTTTAGCTTTGACTTTACTTTTAATGTAGACTTTGCTTGTAAGACTGTTTAGACTTGTGTAACCGCTTGTGTCATGGGATACTTGCCAACCTACCAGAAAATTTGTTTCTGACACAACCACTTTTGTAATTTTTCAGGAAACCCCTGAAGGTGGCTTAGGTTATATGAGCCGAAACGAGTAACGCCTATATCAATAAATACAGTCTGGAAGTGTAACCTTGTCTGTTTGACCTTAGAAGTATGTCTATCCCAGACGTCGTGACGTTCAGCAGTTATACTTTTACTAACCAAGTTAGCGTCATCAGAGGATAAAACGTTTTGAACCACTTAACTACTACATATTGTATCTATATTAAGTGTTAAGTAAATGACCGATAATGGTATCGATAATGGTTTTTCTCCCCCTCTAGCGAGAGAGGGGGGAAAACAGAAAAACTTCCTACGTTTACATTTTAATTGCAGGAAGTCCTTTTAAAATTCCGTTATAACTGTTCCTACCGAGTTTCGGCATATCTTTTATATCAAACCGGCAATGTCGACAGCGCACTATTTGCTATTTATGGCCTTAGAGTTATAAATACTCTCGTAGGCGTCTAATTTCACAAGTTGTAAAACATTTTTGATAAGCTTCACGTTTTATTTATCTATGTGGTAATTATTGTCTCAAATATGTTGAGCCACGCATGACTTGTCTATACTACCGTACCTCAGCTGTGCCAGATATTGCTTAAATCTGGTTTCACTGGTTCTTTTAGTCTGCTCAACGTATTTAGGATTACAATATTTTCAAATTATCTCATAGATACCTGACATTTCAGTGGCTTTATCAGTATCTTTTGTATTACCGAACAAATTTTTAAATTATATTTTTCTCGACAAAGTTAGCCGCAAATCAACTTTCTTAAAAATGTCCTCGAGACTCAATGTGATTCTCGAGATAAATAGACCACCTACAGATATCCGAGTCATCAGAATCATAGAGGGGACCTTCAAGTCAGCAAGATACAAGACACCTTGGGAACGACGCAATATAGCGAATCTCACACATGGTAAACTGTGTCGGCTGAACTGAAAGTCACCCCAGGAGAACAATAGTGCTACGCCCTAGGTGACATGTTATAAATAGACGACTCGCCTTCCCGAGGCATTCATTATTGTTTCGTGCTTTAGACTGCACTTCGTGTGCTCAAGTTAATTATGTCACACTTATGTCGACATTTGTATTTGTCCTTTTTTTATATATGTAATTTTATATTAAGTCAACAAATTGTTTAAAAAATTCAAACGTCTTAACCGTAAAGTTAAGTCGCGGTTTAAATGGTAAGCAGGCAAACTTTTTGTCTACTTTATAATTTCTGAGTGTTGTGTATTGCGCTAACAGTTTCTTAGTTCTGTATCTCTTAATTATTTTTTTACTAACCAAACCGAGTATCATCTGCTCCTTGATATATGTAGATGGATTTAAATTTTTTGATATATTCATATGGACAAAACAACAAATACAACACAACATCCTTTTCGTTTAAACTCATACATAAAACACAATTAATAAAAAAGCCGGGACGCAGCAAGTGCGTTATGGTAGTCAATTTTCAAAGCAATATTTTTAATAGCAAATATGTATATTTTTAATTAAAGCAGGCATCAAATTTGCTTGCCAGTGTAACTTATATGGTAGACACAATGTACCATATTTGATCAAAATAACTTTATTATTTCAAAATTTACAAAAAATAAACTTAAAATATTTGAGAAAAATCTGGTTTCCTGGCCAACGAACCTTAGGTTAACAGCAAATTGAGTCATTGAAATTTGAAGCATTTAATGAAAATTCACTACCATAACGCGCATGCTGCGTCCCCAATTTTATGTATTACATTTTGATGTAAAATGCAATAATATAGGGCGTGTTCGATTAAAAAAAAATTTTATCACCAAAGACTTATCGGCCAGCCTGTGATTGTAAAAATAATTTAATCAGATGCAGATTGAGACACCCTATAATCAACGTATAAAATTTTTTCTCGTATTTTGTATAATGACGGATATATTGAGATTTACGTAGAAACGCGTCACCCTGTATATATGTAAACAGATAAAAACTGAAAATAGAGGATTTAGCTCTCGCTCATTTGAAAAACTCCTTTCAAAATTCAAAAGTCGCGGTCTCCTCAATGGTGAATTTTCGCTAAAATTTTGTAGACTGTTAAACCGTAAACTCTATAACTAAAACTACTGCTAAAGCATCAGAGAAACGGTCTATTTGAAAATAATTTTTCGGAAATATTTTTGTTAAGTAAATGGTGGTTGAAGCCGAAACTTAAGGTTTTGCAAAACACACTTCATTCAACAATCTCTCTAGATAACCCGTATTCATTTCAGGTTCTTTGCCTAAAAGTTGCCCATTTTGACGTTTCAAATTGAGATTTTGACGTTTTAAGAAGAAAACTATAAAATTTTTAAAGTAATATTTCTAGTACTTTTTAATCTTTTTGCGCTAAAAAACTTAACTTGACCTTACTTGACCTTTGTCTGTAATATACAATAAAGTTTTTTACGACACAAAATATTTTGGTTTTCTACGTTTCTTTGGTCATCAGTAGCACCCAATTTTTTTTTAATGCCAAATTTTTTTTTCGTTTAATCCTACATCTGCGTACCAAATTTGGTTGGGATAGCTATGTTATTTCCGAAGATACAAACCTTTTCCGAAATAAAAGCCAACATTTTCCGAAAGAAAGGTCAATATTTTCCGAAAGAGAAGCCCACATTTTCCCGGAAAAACTGATCGGATTTTGGAAATACTCTTAATGTATGGGATTGATATGTAAAAAAAGTTAGATGTTTCAAGACACTCTCTACAAACATTATCAAATTTATCTGACAGACATAACACCCATATAATTTCGAGTTCGGAAACATCAAACTTTTTTTCATATCAAGCCCATACATTAAGAGTATTTACAATAGGTTAAGGTTTATATTTAAGGATAAAACCAATTTTAAAATAATGTTTTGATATTCAAAAACAATTAGTAACATTTTCAGTAAACTCAAAATAAGGATGAAATTTCCAAAGAGTCTGGAGTGGTATATTGTATTCCATGTAATAATTGTAGTTAAAATACATTGGCCGAACAAGCAAAATCCTTAAAGATAGATTAACACAGCACAAAAGTGATATACGTTTACAAAAAAGAACTTGCGCTCTGTCTGAACATAATCTCGACACTGGCCATAATATAAATTATAGTGATGTTTCTATTTTACACTGTGAAACCTTAAATAATAAAAGATTGTGTTTAGAAGAATATAAAATTACTTTTAACGACAATTTGATAAACTTAAAGAAGGATAATAATTTTAGAAATCACTACACCTATTTATATTTCCTAGACAAAAACAAAAAGTTCGGGACGCAGCAAGTGCGTTATGGTAATGAATTTTTATTAAATGCTTCAAACTTGGATAACTCAATTTTCTATAAACTTATAAAGTTCAATTTTGGTATGTAGTAAGGCCTCTCCCAAGGCAATAGCTTTGAAATTTTTTTTCGAAAGAAAACTGAAAATTTGAAAAACTCAATTTTCTATAAACTTAGAAAGTTGAATTATGGTATGTTGTAAGGCCTTTCCCAAGGTAAAGTATCCACCAAATTTCATTAAAATTTCTTTGTAATTTTCGCAGAAAATTTTTTTTTCGAAGGAAAACTCAAAATTTTTCCGGAAAACCTTGTCTGATTTACCTGGCTAACGAACTCATCCAAGCCATTAATAAAAGAAAGGCACTTGTCGAGTTTAATCATCGGTTAATTATTTTTTGAGTTATTGGTTGGATACATATATATATATATATATATATATATATATATATATATATATATATATATATATATATATATATATATATATATATATATATATATATATATATATATATATATATAAATTGAAACGGACCCCGGAGATGGGTTCTAGGGATCCTAATTCACGCTCATTTGAAAAATTTTTTGCAAAGTCTCACCATCGATACCTCTCTATTAGTAATTTTTTTAATAAAAATTAACTAAAAACAAATCTAAATACACAATAGTTAGGTGCTCATGTCAGTGTGACACTTTTCGACTTCAGTCAAATTTACAAAAAGGTTGTTTTTTTCATGTTTGTTATTCCATAATTAGTTAAAGTAAAACTCGCGTTATATGTAAGTATTTTAAACCTTTCTATTTTTCCTATGTAAATTGTAAATTTTTTTCTTTCCATGTGGTAGCCTTGAGAATGGAATAAACTGTTCCGAAAGCTCGGCATTTAATAAAGGATTTTTACTTTGCAACTGACGGCTTTTCCACAATTTTTTAAATAAACATAATAACATAAAAATGATAACCCCTTTTGTAACGGCTGAGCATTATTATATGTACTTGTATGTAGAACTAAATATTTCGTTTTTTAGTGAATTTTCTTAAAAAAAATTCACTAATGAGGAGATCCCGACTTTTGAATTTTGAAAAAAATTTCTTCAAATGACCGCGAACTAGGCTCCCTAGAACACATATCCGGGGTCAGTTTCAATTTTTATATGTTTATATATATATATATATATATATATATATATATATATATATATATATATATATATATATATATATATATATATATATATATATATATATATATATATATATATATATATATATATATATATATATGTATCACACCGATAACTCAAAAAATAATAGGCCGATTTTGACTAAATTTGGTGAAAAAATTTCTTTCGCAAATGGCTTGGATAAGTTCGTTAGCCAGGAAAATCTGCCCAGGTTTTCCCGGAAAATTTTGTGTTTTCTTTCAAAAAAAAAATATATCTCCGGAATTAACAAAGTAAGGTCAACCAAATTTGGTACGCTAGTTAATATCCTTATAGGTAAGTTACCCACCAAAATTTAGCTATGTAGGTCAAAAGACAAAAAAGTTATAGGCATTTAAAGAAAAATAAATTGGGGTTTTCCTCAAAACGTCAAAGTTGCGATTTAAAACGTCAAAATCGGCAACATTTAGGCAAAGAACTTGAATCTAATACGGGATATGGAAATTAAATGTCTCAAGAAGGATGTTTTACAAACTCTGAAGTCTTAGTTTCAACCGTCATTGTCCTTCATTTTACTAAAATGTTTCCAGAAAATTCATTTCAAATAGACCCTTTATCTGATGCTTGGCAGTAGCCTTAGCTATAGAGGTTATCGTTTAATGGTATATAGTTTTTGTCGAATTTTCGTTATAAATCAATAAAGCTCAATATATCCGTTACTATATAAGATATGAAAAAAATTTGTATATATTAATTATAGGGTGTCTTGAGCTACATCTTAAAAAAATATTTCTACAATCACAGGATGGCCCATAAGTCGTTGGTGATACAAATTTTCTTCTTTTTTTTTTTAATCAAACACGCCTTATGTTATTACATTTTTGAATATTTCAGCGATGCATGTTTGTAAGAAAAGAAATTCGGGACGCAGCAAGTGCGTTATGGTAGCGAATTTTCATTAAATGCTTCAAATTTAAATAGCTCAATTTGCTATTAACCTATAAGGTTGACCAAGAAACGAGTTTTTCCGGGAACACTTTAAGTTTACTTTTGGAAATTTTTGTACATTTTCACACAATAAAGTTATTTTTATGAAACATGGCACATTGTTTTTACTATATAGGTTATACTGGTAACCAAAATTGATGCCTGCTTTCTTAAAAAGGAAACACACATATTTGCAATTAAAAACATTTTTATGAAAATTCACTACCATAACGCACTTGCTGCGTCCAGAGTTTTTTCATTTTGATCGTTTGATATATAGAAGCCAAGATTTTAATTCCATTCTACCCAGAAATGAAAGATAGCCGTATTACTTACAAAGACAGTCGTACCATTTTCCAAAGTTACTGGCTTCTTTTCTGTCATCGCTACAATAGCTATACTCAGATTAGCTTGTAAAAAATGCGAATTAACAAATCCAAAGAAAGCCAATATAACAACAATGTATCTCCTCTTTTTCCAAAACTTCCAGTCCGGGTAATGTTCTTCCCTGTAAGAAAGTGACCAATTAACACGCGGATTTATTTTAGCAGAGTACCTTCACCCTAAAAATATACTCTGCTTAAAGAAGACTAAACATATTTTATTTACACATGTGGTTAAACTTTAGTCCAGCAAAAAAAGTAAGGCGAATATAGACACGTTTTTTCTTCTTTTTTTTGCTTATGGGACTTAAGAGTAAGCTAATTAAGTTGCGTAAAAGTGAAACAGATTCCCATGTTTTAAGACCTACTAAAACATTAAAAAAAATCGGGACGCAGCAAGTGCGTTATGGTAGTGAATTTTTATTAAATGCTTCAAATTGGAATAATTCAATTTTCTATTACCTTAAAAAGCTTAATTTTGGTAGGTAGTAAGGTCTTTCCTAAGCCAATATAACCACCAAATTTAATTAAAATAACTTTGTAATTTTTGGAAAAAAAATTTGAATAATTCAATTTTCTATAAACTTAGAAAGTTGAATTTTGCCAGGTACTAAGGTCGCTCCCAAGGCAACATATCCATTAAATTTCATTAAAACAGCTTTGTAATTTTCGGAGAAAAAATTTTTTTTCGAAAGAAAACCCAAATTTTTTCGGAAAACCCAGCCCGATATTTCTGGCTAACAAACTCATCCAAGCCATTAATAAAAGAAAGCCACTTGCCGAATTTCATCGAAATCGGTTAATTATTTCTCTATTAGTGAATTTTTTTAAAATAAAAATTCACTAATAGTACGTTGCAATTGGTTTCATTGTTATCTACGAAACAGATTTGGCGAGTGAAATCTTCTAAATTTTAAGCGAATAAAGAAATTTAAGCTAATCAACTATTTAAAAATGAAATATAAATGCAGCGAAAATTAAAAAAAGAAATTTACTCACCTATGTGTCAGCAATCCTCCGTTAGTATCATTTTGATATTGGGGCAAATGTTTTGATATAAACGGTTGTGTGACTTTAGATCTTTCATTAATTAATGCATCCATTCCTCCTGGATTAACCATATGTGTTTTATAATTATTTCTAAACTTTATTACTTTCGAAAATATTGAAAATGCACTGAAACAATGATATATTCTTGCAATAAAGATGGTTGCTAATATTGTTTAAACTCATATAGTCACGGTTGCCAATATACTGCATCATATGAATTTAAAGGGTAGGTAATTTGCTTAAGTAAACACAAATACACTACAGTGTTGAGTAAAGTTTTCAAATTTAGGTAAATTTTAACCTTTTATTTGTGTGAAATAAATAAACACATCCATTTTCATGTAAAAGTATGCAGTGCAATTTTGTAATTTAGAATAAATTCAACTAATCAAATATAGCATTTTTTTAAAAATGCTTAAGCAAGTGGATTAACATTTGAAATTATGGTCTTGAAGAAAAATATACAGGTGTTCAAAATTTGAGATATCACATCATCATATCAATTTAAAGGGTGGATAATTTTCTCAAGTAAACATAACTATATTACAGTATTTAGTAAAGTTTTCAAATTTAGATATATTTTAGCCTTTTATTTCTGTGAAATAAATGCACATTTCCATTTTCATGTAAAAATATGCGGTGCAATTTTGTAACTTGGAATAAATTCAGCTAATCAAATATAACATTTTATCAAAAATGCTTAAACAAGTAGATTAACATCTGGCGCTGCGGTCTTTGAGAAACATATACAGTGTGTTCAAAATTTGAGATATCACGTCATTAATTTAAAATGCGTATTTCTTGCGATCAAATATATATATATATATATATATATATATATATATATATATATATATATATTACTATTTTAAACAAAAAATGCAAATACAATTGCATACCAATAATTTTTCTTCTTTTCTAGCTCATCTTATCCTCTATTCTTTTATATAATCTAAGGAGGTTTAACCATTCCGTTTAAAATAGGCATTTTTGATAAATATCGATATGATATTGTAGTGAACAACGTTTATTCAATTTAACATTAGAAATTATCTAGCAAAGGAGGCATAACATTCGACATTCCATTGCAATTTTTGTGTTGAATTGAATCAATCATTTCTTGTCGAAATAAAGTAATAACACTAAATATTAAAGCGCGAGATACCAGCATCGGGAACCATAGCCTATTATAAGACAAAGTGATACAGTGTAAGACAATATACAGTGAAACTGCAATGTAGCATTCTCATGGATATACGACGGAGCTGATCCAACAACCGATCAATAAACAATGAAATAGCTGATGCAGAGATAGATACCTGCATCCAAGAAGAATTGAAGCCTCATCCATAATATTATAAAAGGGCATAGAACGAAGACTCGCCGTTCACTTCTCGTCGTAGTTCAGTCTGAGTCACTTCATGCTAAGTAATTTTATAATTATATATCACATTTATGTTGATGTCGGTATTTTTGTATTTATATTTTATATGTGTAGCTTGGTGTATTTTTTGTAATAATAAAATAAAATCATTTTAAAAAGTCAATCGTGTCGTATTTAATTCGAAAAACAACAAAGTAAGCTGATAATAATTTGTTTTAAAGATAATTGGGTACGGAGACAGAAGAAATACACAAAACGAAGCTATACATGTATTTAGACAGATATACTTGCCACCTCTATCGTACTGTCAACAAAATTGCTAAACAGTTCTGGTTAATGGGCACGTAAGAAAATAGGTACTCATCGGGAGATTGCACTCAATAAACTGTGTTATTAGCAGTTCAAAAAACCCTAACATCTCTTTTAGGCAGATAACTAGAGGGCAAGAAATTAGCCAACCTTCAATAGTAAAAGTTCTCAAAGCTTATAAGTTTCACCTTTACAAACTAACAATCTCCAAAAAATTGGCTGAAGATGACCCTGATAGAAGCTTACAAATTTCACCCTTACAAACTAACAGTCCTTCAAGAATTGGCTGAAGATGACCCTGATAGAAGCTTACAAATTTCACCCTTACAAACAGTCCTTCAAGAATTGGCTGAAGATGACCCTGATAGAAGCTTACACATTTTAACCCTTACGAACTTACAATCCTCCAAGAATTTACTGAAGATGACACTAGTAGAAGATTACAATTTGATGAGCAGATGATGGATCTGCTAGACAAGAACGATGTGAACACAAAAACCATTTTATTTTCTGACTCATTAACATTTACATTAAATGGAGAGGGAAAGCAACAATATTGTCGCTATTTGAGAGGCGGCTACACTCAGCGTTCAGAAAAAGTAAATGTTTGCGCTGGGGTCGTTGGCAGTCGTATTATAGGGCCAATATTCTTTAAACAAAATATGACCAGACCGAAATAATTCAAATTCTTACAGGAAGAACTAATTCCAAACTTGGTTACTTTGTTTTCGTATAGAATCGGCTTCCAACACGATGATGCATCTCCTCATTTTACAAGATCTGCTGGCGAGTATTTGGATGCAGTATTTCAAAGCAGATTGATTGGTAGAAGGCCTTTGAGTGGCCTTCTAGATCACTAGACATTACTGCGTTGGACTACTTTTTCTGGGTATATTTCCTTTGAAGTATGCATTCAACGTCAAAAGTTTTCAAGACAGAGTTGAAAGCACAAATATAAAATGAGTGTAGACTAATTTTTTCCGAAGTAATTAGGCAAATTCAAAACAAGTTTCAATTCCATTTAGGGTACTGCCAAATAGAAAATGGACAACACTTTGAGCATTTAAAAAAATACAATGAATTATATTTTGATGTTTGTTTTAGAAATAAAAAAGTCTGGGCGCAGCAAGTGCGTTTTCATAGAAATGATATAACACCGATTTTTTTTATAGATGCTTATAACTTTTTTCTTGCAATATAGAGATCTGAATTTTGGTATATAGTTTACTTTCTTTAACGTAAACCCACGTGCCAAATTTTGTTGCCATAGCCTTGCTATTTTTGGAAACCCAATTTTTTTTTATAGCTAAAACCCAAAAATTTCCCGCAAAACCTGGTCCGATTTTTTTGGCTAACGATCTTATCCAAGCCACTCACAAAAGAAAAGCACCTGCTAAATATTATCAAAATCAGCCCATTATTTTTTGACTTACCGGTGTGATACTTATATATATATATATATATATATATATATATATATATATATATATATATATATATATATATATATATATATATATATATATATATATATATATATACAAACATATAAAAATTGAAACTGACCCCGGATATGGGTTCTAGGGGTCAAAAAACGCGCTCATTTGAGGAAACTTTTTTAAATTCAGAAGTCGGGATCTCCTCATTAGTGAATTCTTTCTACGAAACTTCACTAAAGAAGTATTTTTTGAATGGCAAGGCATATCAATTTGCAATTTGATGTGTACATGTACTTTAAAAGTAGTGAACAAAAAATCAAGGTTGCTATTTTGAAAAAATCTGAAACACACTTTACATTTTTTAAAAGGCCGCTACTTGAAATACTTATGAATGTGTCCGGGCATTTGTGGAAAAAAAGAGCTGTGATTTACTAACTGAAATTATTCACTGGCACTAGGTAAGACTAAATTTACTTTCATACAATAAAATAAAAAATCTGCACGCAGTAAGTGCTTTATCGTAGCAACTTTTCGGAGAAGCGAATTTTATATAAAAAACACTTGTTAACTAGAAAGGGGTAAATAAATCAAATAGACATCGTTTTTGATACACACAGTTTAGGTAATTCACCCCCCTTAAAAAAAAATATTTTTTTTCCGATACATTTTTTAAAACACTTTTATAAGCAGATTTGCTAAAATTAAAAAAATATATATACCTACAAAGATTCAGTAAACAATTTTTTACGCGAAAATTCAGCCAAAACATTTTTAATATTAAAATGAAGTATATAATCTGAAAAAAAACTCGGGACGCAGCAAGTGCGTTATGGTAGTGAATTTTTATTAAATGCTTCAAATTTAAATAACTCAATTTTCTATAAACTTAGAGAGTTTAATTTCAATACGTAGTAAGGTTTTTCCTAAGGCAAGATATCCACAAAATTTCATTAAAATAACTTTGTAATTTTCGGAGAAAAAATTTTTTTTCGAAAGAAAATTTAAAATTTGAATAACTCAATGTTCTCTAAACTTAGAAAGTTGAATTTTGGTACGTAGTAAGGTTGAGGCAACATATATAGTAAATTTCATTGAAACAGCTTTGTTACTTTCGGAGAAAAAAAATTTTTCGAAAGAAAACTCAAAATTTTTCCGGAAAACCCCGTCTGATTTTTCTGGATAACGAACTCATCTAAACCACTAATAAAAGACAGGCACTTGCCAAGTTTCATCGAAATCAGTTAATTATTTTTTGAGTTATCATATATATATATATATATATATATATATATATATATATATATATATATATATATATATATATATATATATATATATATATATATATATATATATATATATATATATATATATATATATACCTATAAACATATAAAAATTAAACCTATTTACAAATGAACTTTAATAAGATATTATGCTGTGACAATACCTCTCTCAAGCACCCTAAAATATAATCAAAATGTGCACAGTTATATATGTTTTATTTCTTTTTCCCTTGTCTTAATACACTACATATTTTATGACAATCGATTTAATTTACTTATTTGATTTCATAAATAGTCGGTTAATAGTGACTTGGAATGAAGTAGACACCACATCTTCAAACATATTAAGAGAATATGAGTAAATCAACAGCAACTGGGAATGAATTCGGTCAGTCGCCCAGCCACGTGGTTAAAAAATACTGTTTGTATGAGTGGTTAGAACTCTAGCTCTAAATAAAAGGACTGTAACAGCGGCAGAAGCAGAAGCCAATGGAAGATTTGTGTATTCGGAAAGAAACTATTGACTATTAATAACAACAATTGACTAAAAACGCTGCGAGTTGTAAGGCAAAAATAATTATACTACAGAGGTGATAAATGATAATACATTACAATAGGGTTATATATAATCGTAAATGCTTCCAATGATTAACAATCAGTGAATTCAGTATTATTGACATTTCTCGGAAACTTACAAATGAATTTCATGAGTCAATAAGAAAAGCATTGACTAACCAACAGCAACCACATACTTATGATTTAAACATAAATGTTTCAAATTTGAATAGCTCAATTTTCTGTAACCCTAGAAAGCTGAATTTTGGCACATAGTTAGGTATTTCCCAAAGCAATATGTAGACCAAATTTTATCGAAATTTTCGGAAAAAAATTTTTTTTTGAAAGAAAACTCAAAATTTTCCCGGAAAACCCCGTCCGATTTTCCTGGCCAACGAACTCATCCAAGCCATTAATAAAAGGAAGGCACTTGCCAAGTTTCATCTAAATCGGTTAATTATTTTTTGAGTTATCAGACGGATACACACACACACACACACATATATATATATATATATATATATATATATATATATATATATATATATATATATATATATATATATATATATATATATATATATATATATATATATATATATATATATATATATATATATATATATATATATAAACATATAAAAATTCAAACTGACCCCGGATATGGGTTCTAGGGGTCCTAATTCGCGCTCATTTGAAAGAATTTTTGCAAAGTCTCACCATCGATACCTCTCTATTAGTGAATTTTTTAAATAAAAATTCACTAAAAAAAGATGTTAAGAATAACCTAACAGATGACATAGGTACAATTTGGAAAAGTCAATTCATTACAATACAGTTTTTAGACCTGACGATCGTTTTGCCAACAGAGACTAGAACTACTATTTATATGTTTATATGTTATTTCATAGATTCCCGAAACATGTTGTAAGGATTGTGAACCTAAATATGTTTGGTAAACTAAAAGAACTATTGGAACTAGATTTAAAGAACATTTAGCGCAACTAAGGTATTGCGCTATTGACAAATCATGTATTGTTCAGCATATTTGGGATAATAATCATCATGTAGATAAAGAAAATCTCAAGTTAAAAAAAATGGCAGGCAGTCGGGTGAGCTAGATGCTTACGAATGTATATATATATATATATATATATATATATATATATATATATATATATATATATATATATATATATATATACGGATATCACTTCTGTCGTTGAGATCGAGCTTAAGGTGGAGGGTAGGTTAGTTTAGATGAGCAAAAAGGGTCAGCATTGGCCTAATTGCCAGTAAGCATCTTACCTTTTTTAAGTTAAAGATAGATATTTAAATATGCGTCACCACTAATTAGTGTGATGATGAATGCAACGAGATTATTTAGTATGACGTCAAACACCCGAAAATTGACGAAACACATCGATGGTACGTTGTTACGACACGACGCGACGTTACGTTGTTTTGTACATACCTTAGAATTTTGCAAAACCCAAGTGTAGAAAATAACGACGCTTTGCAAAATGGAAAAGCATAAAGTCACTATAAAGACTACGCGATTTTATGAAATAAGATAAGGATATATTTTACCTAATATACATAAAGCGGTTATAGATATAAGAGTAGGTTCAAGTGCCCCACTCCCGTGGATGTTTTTTAGATGCAACTTTCTACAATGACGCTATCGCAAATACAGAACACAAGTAAATAAAAAGATTTCAAAGCAATATATACATTAATTTGAACAAAAACTATGTAAATGGTAGCTCCGGTCGCAGAGAAGCTTCGTTTAAAGCAGCCATTAATTCAAATTTAAAATTTTCACTAAAGGAGCATCAACATCTATAGCATCTGCCCTCGAATTAAAGTTTGTTAATAGTATGATAACAATAACAATAATAAGTTTATTTGTCATTAGAAAATTTAAATTAGTTTCTTTCGACACCTACAAAATAAATCTTTGCAAGTAGCGCAATATTTTTACAAAAGTAAATGATTACTTGTCTGTGAGTACAAATATAAAAACATTAAAATGTTCGGGACGCAGCAAGTGCGTTATGGTAGTGAATTTTCATAAGAATAATATATTACAGTGATTTAGCCTTATATTAAAAGTTATAAAACCTTACTTTATTTACTTAGGAACAGTAAAAAATAAGGTAAAGAAAGGCAAGCAAAAACATGATCTCTATCATAAATATTTATAGAAAACTTAAACAAAGAATTTGATAAACAGGAAATATACCCAACAAAAAATACATCAGAAAGCTGAACATAAAAAAATTCTTTGGTTCAAGCATTGAGGGTGATTGTATGCATGCAGAAGATGAAGAAGAACCCCCAGGTCGAAGAGGGTTTCTGCCCCATCATCCAATATCACGGGGGGCTCTCCTTCCCCCTTGTGCTTGTATACAACTACCTGCAAAGCTAAAGCACAAGAAAATTTTCTTGGGAGCAACCCAAGAAAGTTACTGGACCTGGGCGAATATGGATGCGGTGAGGGGTAGACAGGATTTCAAGGAGGTACTGCTGCAAAATGTCAAAACGCATCTTTTCAGAGTCCGACTAAATATTTTTTTAGCATTTTCCGCTCATATTTCCTCGCCGCCCAGCACCCCGATTCATTCTTGTTCCCTTAACTTTCTTGGGGGTTGTTTGCAACAAATTTGTCGTGTGGTTGTGCATCCAAGAAGGGTTCTAAACATGCTTCTGAAAAAATATTTTTTTAAATCCTCCGTGCAGCAAACTGTAAATTTACCGAAATTACATTTAGTTGTCAGCAACAATAGCGATAACGTGCTTATAAATCTAAGGTCCGCTGTTTCAGATCCCATAGCAATTGCAATAACTATTTTGCTTGAGTAGTGTTGCAGTCTAAAGTAAATAAATTTGTGACTATGATTTTTGTCTAAAACAAACCTCATCTTAAACGATGGTAAGTTCATTGTTTTCTGTCTTCAAATTTTGCAATATTGTGTCTGTCTATTTACAAGACTTCTAGGTTTTGGGTTTTCCGGCTCTGAATTTTGGATGTCTTTGTAGTAAGTCTCAATTAAAATATAACTTCAGAACGTTTGATTTTTCAAACTTTGGTTTTCAATTAAGCTATAACTCTTGGATTGCAAAGTTTTGAGCTTGAGCGAGATTCTGGCTCTTGTTGATTGACTCTGGAATTTTTCTTGAATGAGAAGCACGAAGTTTGAGAAAAACTTCTGGAAAGGCTAATATATATATATATATATATATATATATATATATATATATATATATATATATATATATATATATATATATATATATATATATATATATATATAACAACAAAATGTATGTCAAGCAAAAATGTTAAAATTATAGTGATGAAAATTTTAATATTAGTTAAGAAATTTGGTGTTATATTGGTATATATAGGTTTTTTATAATGATAGTTGAATACTAGTGGCAGCTACAGGAGTGTTATTAATAGAACTGCTGAAAGAAGAAACATACGTTGAACAAAAATGTTAAAGTGACAGTTTATAAAAATATTTTGATAGTTCAGTTGGGGACATGGCATGAAATCGTGTTAACTGCAAGCATTGTATTAAGACAGCGGACGAGTTCTAATATCACCTCTAACGGACATTTTTTTCCCGCAAAAATATGCAAAAATATTTTTTAAAACGCTATATTTCTGTAAGTGTCAGTGTAACTGGAATGAGATTTTACATGTGGCTAGAAATGGTGTAAATAAACCTATGTTGTGAAGTAATTTTGTGCACAATATTGAGAGTTTTTTCCAAATTAAAAATAAAATCTGAAAGACATGCATTGAAATGACTTAGTGGTTAAAGTCCAATGTCTGACAGACAGAGTAGTTAACTGTCACAGGTAGATTGATTCATACAACCGGTATAAACCATACATCAACGGCAACGAAACAAAATAAATAACATGCATAAAACATACTACTTACCCAAACCAACAACCGTGAAATCTCGGCCACAAATATCGCAAATGACAGACATTAAGTTAAACATTTGCCAAGTACCTAATTGTTATTTCACTGGGAGATTCAATCAATTTTTAAAACACAATGTATTTGTAGCTTGATGAACGGCCCCAAATAATATAGTGGAAATGTAAACATATATTAAATCAAGTCAAGTCTCGTTAAAAAAGATTTTAAAATAGTTTCTTGTTTATCTTAAACTTAAACATAAGACGTCATATAAAATATAGGAACAGACATTGAATATGTTTCAATGGCAATTATACTAATTCTGTAATTAATTTTTACGTATACTTTTAATAATAATATATCTAGGGCACGAAGCCCGTGCCAAGTACTATGTAAACAAAATGTTAGTTAACGTATCCTTAGATAGCTCACTGATAGCGTGGTTGTATTCTACGCAGAAGGTTGCGTGACCGATTTCAGCTCGATGAATGTATGGGTTCTTTTTGGTTTATTTTGACATTTGGAGAAACAATAGTGTACAGATTTCATACGTTTTGAACAAGATCTAATTTTTGTTTAAAACGCCTGGATAATTTTGTCACCTTTGAGCCTGAAATTATAATTACCAGCAGACATTTTCTTACTGTTGATATTGAAAAAAAAACGGTTTGATTAGGTTGACTAAAATGAAATCATTGAGGCGATTAATAAGAAAAATAACGGCTAAGTTTATAATTTGCAGATACTTCTCTAAATATGAATAAAGTTTCCTTCTGCAAAGCTTTTGTAACTGTAATAACATTTGTAATACAAGTTTCTACACACTATTTATAGACAGCAAAATTTAATTTTTTAGCTTCATAGAAAATTGAATTTTGGGCATTTTTCTCAAAACGAGTTAGAACACAAGATTTTTTTGATAATAAAGCGATATCGCTGGTAACACATTCGAAAGAATGCTTTAAATGTGCGCGTACTAGGATCTCTAAAATCGATCTTCAAAGTCTGTGTATTAGAGTATTAATTTAAGGTATATGCCGTATAATAATAGTGTACAATTTTTATAAAAATTCACTACTATAACGCACTTGCTGCGTCCCGAATTTTTTTCAAGTTAAGCAGGGCGAAGATACCTCAGACATCTTTCCAGTGCAGTCAGGGGTACCACAGCGTAGTGTACTCGATCCTTTCCTTAATTGATTGTTGTATACTGATACCAGTGACACCGAAAATAGTGGTAGGAACCTTTGCTGATGACATAGCTATTCAGTCAATTAGCGTTGACCTAGAAGCTGCCAGTGAATCCGTACAAAACAATCCTCCATTGCTGCAGATTTTGAAATCAATGAGACAAAGTCAGTATATATAATTTTCATATTACAACGTTCCTCTTGTCCTCCTGTTTGCGTTACCAGTATAAGTCAGCCAAGCAGATCAAGTGACACAAACGTCTCATTTAAAACCAAAACAGATTAGAAATGGACTTGGGAATGGAAGATTAAAAAGCTGTATTCGCTATTTGATAGAAAATGGTCATTGTCCTTGGAAAACTAGATGTTTGTCTACAAGGCCCTTATCAAACCAATATGGACTATGGGCTGGAGACACGGGATCCTCAAAATTTTAAGGCCATTCCAGTCGCATTATGACACCTTGCTATGTTGGTAGCAAAACTTTGCATACAGCTTTGAGAATACCATCCGTAACCAAAGAAATTTCCCACCAAGCCTATAAACAGCGACAAAAACTCGAAGCACATCCCAATAAAGCCGTGAGACCTTGCTTAAATATCACGAACGTAGACGGTTGGTTTCGACGAAGATGGCCCTCAGATCTATGGATATAAAGAAGTACGTGGAAAGAACATGTTTACTAGACAGCACTCATGTGTGTGACTTCTTGAAGTCATTTTTATTTTACCAGATTATCCCATAGAACGAAATGTGCTATTTTGTAATAAATATTTGTTTCGTTGAGACTGTCTCCTCCAAGAGTCTCTTCTTGATTTAAATTTTTGTGTTTGATTTCTTTAGCGTCGTCCTATTTTCATGGCTATGGTCAAGCCTCAACGCCAAGAAACAATTTCCCCCACCGTTCTTCAAATTTTGCCAAGTCTCGTACATTCTGTACGGAAGGTAGGAATTTTTAACGTATCGAACATCACATGATACAATGTACCGACGGCTTAAGGTGCTCTCTCAAGCACGAAACCTAAAGACACACAACTTGCAGAAAAAAAATACCACAACCTCAAAATGCCTATTTTATAGTATCTTCTGAACAGGTAGAATAAATGCAAGCTTCTACTGGGATACATACCCATGATTCTTGGACTCAAATCCACACGTTCTTACCGCTGAATCACCCAAGCTGCAAGTTTTATTTATCCAGTGAGAATTAGTTTATATTTTATTCAAAGAAGAATATATTTTATAATGACGTTTACAATAAATTGATACAAATATTGGGAAACACTTTGCTAGCGGCAGTAGGTGCCAGTTCTTGGAACTCGTAGCGTCTGACGTATTTGCTGTATAATTTTGCTATAATATATTCTTTCTTGCTATAATTAACAGCTAAGTAAATTGCATGTATAATACTTGGTTCTCCGCTTACAATTTACATATACTACATATAACCCTAGTTATAAAACTTCGTCTTGAAAAGATTGTCATTGTCACTAAGAACTAACATTTTATTGGGTTTATTTTAGGCAATCAAAATTTATAAACTATTAAAGCTGCACTGCCGGTGATTGGTCATAGTCTCAAAAATAATCCAACGTTAAAGAAAGAAAAAAATATTACCTTAAATTACCCATCTGAATTGCTCAACGCCTAGTGAGTAAGTTGTGAGATATGAGCAAATAAACTATATCTTCCCGTTATTTTTTTTTGGTAGCATACGAGGGTCGATCAATAAATGCCCGTGTTAGGAATGAACACGCAGCTTTACATGTTTTTTAGTGAATTTTTATTTAAAAAACTTCACTAATAGCGAGGTATCTATGGTGAGACTTTGCAAAAATTTGTTCAAATGAGCGCGAATTAGGACCCCTAGAACCCATATTCGGGGTCAGTTTCAATTTTTATATGTATATATATATATATATATATATATATATATATATATATATATATATATATATATATATATATATATATATATATATATATATATATATATATAATCCATCCGATAACTCAAAAAATAATTAACCGATTTCGATGAAACTCGGCAAGTGCCTTTCTTTTATTAATGGCTTGGATAAGTTCGTTAGCCAGGAAAATCGAACAGGGTTTTCCGGAAACATTTTGAGGTTTTTTCGAGAAAAAAAAAATTCTCCGAAAATTACAATGCTGTTTTAATGAAATTTAATATGTATATTGCCCTGGGAGAGGCCTTACTACGTACCAAAATTCAATTTTCTAAATTTATAAAAAATTGAGTTATTCAAATTTTGAATTTTGTTTTGAAAAACATTTTTTTTCCGAAAATTACAAAGTTATTTTAATGAAATTTGGTGGACATGTTGCCTTAGGCAATACCTTACTACATACCTAAATTAAACTGTCTAAGTTCATAGAAAATTGAGTTATTCAAATTTAAAGCATTTAATAAAAATTCACTACCATAACGCACTGGCAGCGTCCTGAACTTTTTTTATTTGTCAACGTAAACTTCTTTTAGGTCGATCACATTTCCTAACGTTTCTGTCATTTGTTTAACCCCTCAAAAAATTACGATTTTTCAAACTCTTCGAAATACACTTCTGTCTCGGCGATAGCCTCGTCATTTGAGCTGATTTTTTTTCCTCCCGAGTCATGTTTTCATGGGAAACAAAAAGAAGTCGCAGAAAGCCAGGCCCGTCGAGTACGGTGGATGCGCCAGCAATTCGTAGCGCAGTTCATGCAATTTAGCCACGAAAATTCGTAGCGCAGTTCATGCAATTTAGCCACGACAATTCGTAGCGCAGTTCATGCAATTTAGCCACGACAATTCGTAGCGTAGTTCATGCAATTTAGCCACGATAATTTGTAGCGCAGTTCATGCAATTTAGCCACGATAATTCGTAGCGCAATTCATGCAATTTAACCACGACAATTCGTAGCGCAGTTCATGTAATTTAGCCACGACAATTCGTAGCTCAGCTCATGTAATTTAGCCACGATAATTCGTAGCGCAGTTCATGCAATTTAGCCACGACAACTCGTAGCGCAGTCCATACAATTTAGCCACGTAAATTTGTAGCGCAGTTCATGCAATTTAGCCACGACAATTCGTAGCGCAGTTCATGCAATTTAGCCACGACAATTCGTAGCGCAGTTCATGCAATTTAGCCACGACAATTCGTAGCGCAGTTCATGCAATTTAGCCACGACAATTCGTAGCGCAGTTCATGCAATTTAGCCACGAAAATTCGTAGCGCAGTTCATGCAATTTAGCCACGACAATTCGTAGCGCAGTTCATGCAATTTAGCCACGACAATTCGTAGCTCAGTTCATGTAATTTAGCCACGATAATTCATAGCGCAGTTCATGCAATTTAGCCACGACAACTCGTAGCGCAGTCCATACAATTTAGCCACGTAAATTTGTAGCGCAGTTCATGCAATTTAGCCACGACACTTCGTAGCGCAGTTCACGAAATTTAGCCACGACAATTCGTAGCGCAGTTCATGCAATTTAGCCACGACAATTCGTAGCGCAGTTGATGCAATTTAGCCACGACAATTCGTAGCGCAGTTGATGCAATTTAGCCACGACAATTCGTAGCGCAGTTCACGAAATTTAGCCACGATAATTCGTAGCGCAGTTCATGCAATTTAGCCACGACAATTCGTAGCGCAGTTCATGCAATTTAGCCACGACAATTGGAAATGAATGTGCTGATGCGTTATTGTGGTTAAACAGCACGTTTTTCTTAGCCAAGTGGCGCCGCGCAACCTTCAATTTCTTATCGAATCGGTCAAATAATTCACTGTAGTACTGCTCCGTTATCGGTCTCCGTTTCTGCAAAACTTGCATCAGGATTATTCCCGTCGAATCATAAAACATCTTGGCCATGAGCTTTCTGAATGATGGGACTGTCTTTGCGGTTCGGAGAACATTCACCTGAAAAAATCCATTGTTTTGACTAACGTCTAACCTCTGCGAATTTCGCTTAAAGAAATCCAAACACTGTTTTCACATTGACAGCCGCATCCGCTGGTTGTACCCCGTGTGGCCGACACCCAATCCTTTCTCATACTTAACTTGTAAAATATCCACTGCCGCTCCGTACGACACGCCTACGGCCTCTGCTACTTCACGCACTTTAGTCAGGCGAACAACGAGAATCCTTTGGTGGGCCTGTTCAACGATTTCAGCGGTTAGCACTTCTGCCGAGCGTCTTGGCTGCTCCTCATCAAAAACAGATGAACGAGGACGTTTAAATTTGTTGAACCAATATCTCACGGTTGTCATAGATGGTGAAAGGTCTCCGTAGACAGAATCCAACGTCTTTTTTATTTTTTTGGCATGCTTTTCCACACAAAAATAAAAAGCGAATTACTGATCGATATTGGACTTTTTCATTTCTTCGAGAAACTCGAAACACTCTTGATACAACTGGCTGCCAAATAAGATCTAACCAATAAATCAGTCTGGAATTTCGTATGGTGTTGTCTGACAGATGACAGTACACGACAATAATGCCCAATATCTTTAGAAATGCCACCTTTCTTCAAACATGGGTATATCTCTACACAAAACTTCTACAAAAGGCTATGGTACGTATGGGTTGTGCGTTTATTAGTGACGGGGATCCTAAAAATGTTTATGGTGATACCTACCCTGGATGCACCGGATATACGGACAATTTATATTGTAACCAAGGTCTGTCGCCAAATAAGATAAATTTCGAGACGCACCACGTGCGTTATGCTAGCGAATTTTCATTAAATGTTTAACATTTTAATAATTCCATTATTTGTTAAGGTAGGAACTTCAATTTTGGTAAACGATAATACACCTATCAAGGAAATACGTCTACTGATTTTCATCCATATAGATTTCTTATTTTTTGAGAGAATGAACAAATGATGATTATGTTAGATACCAATGTTATCTAACTAAAACATGTTTTGTTTTCTGATAAGTGCAGTTTTATATTTCACGGCCATGCTAGTCGTCAAAATTGTCGCTACTGGTCTAAAGGATATTCACATGTAATGAGAGAAAAACATGCCCAATACACTAAAAATGTTAATTTAGGCATGAAGACTTGGAAACCATGCCACTGGTCCCTTTTTCATCGATTAAACAAGTGTCTTGGAAAGGCAAAGGTATCAACATCGATGGTGAACCCCAGATGGTCACTCTAGACATATCCAAAACATTTGACCAGGTCTTGCACGCAGCGCTGCTTAATAAACTTCCGGTCTATGGCTTACCACCAACACTCTGTACCTGGACGGCAAATTTCCTCTCCAACCGGAGCATTTCTGTTGTCGTGGATGGACATTTCTCTAAACTGTATCCAATTAATGCAGGAGTTCTTCAAGGTTCAACTTTAGCCCCTACTTTGTTTCTTCTCCACATCAATGACCTCCTCTCTAGCACATCCAACCCAGATCACACTTACGCGGACGACAGCAGCCTCCACTCAAATATACAATATTCTAAGCCTGTCTCTTTGGAGGGTTCTGTCTCCGTGGATCTCGAAAAAATATTAGACTGGGGAAGTAGAAATCTTGTACAATTCAACTCCATCAAATCTCAGTCTTGCTTTTTATCTCATAAGAGATACACCAGCCCTAGACCCATCACGATAAACAACCAATTTATTCGAAGTAATGAGTCCTTTTCACTGGTTGGCATTTCTGTGGATCGAAATATCAATTGGCACCAACATGTCACATCAATTGCAGAAGCGGTTACTCGCTACCATAACGCACTTTATGCGTCCCGAACTTTTTTTTCTTGGACCACAAATTAAAAAGTCGCAGGGACTTTTTGGTGAAAATTTGGGAATTACACTTATTTTGTTATGGCTTGGATGAGTTCGTTCATCATATCTTAACGGCCAATTTTTCTTAACAAAAAATTTAAAAATATTTCTTAAAACCAAATATCTCTCAAATTGTTTACGTGATTGAAACTAAAATTTACAACTTAAGTAAGCATAGGCAGATGTGGTTTTGTACCAATTTTCAAGACTTTTGATCAAAGGAAAATTAAGTTATTTGAAGTTAATATTAAAATAATCCTCGACACCAGATTCTGTAATGCAATATCTACAATGTTGGACAAAGGCAGATGACGTTACCTGCACTGCTATGCTATTTAAATAAATGGTAGATGAAAATATAAACAATGAAATTTACATCATCAGCATTTCAAGATGAAAGAGAGTATAACATTGAAATGTACGACAAGGACGCCATCTCGGTGCGGAACTAGGTAGTATGTTGCCACGACTGTTTTAGTTAACACAAAATGTATAGCTGGTTGACGTTAGATGACACCGCAAATTTTTAAAAGCAACAAGTTTTTTGCAAGCTTGACAAGCGCATTTTTTCTACGTTTCCTAGCTTGCGCGTGTTATGTAGCGTTTACAACTAACTTTTAACTAACCTAACATATTTAAAATCGATATAAATATTAAGTATTGGAAATAAATATTGGACGATGATTATAAATGAAAATTATGAGTTAATGACTTAAAACAATACACTTTTGCGTAAAATAGAAAATCAGTATATCAATAAATCATAGTCTAAGAGCAGTGTTAACACTCGGTTTTTAATGTTTCTTAATTGAGCCCTTAAAACAGGACCCCATAGACGTTATTATTACTGTATAACCGGGGGAAATAACTTATGCATTATGTAACAGTATCAGCATTTTTTGTAGTTTGTCTCCCCGCGGAGTACAATACTTGTTAAGTTCTTAGATCAAATTTACTACCACGGGCGTCAATGTTCTTTGCAAGTATCAAAACCTGCTTACAAAATGAGAAAGCTACTGGTAGATAAGTTGCTAAATCCATCATTTTAGCGAATTAAAAAAAATCGCTAATGAGGAGATCTGTGTTTATTATATATATATATATATATATATATATATATATATATATATATATATATATATATATATATATATATATATATATATATATATATATATAGGAATATTGCACTACACTGTAATCACTTTTAAATATACACTGTATTTGTTCGTTGTACGTTTGTGATTTCTTATTGGTTTGCGTGGACTGCAGTTTCGAATCAGTGTAGTGTGCTGATGATGAACCGGGACGGTTCGAAACTGCAGTCCACGCAAACCAATAAGAAATCACAAACGTACAACAAAAAAATACATATAATAACTCAAAAAATAATGGACTAATTTTGATCAAATTTGGTGAGTACCTTCCTTTTGCAAGTGGTTTAGATGAGTTCGTTAGCCAGGAAAATCGGACCAGGTATTCCCGGAAAATTTTGTGTTTTCTTTCTAAAAAAATTCATATCTCCGGAAATAACAAAGTAAGGGCAACCAAATTTGGTACACGTGTGAGTGAACTCTGTATCAAAATTTGTGTCTCGAACTTTAAAGACAAAGAAGTTATGGGTAGTTAAAGAAATTAATTTTGAAGTTTTCCTCAAAACGTCAAACTCGCAATTTTAAACGTCAAAATTGGCAATGTTTAGGCAAAGAACATGAAACAAATACCGATTGTAAAAACAAAATGTTGCAGGAAGAGTGTTCTGCAAACCCTTAAGTTTCAGACTCAACCGCCATTGCCCTTCATTTTACTAAAATATTTACAGAAAATTCATTTCAAATAGACCCTTTCTCTGATGCCTTTGCTGTCGGTTTAGTTAAGTTGATGCTTTCGCTGTAGCTTTAGTGAAGTTTATGGTTTAACAGTCTATATATTTTTTAAATTAATTTTCGTAGAACAAATTCGTTAATGCGTTTATGCATTTTTTATGGAAATATGATGCGGGCGATATGCGTTTGTAAGAAAAAAATCTAAGCAGAAAATTCGAATAAAACGGGCTTGAAAGCTACCTTTTTCACATCCTGAAGCCATATCCCCCTTAAACCCAGCCTACCCAGCACAGCACCCCTATCCCCCCAGGTGCCGTAACTTCCTCGGTGGGTAGGAACAAGACATTTTTCTTGTGGTTTATGCAGCGAGGGTGGTTGTATGCACGCGAAAATCCCCACGACGCAGCAGACACCCCCCAAACCCCAACCCCTGCCACATGTCGAACGGGGGGAGGGTGCTTCGTCGTAGGCAATTTAATCCCCCCTCGTGTGCATACAACCACCCTCGTTGCATAAACCACAAGAAAAACTTCTTGTTCATACCCCCTAAGGAAGTTACGTGACCTGGCAAAAATAGGGGTGCTGTGCGGGGTAGGCAGGGTTTAATGGGGATATGGCATCCAATAGACAGCTTTCAAGCAGTTTTCTTCGCATTTTCTGCTCATATTTCCTTTTTACTACCTACCCCGCCCAGGACCCCTATGCACTCCCAGTCCCGTAACTTCCTTGGGGGGTGTGAACAAGAAATTTTTCTTGTGGTTTGTGCATCCAGGTGGGGTCCTAGTAATGTTTCTGAAAACAATTTTTTTAAAAGCGTTCGGGAGATAATTTGCAAAATTTACCGAATTTTCAATAAATCCTTTAAATTTCAATAACTCAATTTGCTATGAACGTAAGCTTTGTTGGTTAGGAAACCAACATTTAAGTTTATTTTCGGAAAATTTGTGTATATTTTCAAACCATAAGTAATTTTGATAAAATATAGTACTTTGTTACTACTACATAGGCTATACGGGTAATCAGATTAATTGCCTGCTCGCAATTGCTATTAAAAACATTTTTATGAAAACTCACTTCCATAACACACTTGCTGCATCCAGACTTTTGAAAAATGTTGATATTTTCAAACAATAGAGTTATTTCTATTAAATATGGTACATTGTTTCTACTATATAGACAACCAAGTTTGATGCCTGCTTTCATCAAAGAAAGACATTTGCCATTAAAAAATATTTAAAAAAAATCGCTACCATAACGCACTTGCTGCGTCCCGAACTTTTTATTATTGGTGATTTCCCAGGTTAGTTGGTCAAATTTTTTTAAATAAATAGCACTTTTAAGCGCGTATTTCTGTATTTCTCATATTGTATGTCTCCAGCAGGTACAGCCTCTCGGTTAAAAATTAGACATACCTACGTTTGTTAACCGTCCAAGCCTATCGAGGTTAATTTACAAGCTGCTTGCGTGCGTTCGACCGGATTTCAGTGTAGTCTTGGACAAAAGCTGGGTTCATACAATTGCGAAATCGTCGCGAAAGGTATTTTTTATTTAAAATAATATTTGAGATATCGTCTTGAAATTTGGTACACAGTTAGCACTCGACAAACAAACGGTTCGAATTGTTTTTTGGGTAAAATCGCTTTAGGAGGTACGGAATGAATGGGGGTGATTTTACGAAAATTGCATTTTTCGTTAAAACTCGAGTAATATAACGTTTTAGGGTTTACTTATTAGAAAACTTTTAATTTTATCAAACAACTGGTATTCTGTGCTGAAAATAAATTAAGGGTAGAATGTGCGGGGGTGGAATATTGTTGACAAAAATTTCGAAATTTTTGTTTTGCTAAAACGACGTAAAAAGTCTCAAAACATATATTAAACTTGATTCTGGAAAAAATATTTGTTGGCTGACTGTTTATCAGTCGGTCGGTCTGTCGGTTTGTCGGCATGTACGTCTGTCTGATAATAGGCGCAATAACTTTCGAACAAATTGAGATATCTTCAAATTTGTCATCCATTTAGCACCCGACAAATGAACGCTTAAAATTGTTTTTGGACAAGATCGCTTCAGGGAGTAGGGGATAAATAAGGGGTGATTTGGTGAAAATTGACATTTTTCCAATAAAAATCGAGTAACATAACGTTTCAAGAGTTTATAGGTGCAGGAATACAAATATTTTTTTTATTTCAACAACACACCATAAGGCCTTACAGCCTAAATACTATTGTACCGTGGGTGTCGATAAGGAGGAAAGAGGCAACTGGTTAATTCTGGACTTGAAGGTTTGGAGGTTCGGAGGAGAAGGAAAAACATGTGCCGGCAAGGAATTCCATAACTTGGAAGTCCTCGGGACAAAAGAGCGGGCATAACAAGATGTTCTATATCTGGTGACCTGGATAGTAAAAGGGTGCATTCACTCTGTTCCCCTGGTAGATCTCTCGGGATCAGCAGGTGGAGGAACTATGGAAGAAAGCTCCTCTGAGCAGTGCCCGTGCAGATATCTATAAAAGAGAGAGAGAGAGAGAGAAGCCACCAACTGCAGGTCAGTGGACAAAAGATGGCAGCTTTTGGGTGAGGGTAGGGTCACCGATGAGACGTATAGCTCTCTTCTGAATGGAGTCCAGGATAGCGAGTGTAGAAGCGGCAGCGTCGCCCCAAATGTGGGAGCAGTATTCGAGGTTTGGCCTTATTTGTGAAGTATATAAGGTATAAAGATTAGCTGGTGAAAAGTATTTGCGAGCCCGGAAGGGGAAACCTAATTTCTTAGCAGCCGCTTCTGCAAATGATGTGACATGTTGGTACCAATTGAGATTTCGATCCACAGAAATGCCAACAAGTAAAAATGACTCATTACTTTGAATAACTTGGTTGTTCATTGTGATGGGTCTAGGGCTGGTGTATCTCTTATGAGATAGAAAGCAAGACTGAGGTTTGGTGGAGTTGAATTGTACAAGATTTCTACTTCCCCAGTCTAATATTTTTTGGAGATCTACAGAGACAGAACCCTCCATGAGTTGCGATTTTCATCTAATTGGGCTAAAGAGACAGGCTTAGAATATTGTATATTTGAGTGGAGGGTGCTGTCATCCGCGTAACTGTGAACTGGGTTGGATGTGCTAGAGAGGAGGTCATCGATGTGGAGAAGAAACAAGGTAGGGGCTAAAGCTGAACCTTGAGGGACTCCTGCATTAATTGGATACAGTTTAGAGGAATGGCCATCCACGACAACATATATGATCCGGTTGGAGAGGAAATTTGCTGTCCAGGTACAGAGTTTTGGTGGTAGGCCATAGGCCGGAAATTTATTAGGCAGCGCTGCGTGCCAGACCTGGTCGAATGCTTTGGATATGTCTAAAGCGACAATCTGGGATTCACCGTGTAGTTCCATAGACTTGTTCCAAGGATGGGTGACTAAGGAAAGGAGGTCGGCAGTTAATCTGCGCTGACGGAATCCATACTGCCTGTCGTGGATTAGACTGTGTTTTTCAAGAAATTTTAGTAATTCGGTGTTTATATACTTTTCCATCACTTTAGAGACGACTGAAAGGAGAGAAATAGGCCTGTGGTTGCTAGGAAGCGCTTTGGATCTTTTCTCTGTGGTCAAGTCATGGGTCCTAAATTGATTGCATGAGAATGTCTTTCTGAAGAGAAAAAAGTATCACAGGTATGTGGAAGCTATGATTCAATTTGCAGCACTTTTCAAATTATATTTTAATTTACAGACACTATTTCCTTCTGTCATGTCAATCAGTATTATTTGCTGTACAACTTCGCCTTTGAGAGACTCTTTATCTCCATTCATAACAAGGAGGTCATGTTTACTGGAACACCTCTGTACTCTTATGTCAAAAAGGCACCACGCAAAATTCTAAAAAATGTATGTAAAATTAATAAAAATACTCACCGATTTTTATCTGAACTTCTCTTATTACTAAATGTTTATCAAGGAACAGGTTCAGTTGTTTTATAGAATTCCATTCAACCGTTATGTAAATATACCTCAGGCATGTAGCACTAAAGTCAAGGTTTTTAATATTTTTATTTTCATTATTAAATTAGCTCGCTCATATATTTATATATTTATGTCATCAAATATTAATAATGATTATTCTTCATGGTTTGTACCTTAAAACTAGATAAAATAGTTACATGCTGATCAATTTTACAAGAAAATTATTAGTATGCAAATATTACATGTTGAATATTTCATTTTATTAATTAATATTTGTCTTTGATAAAACCTCAACAAATTTCTCATACAAGGTGGTTGACTTGAATAATTATGCTTTTGCCTCCAAAATATGTGATAAGACATTGTATTAACCTTCTATAGAAACACATTGTGGGGAATATTTCATATTGTTACGTTCGACGCGGTTCTGATTTGTTGACTAACAAAACACAGCTTTTCAAACTACCATTTATTATAACCTTTGACTATATATCAGAGAATAGACTGGGCACACAGCCGAATTGTTTGAAGCCAACATTCAAGGGACTCTATGTTTACATCGGTCCTCTGCTCTGATTGGGTGGTGGCTCAAGCGTTGCCGCTATTCATCCTTAAATCGCCGAATATGATGACCAGCTTAGAATCATAAATTTATTACTTTTCTGTTACTTAAGACATTACACTTACATCAGGGCTTATTTATGAATGTAAATATTTACTAACGTTATATTACTTGGTTTCTGCCTTCTTTATGTAAATATAACCAGAAAACTCAATTTAAAATCTTTATCTTGCTGCATGTGAAGTATCTAGATTTGTATTAATCGACAGTTGTGGCTTGTATTTGTCTGTGAATAGTATGCAAGTATACTGAGAATTTATTTTTGTGTTACCTTGATTTGCAATAAAGGTTTTGAGTTTTGTTTATGCAAAATGATGAAAAAGTATATTGCTTGTACAAGATTACCTGAGGATGTGGCAACGATGTCTCTGCATGCGTAAGGACATTGCTGTTTGAGATTTTCAGTGGCGGTACGTCAGTTTGGCACTATTTTTAGGTTTCCATTTACTAAAGAAAGAAGATAAACATGGTGCGCTGCCTTAAATAGAAAATAGGATACGCTGCCGAAATATTCTTATTTATGTTCACAGCATTTTAATAATGACTTTTATTATTTACCCAAGTGGAAGAAGGGTATTAAAAACGCAGCGTCTCCATCAGTTTTAAGTTCTCCAGTGCCTTCTACTTCTGGCATGAATAAGCTCTTGCTCACGCGAAAAGAAGGTGAAGAATTCTTCTTAGCTTCCTATTTTGTAAACCTTTAATATTGTTAAAATTAATAAATTACCCGATAAAAATAGTAGTCAAAGTTTTGAAGAAAATAGAGATAAATCATCGTTATCATCAACTCTCACTACCTTGGAACTATCATGTTCAACAGGTGCGGCACTTGGCAGTCCTCCTGAATTAACACCAAAAGCTAACATTACTCTAGGTCAAAAGTAAGTTAATATGCCTGGACTTAGAATTGAGGGAAAAATACTAGAAACCATTAAAAAAAATATATACTCCGTTGACTGAAAACTTATCAAATATCGTCCATTTTTTTAGGAAAAAACTTCGTTATTTTGTAGATATTTTCAGTTTATCAGGAACTCCAAAAACATCTTAAAAAATGGTCTATTGCTAAACGAGTAATAAAAAAACAAAAGAGGAAAATAAGTATATTGCGCCAACAGAAAAGACGTCTTACGAGTTTGTCACCAAAAATCGCTGATTGAGCATTTTAAAAGTCCTATTGCTTTTACGGAAAATATAGAAACATCACTGAACGTCTCACTTTTGAGTGTTATTAAATTTATATCATTGCTTGTAATATTTTAGGCCTCTTTACCCACACAAATAGATCTCATTAAACAGCTTTTAAAATGTCCACAACGGAACTATTCACCAGACGTGTTTGTTGTTTGTTTGTTATTACCCTAAATTTTTATTCAAATAAAGCTTATAATTACGTTCGAGAAAAATTGATGAAATCTTTGCCACATCTTCGATCAATTTCTAAATTGTTCCTGGATTCTGCAAAGAAGCATTAGTGGTTTTGGATTCAAAAAGACGAGAAGCAGCTGAAAAAGGTCGCAAAATACTTTGTTAAATATCTAGTCATCGACGAAATGTTCATAAGACGTCAAGTTGAGTACACAGGAAAAAAGTTTTGTGGTAACGTAGATATTGGCGTGGATATGAATAATTCAAACGAGCTTCCAGTGGCTAAAGAAGTTTTGCTTTTCTTATTAGTTGCTTTAAATGACCACTGGAAAGTTCCAGTGGGTTATTTCTTCCTAGCTGTCATTTCTCGTGAAGAAAAAGCAAGCCTATTATTTAATCGGGCTTTAAGTTTTATCCATCAAGCAGGAATAGTCGTCAGTTTCGTAAGTTTTGATGGAGCAGCTGCAAATATAAGCATGATTAAATGTTTGGGAGCAAATTTAGATACATTTATTCAAGAAGGTTAAAAGGCTTATTTGCCGTATCCTGTAACCAATGAAAATGTATATATTTTCCTAGATGCTTGCCACATGATGTAATTAATAAGAAATTATCCGGCAAGTTGTAGATCTATAAAACATGGCAGCAGAGAAATCAGGTTGTCATTTCTAGAAAAACTGGTAGAACGGCAAGGTTTTTTCTGAATTTTTTCTTAAATTTTTATTGAAAACACTTTTGACTGAATTTGCATAGAAAAAAATCGCTTGTGACGAGATCACAACATTACAACATTGAGACTTTCGAACATTTTATTCGATAAATCATTTCTATAAAAATTCACTACCATAACGCACTTGCTGCGTCCAGACTTTTTAGTTAATAGTATATTTAAATAATGTATAGGTAGTTAAACATCTTTTAAATTCTATTTTAATCGTATTTATGAAAATGTCAATCCTAATTCTCGAGACGCCTATGGCGTCGAGGACCATGTAAACAAACATTTTATTTAATGTTGGTTTCAAACATTACAGCGCATCGCATTGGGTGATGCCTGGTCTATACGTAGGTAGATAGTCAAAGATTATAACCAACTATTTCCAACACCATAAGCACATCTAAAATATTTCTCTCTATTACTAAATGTCCATAGAACTATAATCCACTATCCGCCTTCTATGATCGCTTCTTATACACTACCACTTACTGCTGTGTGTGTTTTTTTGTTTCTTTAACGTCGGCCTATTTCCGCAACTATGGCCAATCACCGACGCCAGGGAGCAGTTTCACCTCACCATCCTGGAAATTTTGCCGAACCCCTGCCTTTCTGTAAGGAGGGTAGGGATCTTTAACGTGCCTAACATTGCATGGACACGGGACCGACGGCTTTACGCCGCCTCCGAAGGGCGGAACGTGCAGACATTTAACTTGCTCAAATACAATGCCAGAATTTCGGTTGATGTACTGAAAAAGTGAAATAAGAATCCTAGGATCGAACCCAGTACCCTTCGGTTCAGAGGCACACGTTCTTACCTCTGAACCACCGAGGCTCTAACACTTACTGCTGACGCGCTTAATATTCTATGATCACTTAACCTGCACCACAATAATTCAATACTGAACTAACTTACTCTGTGTACCGCTCGCCTATTTATACTGTCCATAGAGATTCTATACCTTCTACTCTATTCTACACATGTCACTTCTGGTCCCTTCTAGAAATATCATTTCAGAGTGTTCGCTGTTATTAACACACTACAACTGAACATAGAAGTAACAAAGTCCATAAACTTAATTATCATAGACTCACATTTGTCTACACTGCCCCCCTCTTATATTCGATCGTCCCAGTCGAATTATGACATTTATTGGTATGGCGTAAGTCAGTGCATATGGACCACCTTCATCTTGCTCTTCGGGCTCCTCCGAATACGATAGACAACGTTATTGATTCTTTTGACCACCTTATAAGAACCATCCCATAATTTCTGTAGGTTCAGTGACCGTCCCTTGCGTCGTACTGGATTGTAGAACCACACCCGATCTACTTTAAAACCAGCTGAATTAGATCGCACGTCATAACGGGTCTTCATGCCGTCGCTTTCTATTCGTATATGCATTCCGACAGGAAAGTTGATGGGTTTCCATCTCGTCAATATATCGGAGCTTTCTTCAAGAGAAGTTCTTACGTGGTACTGTCTCTTCCGTGTAGTTGTTCTCGTTCTGGTGTTTCTACTTTAGAAAATATCTGAGCGGGCCCTATTCACCCCGTCGATATCGGCTCTGTTCCAACAAATGTGTTCACAGGCCTTTTTATGGGTTGGCTTCACATTTAGATGGCCTTTACACCCTTCATCTTGTACTTCTCTCATAATTTCTTCTCCACTTGCTGCTGGCTGAGTAACTGGGTCGTCTCTTCCTCTCACAGCTCTCTTCACTGGAATGGCACTTTCACGGCAGACGTTGCTATTTTCCTCTATGGTGATTTTTCGCACTACCAGGTTACTGCCAGGTGACATCACCGCCGATAGTCAGGATGTTAGTGCCAAGATTAAGTTTAGCGCACAGACCCTGTAGTATGACCCAGTGAATTAAAATTGGCTCTCTGCTTTGCCTTCCATGTCCCAATTTGCAGCTCGACATCAGTTTCGCCAAATACCTGGATCCGATCACCACCGGCTGCATTTACTCTGTACAGTCTCTCTGGCTCTCTTACTCGCCATCTTTGAACCATGTTGCGGCGAATAATCGTCCTAGGTGTGCCTGTGTCGACGACCATCTGGGTCTTATTACCGCTTACGTATCCGTCTACAACGAGAGCGCTGCCAGAATCGCTAACCTGAGAAATGGTTACCGGCCTTAGCTTTACTTTCTCATTTATGTGTGATCTTAGAGCCCAACATTCGCCCCTCATATGGGCCACCTTGCCGCAGCTCCAGCAGCGTATGGCACTTGCACGATCAGCTTGCGTTGGCTCCTTATGAGTCGTGTGCTAGTTTCTCCAATCGCTGCACAAGCTTGGATAAGTCTTGTTTAGTTTCCTTTTCTGGGACTTGGAGACTGCGAACTTTCACATTGCCTTTAGAGGCTTGCTTGGCAACTTCAAGTTCTAAAGAATGTGCCAAGACATCGTTTAAGTTTTTATGTCTCCCCATCCTCAGCGCCTGTTGAGTGTCGGTATCCCTGATGCCGTCAATGAATGTTTGCAGCGACAGCTGGTGCAAAAATTCCACCGGAGCTGTGGGGTAAGCTAATCGTGTTAGTCTGGCGACGTCGGCTTTAGATTGTTGCAGAGTTTTGCCCGATTTCTGACAGCGACTTTTCAACTGAGTTTGTTACAGCTGTTGTAAATGCTGGTCGCCAAATCTCATTTCGAGGTAATATCTAACACTGTACCTTGAGATACCTTGGAGCACGTATACAGCATCTTCTCTGAGAGCCACAATTAGGGAAGTCGCTTTCTCTCTCACGCCTTAACCATTTGCTGTGGCAGCGGCTTCAAACTGGCGTAGATAAATACCCCTCGGGACTCAGCCATCAAATGTGGGGACCTTAATTCTTACGACCGGGCTCTCTTCGAGCCTGATGTTTCCCATAGCTAGGGTATAACACCCCTTTTCTAGTGATTGCATTTTTTGCTAAACTTCTTCTTCTATACTCGTCAGTTTGTCATGTACATCGTCGCTGATACCCCTTACTAGGCTTTCTACTTACTGGAAGATTTTGTGTTTTACCTGATTCATACGTTCGTCCACACATAAAATAATATTCTCAATACTGCTGGCTTGTTCTTACAGAATTTTCTTTGTTTCTTCGTCTCTTTTTCTGACCTTTTCATTTCTTTTTCTCATTTCTTCTTTGTCTTCTTCGTCTCTTTTTCTGACCTCTTCATCTATTTTTCTCATTTCTTCTTTGGCTTTTTCGTCTCTTTTTCTCAGCTCTTCTTTCGCTTCTTGGTCTCTTTCTTTACTTCTTCATCTCTTTTTCTGGCTTCTTCTTTAGCTGATTCGTCTCTTCTTCTGACCTCTTCATCATTTTTTCTCATTTCTTCTTTTGCTTCTTCGTCTCTGATTCTGACCCCTTTATCTCCTTTTCTCATCTCTTCTTTCGCTTCTTCATCTCTCTTTCTCAGCACTTCTTTAGCCTCTTCATCTCCTTTTCTGGCTTCTTCTTTCAATTACAGTCGTTATTACTGTGGCAAGACGCTCGTCATATCAGGCATAATAGTGACAGATACCTAGAACAAAATAACGTATATCTGTCCTGTTTCTGTTACTTTATTGTACAGTTTAAATTTTGGAGATCTTAGAGCACAATATGTAGTGTCTACCTTAATTAGTGAATTTTCTTAAAAAAAATTCACTAATGAGGAGATCCCGACTTTTGAATTTTGAAAAAATTTCTTCAAATGACCGCGAACTAGGCCCCCTAGAACACATATCCGGGGTCCGTTTCAATTTTTATATGTTTATATATATATATATATATATATATATATATATATATATATATATATATATATATATATATATATATATATATATATGTATCACAGCCGATTTTGACTAAATTTGGTGGAAAAATTCCTTTTGCAAATGGCTTGGATAAGTTCGTTAGGCAGAAAAATCTGCCCAGGTTTTCCCGGAAAATTTTGTGTTTTCTTTCGAAAAAAATTTATATCTCCGGAATTAACAAAGTAAGGGCAACCAAATTTGGTACGCTAGTTAATATCCTTATAGGTAAGCCACCTACCAAAATTTAGCTATGTAGGTTCAAAGACAAAAAAGTTATAGGCATTTAAAGAAAAATAAATTGGGGTTTTCCTCAAAACGTCAAAGTTGCGATTTAAAACGTCAAAATCGGCAACATTTAGGCAAAGAACTTGAATCTAATACGGGCTATGGAAATCAAATGTCTCAAGAGGGATCTTTTACAATCTCTGAAGTCTTAGTTTCAACCGTCATTGTCCTTCATTTTACTAAAATGTTTCCAGAAAATTCATTTCAAATAGACCCTTTCTCTAATGCTTGGCAGTAGCCTTAGCTTTAGAGTTTATCGTTTAATGGTATATAATTTTTGTCGAATTTTCGTAAAAAATCAATAAAGCTCAATATATCCGTTATTATACAAGATATGAAGAAAATTTGTATATATTAATTATAGGGTGTCTTGAGCTACATCTTAAAAAAATATTTCTACAATCACAGGATGGCCCATAAGTCGTTGGTGATACAAATTTTCTTTTTTTTTTAATCAAACACGCCTTATGTTATTGCATTTTTGAATTTTTCAGCGATGCATGTTTGTAAGAAAAGAAATTCGGGACGCAGCAAGTGCGTTATGGTAGCGAATTTTCATTAAATGCTTCAAATTTGAATAGCTCAATTTGCTATTAACCTATAAGGTTGACCAAGAAACGAGTTTTTCCGGGAACACTTTAAGTTTACTTTTGGAAATTTTTGTACATTTTCACACAATAAAGTTATTTTTATGAAACATGGCACATTGTTTTTACTATATAGGTTATACTGGTAACCAAAATTGATGCCTGCTTTCTTAAAAAGGAAACACACATATTTGCAATTAAAAACATTTTTATGAAAATTCACTACCATAACGTACTTGCTGCGTCCAGAGTTTTTAATAGTTTCACGTTGTAACCTAACAGGAGCACAGAATATGAAACAGAAATAAGAATGTTTTCGCCATGATCAGTTAAAATGATTTTTGTTAAACCAAATGAGTAAGTAAATAGAAAAAGTTTAAAATTTGAATTTAATGTTTGTAATATTTAAAAAATAGATTGGTACCATATCAAACTTTTGTGCTAAAAGAATAAAAATCTTTATCAAAACCCAATCACAGTTTTACGGTAATCTACACAAACAAACTGCGCAAACGCAGATCTCAGGCGCTAACGCAGATCGCGACAGTAAAAACCGGTTGCATTGATCATGCGCACTTCGCAGAATACTTTATGTTACAAACTAAAAGACCTCCCTGACGTGCTGTCTGCACACAATCCTCCCAACTGACCTCCCTGACCTTCCCTGACATCAGTTTACGTAATTAAAAGATAAAATGGGAAGGAAGCGTAGATCGACTCCTACCGAGCAGCCAGACAGTTTTATCTCCGTCCGGCGCCTCCACGAAGTCCCTCGCCTGCCTACAGTCAGCGGACTCCCAGTGCATCTTTATGGCCTCCTCAGTCCACCTGTCTAAGGCGACAGAGACCGTCTTCCTACCTATGCCTATCGCAGGCTCCGGGCCACAGAACGGCAGCCGGGAACCAAGCCTTGCGAGAGATCATTCGCCACCACATTCCCCGCTACGCCACAGTGTCCCGGAACCCACACCAGTTGCACCTCCTTTATCCTGGCTAGTCCTTTAAGGGCGTCAGCGCACTCCTGAATCAGTGTTGACCTAATTCTGGCCGCGCAAACTGCCCGGATGATCGCCTGGCTATCCGAGCAAATGTATAATTGTGGCCATAATAAACACCAACACAACAGCGCGCGTGCCGTTGCTATGACAACCGTCGCACGTAAGCGATAAGGAATCGACGCAGCATTTGTATATACACGATTCTGGCTCAGTTCAGTCCTCAGTTGCTCGTTGCTCTGCAATAGTCTGTGCTCTGCAACACGCTGCATACCATAAAACACTATAAAAATAAATTATCAACTGCGGCGCAACGTAACTAGATATTTTTATGGGGTTGTACCACATGAATTTAAGAGAATGAAAAAACTTCAAATTATGGTGGATTTTGAATAAAAAAGTTTAGCTTAACCGAGAAATAGGTGAAGCAGCGCTTCACCTGCGTCACCTGACAAGCCACCACTGGTGCAGTGTTGCCACTTTGCGTCATATACAATAGGTTACTGATTCAATACTGCTAAGTACCATTGGAGTTTGAGAGTAGAATAGTTTTTACATAGAAAGTTAAAGGTGAAAAAATACAGAGGACTTTATAGTACCTTCGGGAGGGAAGGTATTTTGTGAGTAATTTCCACTCATATTTGACAGTAATTCATATTAACCTAAGACATAATTTATGATTTTTAGCAAATTTTCATTAAGAAGCGTTAGTTTCTAGGCTAACTACACGTCAATGAACCTTCTTACTGTAAAAGATTATGCTTTCAAAGGTGTAATTAAGGTAAAGTAGGTATGGATGTATTTTTAACGGGTCTATTTTGATTACAAATTAAAATTAAATAGCTTGTTCATACTGTTAATTATTTATAAAAGCAAGCCAGCCAGTAGTACAGTTCAGTTAGAGAATGTTGAAGTGACTTGAAGAAGCAGTAATCAGTGTGAAGTGTTAGACTGTAGTAACTTGTGTGCAGATTAGTGATTGTAAGGCCAGATAAACTAAATCTTTTGTGAGAGAGATTCTATAACTCTTATTGTATCCATATTTAGACAGTAAATTAAGTGTTTTGTGAGAGAGACATTCTAGAACTTTAATTGTATCCATATTTAGATAGCAAATAAAGTTGTTTTGTTAAAATTTAAAGTCTCACTTATCCAGAACCCGGCGAAAACGTAACAATATATATATATATATATATATATATATATATATATATATATATATATATATATATATATGTATCCGTCTGATAACTCAAAAAATAATTAACCGATTTTGATGAAACTCGGCAAGTGCCTTTCTTTTATTATCATTGGCATGGATGAGTTCGTTGACCAGGAAAATCGGAATAGGTTTTCCGGAAAAATTTTGAGTTTTCTTTCAAAAAAAATTTTTTCTCCGAAAATTACAAAGATATTTCGATAACATTTGGTCTACATATTGCTTTTGGAAAGACCTAACTATGTGCCAAAATTCAGCTTTCTAGGGTTACAGAAAATTGAGCTATTCAAATTTGAAACATTTATGTTTATTGAAACGGCGTTTTCGAATCTCACTTAAGCCTGACCCATCAGGAGTACATAAGCTGTCAAGGAGTATATTAATACACGAAAACAGTAATGTGCTGCTGGTTAGTCAATGACAGCTATTATTGTCATTGACTCATGATATTCATTTTTAAGATTCAGGAAATGTCAATAATACTGAATTCACTGATTGTTAATCATTGTCAGCATTTACGATTATATATATAACCCTATTGTAATTTATCATTATTTATCACCTCTGTAGTATAATTATTTTTTTTATTTTAGATTTATAAGTTCCATCACCTAAAACTGCTACAGGAAACTGTACCTGCAGGATGAATGTGAAAATTCGATATAGCAGTAATACAAATTGTTCTATAAGCAAGCGCATGACTCTGTATCGGATAAAATCGTCGAGGTAGTTACCCTACTGGCGCCACCATTGCTGAGTTTAGTTATTCAATATTGAAGCATTTAATAAAAATTCACTACCATAATGCACTTGCTGCGTCCCGAGTTTTTTCCTATACCGTAGTAGGCCCCTGAGTAGTAGTAGCCCGGGGTCCCACAAATTCACGACCCGCTCCTGTGTACTCTACATTTAGCAGTCACATAATACTCTTAAAAAATTACATTACTTTATTTGGATCTAAACGTGCAGTGTATTTTGTGATTAATTTTCTATGTTACGTTGTCTTTTATAGTTGATTTTACGTCTATTTCATTGTCCTCTGTATCCACTGCCCATGGTTGAACTTCACCAGAACCAAAGGCTCCATACATCACCAATCCAAATAAATAAATGCCACTGGCAATGTAAAATATAATTTTCCATTCGTCTTCTGCCTGGAAACATTTTAAAATAATTGAACATATAATATCAAATAAATAGACAAGTGAATGAATACATTTATTTCTTAGAGGATATAGAAGCATGATCAACGGAATGTAATATAAAAGGTTGTTCAGAAGTACTGGGCCAATTCTTATATAGATAAAATAATGCTAGTTAGTGCTAGATTCAGTGAATTTTCTTAAAAAAATTCACTAATGAGGAGATCCCGATTTTTGAAAAAAATTCTTTGAATGAGAGCGAACTAGACCACTTAGACACATATTCGTGGTCAGTCTGTCTTCCTGCTCCTGTCCTGACTCGTCTGTTTCAGACCTCTTACAATAGAGGTATATTCTCTAGTAACTGGAAAACTGCTCGAGTACAACCCGTCCCCAAGAAAGGATCCAAAGCGCCTTCTAGCAACTACAGGCCTATTTTGCTCCTTTCAGTCATCTCTAAAGTGATGGAAAAGTATATAAACATCGAATTACTTAAATTTCTTAAAAAACACAGTCTAATCCACGACAGGCAGTATGGATTCCGCCAGCACAGATCACTGCCGACCTCATTTCCTTTGTCACCCATTCTTGGAACAAGTCTATGGAACTATACGGTGAATCCCAGATTGTCGCTCTAGACATATCCAAAGCATTCGACCAGGTCTGGCACGCAGCGCTGCTTAATAAACTTCCGGCCTATGGCCTACCACCAAAACTCTGTACCTTGACAGCAAATTTCCACTCCAACCGGAGCATTTCTGTTGTCGGGGATGGCCATTCCTCTAAACTGTATCCAATTAATGCAGGAGTCCCTCAAGGTTCAGCTTAAGCGCCTACTTTGTTTCTTCTCCACATCAATGACCTCCTCTCTAGCATATCCAACCCAGTTTACAGTTACGCGGATGACAGCAACCTCCACTCAAATATACAATATTCTAAGCCTGTCTCTTTAGCCCAATTAGACGAGGATCGCAGACTCATGGAGCGTTCTATTTCTATGGATCTCCAAAAAATACTAGCCTGGGGAAGTAGAAATATTGTACAACTCAACTCCACCAAATCTCAGTCTTGCTTTCTATCTCATAAGAGATACACCAGCCATAGAGCCATCACCATGAATAACCAAGTTAATCAAAGTAATGAGTGCTTTTTATTTGTTGGCATTTCTGTGGATCGAAATCTCAATTGGCACCAACATGTCACATCAATTGCAGAAGCGGCTGCTAAGAAATTAGGTTTCCTCTTCCGGGCTCGCAAATACTTTTCACCAGCTAATCTCTATACCTTATATACTTGACAAATAAGGTCGAACCTCGAATACTGCTCCCACATCTGGGGCGCCGCTGCCGCTTCTACACTCGCTATCCTAGACTCCATTCAGAAGAGAGCTATGCGTCTCATCCGTGACCCTACCCTCACCCAAAGGCTGCCATCCCTTGAACACCGACGTGCCGTTGCTGACCTCTCTCTTTCTTTTATAGATATCTGCACGGGCACTGCTCAGATGAGCTTTTTCCATACTTCCTCCACCTGCTGCCCCCAACAGAACTACCGGGGGAACAGAGCAAATGCGCCCTTTTACTGTACAGGTCACCAGACAGAGAACATCTTATTATGCCCGCTCTTTTGTCCCGAGGAGTTCCCCTACTAAGAGATGAAGTTAGATAAAAGCTTTAAAAAAATGCAAACTATCGGTAAAAAGGAGCAGGGCTAACAACTTACAAAATTGTTGGTTGGTTGTACACAGTCTCTATTTATCAAATTTTGTGTTTGTCAAAGCTAACGTGACAACATACTACCTGGTTCCGCACAGAGATGGCGACCCTGCCGTACATCTCACAATGTTCTATGAAGCTGGCTACTTTAAGCCAAATTTTTAGGTGTATTCTCGCTCTAATTAGTATATTGCACTGACGAGCCCTAATTAGAGCGAAACCGGTTTGCATTTATAATTATGGTGAGAATACATCTAGCCTTATATCCGTAAATGGTTGTTATTTTGTAAGCGAATAAACGATACACCATTCTTGAGGGTACAACAAAAGACAGTTAACAAAACTGTGAAAACAGTTTGCATTTGTGTAGCGCCAAGTATTTTTTACTTAACCCACACAAAATTCTGCAAGAAGAGCCAAACATAGATTCTTTTTTTCTGGTACTCAATGCTTTTTGGGTACTTACCGCCGTTGTAACAATATGCCCCGTTAAAATGGGACTTAAAATTCCAGGCAGCCCTCCGAATGTATTTGCTATCCCCATAAGTACACTGGCATGTTGAGGTGCTATGTCCAAATGATTTACACTGTAAGCAGGTAAGTTATTTAAAATTAGTTGTCTGGCTTTATTCTTAGACTAAACAAACGTTTTTACTACTGGTTGTCTAGCATATATTACTTAAAAAATGTTTACTATTTGGCAGCGACTGACACGTAACAAAATGTTACAAAACAGACAAAAAGTTAGTGATACATAATAGGTTTGTTCCAACCCCTCAAGAAACCTTCACAATCATGCGCAATACACAAATCGCGTTCCAACCGAGAGATGATCGTTTATTGGACGATCACTGCGACGTTACACCTAAACTTGTGTTTATTTGCGAACGGTTTCAGAATTTCAGAACGGTCATTTCGATACTAGTCCAAATCAAAATAGTGAATTTTCATAGAAATGATCTGGCACAAAATATTTTATAACTTTTTTTTCTTGTAACATAGAAATCTAAATTTTGGTGTATAGTTTACTTTTTATATCGTAAACCTACCTACCAAATTTGGTTATCATAGATTTTTTATTTTTTAAGATAAAATTTTTTTTCAAATGAAAACTCAAAAATTTCCCGGAAAACCTCGTCCGATTTTTTTGATTAACGAACTTGTCAAAGCCAGTTACAAAGGGAAGGTATGTGCCAAATGTTATCAAAATCGGCGTATTATTCTTTGAGATAAAAAATTTTTTCGAATGAAAACTCAAAATTTTCTTGGAAAACCTCGTCCGATTTTCCTGACTAACAAACTTGTCAAAGCTATTTACAAAAGAAAGGTACATGCCAAATTTTATTAAAATCGGCTAATTACTTTTTGAGATAAGAATTTTTTTCGAATGAAAACCCTAAATTTTCCCGGAAAACCTCGTCCGATTTTCCTGACTAACGAACTTATCCAAGCTATTTACAAAAGAAAAGTACATGCCAGATTTTATCAAAATCGGCCTATTATTTTTTGAGTTATCGGTGTGATACATACATATATATATATATATATATATATATATATATATATATATATATATATATATATATATATATATATATATATATATATATATATATATATATATATATATATATATATATATATATATATATATATATATATATATATATATATATATATATATATATATATATATATATATATATATATATAAACATATAAAAATTGAAACTGACCCCGGATATGGGTTCTAGGGGTCCTAGATCGCGCTCATTTGAAGAAATTTTTTCAAAATTCAAAAGTCGAGATCTCCTCATTAGTGAATTTTTTCTAAGAAATTCACTAAAACTGTGGGGATTTACTTGCACAGTAGGTCAATTTCGTCATGTTTTTTGATTTTCTATCATTTGTTTGCTTTTAAACTAACCTCAAACTTTTAAATGGGTGTGTGATCTTAAATTTAAAAATAAGTTCTGTAAATAACCCTTTTTTCAACTTTAACTTTAAAAAATGAGTAATGAGAGAGAGTGACATGCAATCAAGTATTAAATTAAGTTAGGATGGTGGTTTGTTGGAGCTAGGACAACCAAGAACGAAGAACCATTTTATTTAAATGTGCATTTGTAGTTATAAAGACCTATTTACAAAATTTACATTGAGTACAATGAACTCCTGCGTACCTAAAATTATTAAATTTTGCGCAAACTTGCTCCTGTCCTGATTCGTGTATTTCAGAAATCTTACAATAGAGGCATATTCCATAGTAACTGGAGAACTGCTCGAGTACAACCCGTCCCCAAGAAAGGATCCAAAGAGCTTCCTAGCAACTACAGCCTATTTCTCTCCTTTCAGTCCCCTCTAAAGTAATGTAAAAGTATATAAACACCGAATTACTAAAATTTCTTGAAAACAGAGTCTAATCCATGACAGGCAGTATGGATTCCATCAGCGCACATCAACTGCTGACCTACTTTCCTTTGTCACCCATTACTGGAACAAGTCAATGGAGCTACACGGAGAATCTGACATTATCGCTCTAGGCATATCCAAATCATTAGACCAGGTCTGGCACGCAGAGCTGCTTTATAAACTTTTGGCCTATGACCTACCACCAAAACTCTGTACCTGGACGGCAAATTTCCTCCCCAACCGGAGCATTTTTGTTGTCGTGGATGGCCATTCCTCTAAACTGTATCCAATTAATCCAGGAGTCCCTCAAGTTTCTGCTTTAGCCCCTACTTTGTTTCTTCTTCATATCAATTACCTCCTCTCTAGCACATTCAACCCAGTTTACAGTTACGCTGACAACAGCATTCTCCACTCAAATATACAATATTCTAAGCCTGTCTCTTTAGCCCAATTAGATGAGGATCGCAGACTCATGGAGGGTTCTGTCTCTGTATATCTCCAAAAAATATTAGACTGGGGAAGTATAAATCTTGTACAATTCAAAGCGGCTGCTAAGAAATATGGTTTCCTCTTCCGGGCTCGCAAATACTTTTCACCAGCTAATCTCTATACCTTATATACTTCACAAATGAGGCCAAACCTCGAATACTGCTCCTAGATCTGGGGTGCCGCTGCCGCTTCTACCCTCGCTATCCTGGACTCCATTTAGAAGAGAGTTATACGTCTCATCGGTGACACTACCCTCACACAAAGGCTGCCATCCCTTGCCCACCGACCGGCCGTTGGTCACCTCTCACTCTTTTATAGATATCTGCACAGGGATTGCTCAGAGGAGCTTCCTTCCATAGTTCCTTCACCTGCTGCCCCCAACAGATCTACCAGGGGAACACAGCGAATGCACCCTTTTACTGTCCAGGTGACCAGACATAGAATATCTTGTTAAGTCCGCTCTTTTGTTCCGAGGACTTACAAGTTGTGGAATTCCTTGCTGGCACATGTTTTTTCTTCTCCTCCGAACCTTCAAGTCCAGAATTAACAAGTTGCCTCTTTTCTCCTTGTCGACACCCACGGTACGATAGTATTTAGGCTGTAAGTCCTCGTGGTGTGTTGTTGAAATATCAAATATATGTATATATATATATATATATATATATATATATATATATATATATATATATATATATATACTAAGTGTGTCTCGCGCAAGCTATTATAAAACTTTGAGCAGAAAAAGCCTGAAAAACTTTTAAATGTTGGTAATAAGTGGATTTTGAGTCTTTGTTTATGTGTGTGCGGTATGTGTTTGTGTGAGCGTGTGTATGTGTGTGCATCTTGAATCGTGTTGAAACTAATTCTTGTATATTTTTGTGCATTTAATTGTCTGTAGTTTAATTTTAACAAATTTGAATTACCTGAGCACAATAATAAGTAGAAGTAAGATTTGAGTGTTTGTGTATGTGTATACGGTATGTATGTGTGTGAGGGTGTATATATGTGTACATCTTAAATTGTATCAAAACTAAGTTTTGTATATTTTGATGCACTTAATTATCTGTAATTTATTGTTAAGAAATTGTAATTACATGACCATAATAATGAGTAATGAGTAAGATTTGAGTGTATGTGTGTGTGCGGTATGTATGTGTGTGACCGTGTACATATGTGCACATTTTAGGTTGTGTCAAAACTAATTTTTATATGTTTTAAATAATTGTAATTGTCTGTAATTTAATTTGGACAAATTTTAATTACCTGATCATGAGATACTGTGGTTGGTTTTAAATTACGTATTTTGCATGCGTGTGATGTGATCTTCGTGTTTCGTTTTGGTCTTTCCTTGTTTTATTGAAATATTATACAGTTATACAGGTGGTCCCTGCGGACTGCCGTATTCATTGTATGTGTTTTTCTGGTAGATACAGTAGTTTATATTTATATTAGTGTTTAGAGTACTCTTAATTGTAATTGAGTATGTAAGACTAGATGCATTCTCGCAACAATTAGAACCGTATACCGGTTTCGCTCTCATTAGAGCTCTTCAGTACGGCATACTAATTGCAGCAAAAATGCACCAAAAATAACACGGCTATCGTATAGCCAGTCTTAAAACACTAAGTGAGTGGCGAACGTGTCGCCACCTAGTTCGGAACCAAGTACTATGTTGTCACGCCCGCTCCAAATAACACAGAGTATTAAAAATAGAGACGGTATACAACTAACTAACAATTAAAAAAAATTGTTAGCCCTGGCCCATTTCTACCCCAATATAGGGACAAAGTATGTAAGACTAGATGCATTCTCGCAACAATTAGAACCGTATACCGGTTTCGCTCTCATTAGAGCTCTTCAGTACGGCATACTAATTGCAGCAAAAATGCACCAAAAATAACACGGCTATCGTATAGCCAGTCTTAAAACACTAAGTGAGTGGCGAACGTGTCGCCACCTAGTTCGGAACCAAGTACTATGTTGTCACGCCCGCTCCAAATAACACAGAGTATTAAAAATAGAGACGGTATACAACTAACTAACAATTAAAAAAAATTGTTAGCCCTGGCCCATTTCTACCCCAATATAGGGACAAAGTATGTAAGACTAGATGCATTCTCGCAACAATTAGAACCGTATACCGGTTTCGCTCTCATTAGAGCTCTTCAGTACGGCATACTAATTGCAGCAAAAATGCACCAAAAATAACACGGCTATCGTATAGCCAGTCTTAAAACACTAAGTGAGTGGCGAACGTGTCGCCACCTAGTTCGGAACCAAGTACTATGTTGTCACGCCCGCTCCAAATAACACAGAGTATTAAAAATAGACAACATAGTACTTGGTTCCGAACTAGGTGGCGACACGTTTATTTAAGAAAGAGGAAAGAAGCAAACCACGATTAAAATTTCTGAATACCTTTCCCAACTGATGACATGAGAAAGCTGAAACGAAATGAAAAGAATACTTCAGGCAGCAAATGAACGTTTTAACACAAGGCTACATCGCCTTTAGAGCGTGTTGATAATGGTTGTAATCAAAACCATCTCTGTTTTAAAGTCGGTTAAAATATAAAGTGATTCAATAGAGATTCATGTGGAATTCGCTAAAAATAATAATTTTAAAAATAGCACTAATCACTGATTGTTTCTTTTTAGTGAATTTTCGTAGCAAAAATTCACTAATGGGGAGATCCCGACTTTTGAATTTTGAAAAAATTTTTGCAAATGAGCGCGATCTAGGACCCCTAGTACCCATATCCGGGGTCAATTTCAATTTTTATATGTTTATATATATATATATATATATATATATATATATATATATATATATATATATATATATATATATATATATATATATATATATATATATGTCACACCGATAACTCAAAAAATATGGGCCGATTTGGATAAAATTTGGCATGTACGTTTCTTTTGTAAATGGCTTGGATAAGTTCGTTAGTCAGGAAAATCGGATGAGGTTTTCCGGGAAAATTTTGAGTTTTCATTCGAAAAAAATTCTTATCTCAAAAAGTAATAAGCCGATTTTAATAAAATTTGGCATGTACCTTCCTTTTGTAAATGGCTTTGACAAGTTTGTTAGTCAGGAAAATCGGACGAGGTTTTCCGGGAAAATTTTGACTTTTCATTTGAAAAAAATTTTTATCTCAAAGAATAATGGGCAGATTTTGATATAATTTGGCATGTACCTTCCTTTTGTAAATGGCTTTGACAAGTTCGTTAATCAGAAAGATCGAACGAGGTTTTCCAAAAAAAATTTGAGTTTTCATTTGAAAAAAACTTTTATCTTAAAAAATAAAAAATCTATGATAACCAAATTTGGTAGGTAGGTTTAGGATATAAAAAGTAATATATATATATATATATATATATATATATATATATATATATATATATATATATATATATATATATATATATATATATATATATATATATGTATCACACCGATAACTCAAAAAATAATGAGCCGATTTTAATAAAATTTGGCGAGTACCTTCCTTTTGTAAATGGCTTTGACAAGTTTGTTAGTCAGGAAAATCGGATGAGGTTTTCCGGAAAAATTTTGATTTTTCATTCGAAAAAAATTCTTTTCTCAAAAAGTAATAAGCCGATTTTAATAAAATTTGGCATGTACCTTCCTTTTGTAAATGGCTTTGACAAGTTTGTTAGTCAGGAAAATCGGACGAGGTTTTCCGGGAAAATTTTGACTTTTCATTTGAAAAAAATTTTTATCTCAAAGAATGATGGGCAGATTTTGATATAATTTGGCATGTACCTTCCTTTTGTAAATGGCTTTGACAAGTTCGTTAATCAGAAAGATCGAACGAGGTTTTCCAAAAAAAATTTGAGTTTTCATTTGAAAAAAATTTTTATCTTAAAAAATAAAAATCTATGATAACCAAATTTGGTAGGTAGGTTTATGATATAAAAAGTAAACTATACACCAAAATTTAGATTTCCATGTTACAAGAAAAAAAAGTTATAATAAAATATTTTGTGCCAGATCATTTCTATAAAAATTCACTACCATAACGCACTTGCTGCGTCCCGAGTTTTAATTCATTACTTTACAACATACATTTATGGCTTAAGCGGGCTTCACATTCGCGACGCGAAGGCCGCGAATGTGAGTGTGGAGGTTTTCGCATAGTTTTCGTCGTTCACGTTCTCGCGTCGCGGTGTTTCCCGTCCGATGTCGTTTTTCTGTCCCGCGACAAAGGAATCGCGGACCCGAACGCGAACGTCGTGGATGTGAAGCCCGCGTAATTTTTCTGTCCTGCGACAAAGGGCTCGCGGAGCGCGAAAGCGAACGTGAATTCACGCCGCGAATGTGGAGACCGCTTTATAACTATTAGTGCGGAGAAAATCCAGTTTCGGAATTGATCTTGTACGTCATCAAAAAACGCACAAAGTGGATTAATATCATTTATGATTACCTACTCACCAAAAGCCAGTCCATGATGCAACACCAATGCCAACAGCTCCAGTCAGGCAAATCATTGAGCCTAAAGGTGTTAACCAATACGTGGCTGCCATTAAGAAAACAATATTGGCCATAAAAGCTCCGCAAGTAAAAAGTTTTCTAACGTGTGTAGTTGTTAGAATTTTCTTTCTCCTTAACCAGTCAGCACAGTGGCCAGAGAGAGGCAGCACAAATGTAGCTGTAAGATATGGCAGTGCTGATAGTTCACCTGTTTTATCTATTTCAAAGTTTGTAGTATCTGCAATGTAAAAAAATATCTAAGGGCTGTAACAAAATTATATTATGTTCTTCTTAAATATAACAAAAATGTAACTCAATTTTAAACCAAGAAGCTGAATGCTAAGGTGCTAGATATGCCTGGTTCTTATGTACAAATGTGAAAGCTAGACTATATGCCCTCATTATTATTATTATTATCATCTTATCTATTATTTTTCTTATGGTATACCTACTCGATCGCACTTGTGGCACAATAAATTTGCACCGCGTCTATCTTATATAACCTGTATCACCTTTTTGTTTTGTATTATATGAAGGATATGACTTTCCTGGCAATCTTAGGATGTCCCAAGAATGGCAGTTTTCTGCATATTTATTAGATGACTGATAAATAGTGCGAGAACGGCCTTTTACTGATATAACCACAGGGATAATAAGAACTTCTGTTAGCTTGTACAAGTATAATAATATTTTTATTTGCTTTACAATTCACTCGAAAGGGGCGACATTTCACTTTGATCCCGGGTAGTAGGGGAAGGTGGGGTAATGACGCTCACATGGGGAATGGCGCTCACTGTAATTGACATTGAAGAAATGAATTTGGACACAATCCGACAACGTAGCGTACTAGGCGGGGTTAGTGAAGAAGCTAATACCAACCAACAGTTTGATTTTGGCATACCCTCAAGTCGGTATACTTTAAAGTGTGTTGCGTTGAAATTTAATATAACATTGTGCCTGCGAATAACTAATCGCAAGTAATATAATTTTCATTTTTTTCATATTATGTAAACAGAACTTGAGTGAGTTTTTAATGCTGTTTGCGTTCCTTTGTGCATCTTTGAGATCAATAAAGGCATTGCAGTTTTTTAGGTTATGAACCACAAACGAACAAGATGGGGTTATGTCGCTCATTCCGAGCGTCATTACCACGAGAGTGAGCGCCATTGCCCCTTGCCGTTCCTAGTAGCAATTTCCTTCTATTTTAGATGCCTCGTCAAAGAAAAAGAACAACACAAATAACATCCTTGTCGGTTGAAAAAATGAGTGAATTTTTGGAGGCAATTCGAAATGGAGCACATATCCTCCTTGCCAGAAAACAATACTGTATTCCCTATAGTTCGATTAGAGGTCGATGGCGAACTGGAATTTGCACAGCTCCTAAATTAGGACACTCTACAATATTCACTCCAGTCCAAGAAAAAGAAATTGCAACACATGTTTTACTATTGTCAAAATTGTTTTATGGAGTGTCTCAAATAGAACTAAGACGAGTGGTATACGAGTTCGCACAAAATTAAACACAGATTTAATAGGACGACAAAACTTGCCGGTGCAGATTAGATGTATGGTTTTCTTAAAAGGAACCCTGATTTAAGTTTAAGAAAACCAAAATCAACAAGCGTGAATAGAGTAAGAACTTTTAACAAAGATGAAGTTAATCGCCTTTTCTCAAACCTTGAATCTTTAATGGAACGTCATAAATTTCTTCCTGCGAGGATTTTTATCGTAGATGAGACAGGAATATCTACAGTTCAAAATCCTTGCAATATACTAGCTCAAAAAGGACAAACACAGGTTGGCGTTATAACCAGTTGGGAGCGCGGTAAAAATCATACCGTATGCTGTGCAATAAGTGCATCTGGGGTGTTCATTCCTCCAATGTTTATCCACCCAAGACAATGCATGACACCCCTGTTAGAACGAGGAGGTCCCCCAGGTTCCATATATAGATGCAGTAAGTCAGGCTGAATGACAGAAAAATTGTTTATGGAGTGGCTTAAACATTTCAAGACAAAAGTTCACGCATCAATTGAAGAGCCAGTTCTTCTTATACTCGATAATCACACCAGTCACACTTCACTCAATACTTACCAGTTTTGCAAAGAAAATGGAATCCATATTCTGTCGTTACCACCTCATACATCTCACAGGATGCAGCCGTTGTATGTAACGGTATTTGTACCACTGAAAACAGCGTTAGGCATAGAAATGGATATCTTCATCAAATCTAGGCAGTATCTGCCAATTACTCCATATGACTTGGCATCCCTATTGAATAAAGCGTATGCACGTGAAGCCGGGATAGGAAAATCTGTGAAAGGATTCCAAATGACAGGAATTTATTTAAATAGTCCAAATGTCTTTAGTGATGATGAGTTCTTGGCGTCTGATTCTTTAAGAGATCGTGATGATCCATCAACAGCTCAAGGAAGAAACGAAACATCTTCAGTTCCCTTTGTTGGTCGTTTCACAAAACTCCACCAAATTTCAATTTGAAGTACAATTCAAACCAAAATAATTCATTCTCCGATATTTTGCCAATTCCTGGTCCATCAACTTACCAGAAAAGGCTTTCAAGACGTAAGCAACCCTGTAAGATTCTCACTTGAACACTGATGAGAAAGAGAAACTTCGGGCCAAAAAACTAACATGAATATATATATATATATATATATATATATATATATATATATATATATACAGGGTTTTTCACGATAGCCGTGCATTAGAAGTTATGAAGTTCCCTGATATCATAAATTTTGAAATTTTGGCAGCGCTCACAATTCGTTATTGTCTTTTATTCTAAAATATTTTCAAGGTCATATCATTTCCGGTTAGACCGGAAGTTGTCATCAGCTTTGCTAATTCAAATATAATGCCCTATTTTTTATTGCATATTCGAATTCTCCATAAAATTTTGTAAAGATATATTAGGCTTTCCTATTCCTATCTTCGACTTCACAAAGATATTGTGATTTTTTTACATTTTGCGGAACTTCTATCTTTATTTATAACACTTTGTATTTCACACGTTTTCAAATATAAAAGGCTGGAATTTAGAATACTATAACTTCTAGGATGAAGCCTTCATATTATCTACCTAAAGTTTACCTGTATCATACAGAATGTTCATTAATTTAAACACCAACTTACACATATTCAATGTTGCAAAAGTCATTTTTTTCAAATGGTGCACCCTGTATATTATTAAAAATTTGAGTTCTAAATTTAATTCAACACCGGTTTCATATAAGTTTTCTTATACCTATCTCTTACGAGTAAATTGCTACTCGAGTTTTTAGGTAACAAACTCATTTTCTAGAGAATATACATTACTCTGCACAATAAAGGCAGCTGTGGCTGTCAGAAAACCGAATTTTGACAACACATGAATTCTAAAGCGTCATTTATATTTTAAAGTTAATCTGAGTGTGTTTGTATTATTCACGTTATAGAAATAATAAGCCAATAAAGTGCAGAATAGTAAAGAGTACTCTAATATGGATATTTTAAATTTATTTTATATTCATGGGGAATGCAATCGGATTGTAAGCAGAACATGCAGGATGTTTAACGAGAGGTATTCCACTCTATCGGCAATGACTAGAGGAAAATTCGCAAGGATAGAGGAACGATTTAAACTCACTGAAAATGTCAAAACTACACGACATTATCCAAAGCCAGTAACTGAAAATGAAGATAATGAGATAAACGTTTTGGCTTATTTCCAAGTTTACCCGCGTAGCTCTATTCCTGCAGCTACTCGAGCTTTGGGAATATCAAGTTCATTTGTGCATAGAATATTGAAATCTCATAAAATGCACCCACATTCAGAAATAGTACTACAAGGACTTTGACCTGGTGACCATTTAAAAAGAGTGGAATTCTGCGAACACATTTTTTTGAATATTCACCAAGATGCGAATTTTCTCTGTAAAATTATTTGGACCGACGAATCGAAATTTAGAAGGGAATGAATTGTGAATAGGAGAAATAGTCATTTTTGGGCAAGTGAAAACCCTAATATATTTAGAGAAGGACGTTTTCAAACAATTTTTAGTTTTAATGTGCTTTGCATTATATGGACAATAAGGTTTCTTATGAAATTTACGAAGAAAATTCAAACGGTAAAAAGTATTTGGAACTATTAAGGGGATCTATCCGTAATTTTCTGGCAAGGCTACCACTAGATATAAGGCAAAGCTGCTGGTATTAGCTAGACGGCGCGCCTGCCCACTCCACTGGTGAAGTTTACTGGCACTTAATGCAATTATTTGAAGACAGATGGATTGGGCCCAACGGTCCTGGGGATGGCCTCCCTGCTCTCCCGATTTAACGCATGCTGATTTTTATCTCTGGGGGCGTATAAAAAGTCAAGTGTATGACACAACAGTGCAAAGTAGAGAGAATCTTTTAAATCGTGTAATTAGAGCTGTTAGAGATTTGGATCCAAATGAAATCAAAAGAGCTACTACGAATGGGATGAACCGTAGAATTTTGCAGTGCCTTGACCAATATGGTGGTCACATAGAACATTTATAGTGAACGTAGCATTTAAATTTGAATTAACTTTTTTTTTATTTGTCTTTGTTCAGTTTTTTGTTTATTGTTAATTTTTTTTAAATAATTACATTATATTTTTATAATATCATATCACTTTTGTTATCTGACTGACAATCACAGCTGCATTTGTTGTGTAGTCTAACGTGTACTCTTTAGAAGAGGTGGTTGTTACCTAAAAATGCTAATAACAAGCAACATATTGAAGATAAGTATAGAGGAACTTATAAGAAAGCGGTGTAGAATTAAATTTAGAACTCGAATTTTTATTAATATACAGGATGTTTTATTTAAAAAAAAATACTTTTGCCACGTTGAATATGTCTAAGTTAGTAACTAAATTTGGAACACTCTGTATGACACAGGTAAACTTAAGGCACATAATATGAAAGCTCCCTCCTTCAAGTTACGAAATTCTAAATTCGAGCCTTTTATCTTTAAAAATATGTGAAATACAAACTATTATAAATAAGGGTGCAAAATCACAGAAATACAGATAAATCACAATATCTTTGGAACAGTTTAAGATAGGGATAGAAAAGCTTAATATAAATCTCCACAAAATTTTATGGAGAATTCGAATATGCAATAAAAAATAGGGCATTATATTTAAATTAGCAAAGTTGATGACTACTTCCGGTGTAACCGGAAGTGATGTGACCTTGAAAATAGTTCAGAATAAAAGACAATTACGAATTGTGACCGCTGCCAAAATTTTAAGGTTTAAGATATCAGGGAACTTTATAAACTTCTAATGGACGGCTATCGTGAAAAACCCTGTATATATATATATATATATATATATATATATATATATATATATATATATATATTCTGCTGATAACATGTAAGTAAACAATAACTAAGTATGTTAGGCTGGAATGCTTACCTGAACAGAAAAAATGTTGCTTTTAATCAATAGAAAGGTTCAATATCTTGATCATATAATACGTTAGTGACATTAATCATGAACTTGTAATCAGGGTGAAATAGAGGGCTAAATCAGTTGGTGATATTAAATGTTTCCTAAACACTAAATCTGTTTTGAGTACAATACCATTTTATATCTTAGTTTTATGCATTACCTTTCACAAATTTTGGAAGCTGAGTAAGCATTGTCATAAATCCCCAAGATTCAGCAAATTGAGCGGCGAAAATAGCCCAAACAGGTGCTGATGTAAGCATACTTTTCCAGGGGTGGACCACTTTGCGTGGAACGGCTCTATGCTGTATTGTGTTATTTATATAAGACATTTCTTGCTTGCTTATTCGTTTATCTTTTTGGGGAGATCTTTTTACCACAACTAACCATGTTATAGACCAGGCAACTGCAGCACATCCTAAAATTTTAAATACCTAAACTTAATTTAAAAATCGTTACATTGCATTTCAAATAATTTTAGAAATACTATCCAAATTACAGAAACAACCACGCACCAGTTAGAAGGGGACTTTTCGACACTTAATCGCTTATTTGAGAAAACTCACATTTTCAAAAATCAAAGTCTTGAGAAAAGCTGTAAACTGTTTTACTTAAAAACAACTTAAAAACATTTCGGGGCCCAGCAAGTGCGTTATAGTAGCGAATTTTCATAATAATTGTACCCTTTTATTATACGGCATATTAGTAAACTTAATACTTTAAACTTACACACACCTTAAAGATCGATTTTAGAGGTCCTAGTATGCGCACATTTGTCTTTCAAAAGTGTTACCATATCTTTCCTCTATTATTAAAAAATCTTGCGTTCTAACTGCTTTTGAGAAAAATGCCCAAAACTTAACCCCTGCGCCATCTAGGCACACGTCAACTAACGCTTTATTTGCGTGATACTTCAGATCCGCTTCATGCCCGGGAAAGTATATTCAAAGTATACGTAACAATTATTTACAGAATTAGTAGAATTACCATTGAACAGAGCCCACGACTATTTTGGTCTTATATGACGTATTATGTTTAAGTTTAAAGATAAAAGAAACTATTTTAAAATCATTTTTATAGAGACTTGGCTCAATTTTGTTTACATTTCTGCTATATTATGCGACAGCACAATATATCTGTGCTGCGCTAAAACTGTATTTGGGGCCATTAATAAAGCTAAAAATATAGTGTATTTTAATAATTGATTGAATCCTCCAGTTAAATAACAATCACTTGTCAAATTTTTAGTTTCATGTCGTCTGCGATTTTCCATAATTTCGGACAAAATTTCACAATTGTTGGTTCGGGTAGTATGTTTTATGTCCGGTATATATTTAGTTTGGTTACCGTTGATGTATGGTTTATACCTGTTATATGAAACTATCTACGTGTGGCAGTTAACTACTATGTCTGTCAGGCATTGGATTTTAACCACTAAGTCGTTTCAACGCATGTCTTTGGGATTTTATTTTTAATTTAGAAAAAACTCTAAATATTGTGTACCAAATTTCTTAAAACTCACAACATAGGTTTATTTGCACTATTTCTAGCCACATGTAAAGTCTCATTCCAGTTACTCTGATACTTCCAAAAAAATAGCGTTTTCAAAAAGTTTTCTCCGATTTTCCACCGGAAAAACCTGAGCATAAAGGACGATTTACGAACTCGGCCTCGGTTTTCGCCCAAACAAGATTTTTGGCAAGTTTAATTGAAATCAGTTTCGTATTTTTTGAGTTATCGCTCGGATATATACATATGTATATATATATATATATATATATATATATATATATATATATATATATATATATATATATATATATATATATATATATATATATATATATATATATATAGATAGATAGATAGATCCAAATTATGGTGATTGGTTTTCTTTCCATGATGTAATCCTGCGCACAAATTTGGTTGCCATAGCCTTATTACTTCCAGATATAAAAAAAAATCCAAAAGGAAACACACAATTTTCCGGCAAAAACTAGCCCGATTTTCCTGCGTAACGAACTTATCCAAGCGACTTGCGGAAGGACTAACCAAATTTTATCAAAATCGGCAGATGATATATATATATATATATATATATATATATATATATATATATATATATATATATATATATATATATATGTGTGTGTGTGTGTGTGTCTTTTGGAATGTTGCACCACACTGTAATCACTTTTAAATATACAGTTTATTTGTTTGCTGTACTTTTTGTGATTTTAGCGAATTTTTATGAAGAAAAATTTGCTAATAGAGAGGTCACGATGTTTTTGAAAAAAAATCTTCAGATGAGCGTGAATTTGGTTCCCTAGAACCCGAAACCAAGGTCGGTTAAAATTTGTATATGTTTATATGCATATATATATATATATATATATATATATATATATATATATATATATATATATATATATCGCGCACCTCTTATGTTCTCTTGCATTTTTACATTTTCCATCGACATGTAATACAAGCTTGTGAGGAAAAAATTGAAAGCGTTCATAGTTTTTGAGTTATTTCAATTGTTTTGCAATTTGTAGCACATATTAAAAATTACGATACGCCGTTTTTACCAATAGTCTGGAGTCCCATGAAAATTACGCGTTCACAGAGGTTTTCGTTTATATTGTCACTCGAAAAAATCGAGTCGCCGTATACAGGGCGCTCTCAAATAGTGACTTAATTCGAAAAAATTAACTGCCGTAACTTAATTTTTTCAATCAAAATAACCTTTATTTACTGTTTCAGAAGTGAACGGCATGCCCTCTGCTTCAAGTTTTTTATACAGACTTTAGTTTTGGATATATTTTCATTTTTAATCGCATGCCATGAATCATAACTTCTGCATTTGCTTTGTTTTTTTTTGTTTGTAAATTTTAATGCAAAATTATATCTTGGCAGGTGGGCAAATAGCTTAAAGAGGTTCTTTGGCCAGGAAAATCGGATCAGTTTTGGTAGTTTTTCAAACAATAAAGTTATTTTGATGAAATATGGCACATTGTTTCTACTATATAGGTTGTTACTGATAACCAAATTTGATTCCTGCTTTCTTTGCAAAAAGACATATTTGCTATTAAAAACATTTTTATGAAAATTCACTACCATAACGCACATGCTGCGTCCAGACTTTTATAGTTATTTCTTACCTGACACATAAAAAATACTAGTCCATCCGAAAACTGTAGCCAATAAACCACAAAGAGGCATACAGACGACTGTGCCAATGAATATTCCACAGTAAGCGAAAGCTGCCATCCTGCTGCGCTCCATTGGAGGAGCCCATTCCGATAAAACCGCATGCATACATGGTGTAACTACACCCTAAAACAACAAAAATGACTTCTAAGATACACAGTTAATATTTCTCCAACGGTAAATTACTTCAAAGAAACCTTCAGCAGCTCTAATTACAATAAAACAGTAAACATTAAGCTTTATTATCCATGGAGTAATAATAGTAAGAAATCCGGCAACACCGATGCCACATCCAAATACTTTATGGCCTCCTATTCTTGAAGATATAACACCACTGATTAACTGGGTTGATACGTATCCATAAAAAAATGCGCCTAATATATGCCCTTGGAGTTTGGAGTTCCAGTTAAATTCTCTTTGCTAAAACAAGTAAATTATTATAATTTTAAAATACCAAAAAGTGTAAATGTCACAGCAAGTGCGTTATGATCGCATTTTCAAACCAATTAGATGCTTGAAAATTTAATATTCAGGAAGTAATTCCCGCTAAGCATGATAGCTTACAAATATTTACGACAACGACGACGAACGGCTGTCCTCAGGACAGCTGCCTTTCACCACATCTATGGTGTCTGGTCATGAACGGCCTCATGGAGCGGCTCTCCGAGAATGGCGTCTACGTCCAGGCGTACGCTGATGATGGGCTGGTCTTAGTTACCGGCAAATTCCTCGGCGTCGTCTGTGAGTGCATGCAAGCTGCCTGTAGCATAATTGAAAGGTGGTGTGGTGAGCTGGGACTCTCCGTAAACCCAGTGAAGACGGAGATGATCCTATTCACCAGGAAGAGGAATATGGAGGGGTTCAGGGCGCCCGAGATGTTTGGAAAACCTTTAGCTCTAGTGCGGGAAGTCAAATATCTGGTGATGGTTCAAACAACATGGGAGTCGCAGATAGAAAGAGTAGTAAGGAAGGGAGTAGCGACCCTCAGGCAGCTGAGTCGAGTGATAGGGAAGACCTCGGGACTTAACGCACAGATCCTTCATTGGATTTACACTGCGATCGTCAGGCCGCGAATCCTCTATGGGGCGTTGGCTTGTGGTGTGGTGTGAACCAAACTACTAACAAGAAGCTGGCCAAATTCCAAAGGCTGGCAATCCTGGGTATCACAGGCGGTATGAGGTCGACACCCTCAGCCGCGCTAGAATTCTTGCTGATGCTGCCACCGCTTCCCATCCGCATCAAAAGGGAGGCTATGGCGCTGCATCTTAGAATGCGAGATTCTGGAAACTGGTGCGCAGAGGGAGCGATAATAGGACATGCAAGAGTCGCCAAGGAGGTGGAGAAGGAAATTCCGATTTACACCATCAAGGTACGAAATGCAGAGGACGATATTAGGTTGACTAGGCCATATACCCTCAGAATCCCCAGTACGGATGAGTGGAGGGAAAATGAGGTTGCATTCCAGCCCGCAAGCCTGGTCTGTTTTACCGACGGATCGCGGCTGGAGGATTAACAATCCTCCGGGACAGGAATATACATCGATAGAGTTATGTTCTAGGCGCATATACAGCGGCATTCGAAACGGAGGTGTACGCTATCCGGTCTGTAGACAATCGATAGGATGTGAGGATGAGCCCCGAGAAATGTGTATACATTTGCTCGGATAGCCAGGCGGTCCTTCGGGCAGTCTGCGTGGCCAGAATTAGGTCAACACTGGTTCAGGAGTGCGCTGATGCCCTTAAATCACTAGCCAGGACAAAGGAGGTGCAACTGGTGTGGGTTCCGGGACACTGTGGCGTAGCGGGGAATGAGGTGGCGAATGATCTCGCAAGACTTCTTTCCCGGCGGCCGTTCTGTAGCCCGGAGTCTGCGATAGGCATAAGTAGGAAGACGATCTCTGTCGCCGTGGACAGGTGGACTGAGGAGGCCATGAAGAGGTACCAGGGGTCGGACGGTGGCTGTAGGCAGGCAAGGGACTTCGTGGAGGGGCGGGACAGAGATAAGACTGTCTGGCTACTTGGTAGGAGTCGACCTGCGCTTCGCCGCATCCTTGGGGGTGCTGACAGGTCACTGCGCCCTTAGAAGACACTTCATATTGATAGGTGTCGAGAGGGATCCCATTGGCCAGGAATGCGGCGAGAATGAAGAAACGTCTTACCACTACCTGTGTGAATGCGAGGCCTTTGGTAGTCTTCGAGCAGAATTGTTCGGTTCGAGTACTCTGCAAAGGAACCAGGTAAGTACCGTCCAATGGAAGACCGTCATGGCCTTCATTTCGAGATCGAGGCGGTTTGGCGAGAGCATGGTTGCTGGGTTGCCGGAGTTTGCAAAAAGGGCCCATTGTGGCCTACTTTCCTGGCGTCAGCCTCTCCACCACTGCTACTACTACTATAAGTTACTGTTTAATTTTACCGCGTAATTTTAAATTTATAAGAGTACTGTCCTGGGCGTGACAAGGAACTGGCATAACGATAGTGTAGGTATTGTGCGCATGTCCCAACTTTCGAAAAATGGGACGTGCAAGAATCAAGACCAAAACTCAGAACTCATTAAAGCATTCTATTTAGTGTTGGGCATAATCGATATATTTCCATAATCGAATGAATCGAAATAATCAACCACAATGATCGAATGATATTTCGAGATATCGATTATGAATGACTTGCATGAAATTTGTGTTATGAGTTAGGAAATCGATCGAAGAAAACACTAAGGAGCACGATTGAGTAGTTACCAGTTACGGAGATTTCAACTTATCAATCAAATTACTGGCAGCACTGTTAGTTTAAACAGGTGGAAACAAATAATATTGTTACTATTTATAACTATGTATTTATGATTTTATATTTTATTTATTATAATAAATAAAAGTATTTCAATACTGTCTTACAGGGTACTAGAAGAACTTGGGGGATCTTTTTGCAAACACCCTAGTTGAACAGCCAGCGGCTATACCTGAAGCACATCCTGGAAGTTCTGAGGCAAGTGATGTCTATGTGTTGTTTTATCATATTTCAACAAAACACCACGAGGGCTTACAGCCTAAATACTATCATACCGTGGGTGTCGACAAGGAGGAAAGAGGGAACTTGTTAATTCTGGACTTGAAGGTTCGGAGGACAATGATAAACATAGCCGGCAAGGAATTCCACAACTTGGAAGTCCTCGCGACAAAAGAGCGGGTATAACAAGATTTTCTATGTCTGATGACCTGGACAGTAAAAGGGAGCATTCGCTCTGTTTCCATGGTGGATCGGCCGCGGGCAGCAGGTGGAGGGACTATGGAAGAAAGCTCATCTGAGCAGTGCCCGTGCAGATATCTATAAAATAGAGAGAGAGGTCACCAACGGCACGTCGGTGGGTAAGGGATGGCAACCTTTGAATGAGCGTAGGGTTACCGATCAGACGTATAGCTCTCTTCTGAATGGACTCCAGGATAGCGAGTGTAGAAGCGGCAGCGGCACCCCAGATGTGGGAGCAGTATTCAAAGTTTGGCCTTATTTGTGAAGGGTATAAGGTATAGAGATTAGCTGATGAAAAATGTTTGCGAGCCCGGAAGAGATAACCTAATTTATTAGCAGTCGCTTCTGCAATTGATGTGACATGTTGGTGCCAATTGAGATATCCATCCACATAAATGCCAACAAGTGAAAAGGACTCATTACTTTGAATAACTTGGTTGTTCATTGTGATGGGTCTAGGGCTGGTGTATCTCTTATGAGATAGAAAGCACGACTAAGATTTGGTGGAGTGGAATTGTACAAGATTTCTACTTTCCCAATCTAATATTTTTTGGAGATCCACAGAGACAGAACCTTCTGCGATCCTCATTTAATTGGGCCAGAGAGACATGCTTAGAATAGTGTCTATTTGAGTGAAGGGTGCTGTCGTCCGCGTAACTGTGAACTGGGTTGGATGTGCTAGGGATAAGGTCATTGATGTGGAGAAGAAACAAAGTGAAGGCCAAAGCTGGACCTTGAGGGACTCCTGCATTAATAGGATACAGTTTGGAGGAATGGCCTTCTACGACAACAGAAATGCGCCGGTTGGAGAGGAAATTTGCTGTCCAGGTACAGAGTTTTGGTGGTAAGCCGTAGACCGGAAGTTTATTAAGCAGCGCTGCGTGTCAGACCTGGTCGAATGCTTTGTATATGTCTAGAGCGACCATCTGGGATTCACCGTGTAGTTCCATAGACTTGTTTCAAGAATCGGTGACAAAGGAAAGGAGGTCGTCAGTTGATCTGAGCTGACGGAATCCATACTACCTGTCGTGGATTAGACTGTGTTTTTTAAGAAATTTTAGTAACTTGGTGTTTATATACTTTTCCATCACTTTAGAGACGACTGAGGAGAGAAATAGGCCTGTCGTTGCTAGGAAGAGCTTGGGGACGGGTTGTATCGAGCAGTTTTCCAGTTACTAGGGAATATTCCTCTATTGTAAGATGTCTGAAACAGACGAGTCAAGACAGGAGCAAGTTCTGGTGCGCATTGTTTGAGAACAATTGCTAAGATCTCGTCAAGGCCAGAGGCTTTCTTGGTATTAAGAGAAGAGGGCATCTTTCGTACCTTTTTAGTTTTGAAAATGATATCCGTCATTTTATGCGCGACATTGGGGACTGTTGGTGGTTGAACATTTGGAGGTGGGTTGAGAGTAGAATTGCCGGCAAACAACGAGGCAAAAGTTCAGCCTTGCCCAGGGCGGTAGAAACAATTTCATATCCTGAAACAAGAGGCGGGAACGTGCTCTTGCAGAAATTATTCCCAATAGATTTAGCAAGAGTCCAGAAAGGTTTGCTGCCGCTGCAATTAAGACTAAAAAAAGAACACACGCACACACATTCGTTGGCCAGGAAAAGCGGACCAGTTTTTTCAGGAACATTTTAAGTTCGTTTTCGGAAAAATTTTGTACTTTTTCAAATAATAGCGTTATTTTGATCGGTGCTTCTACTATATAAATTGTACTGGTAACAAAATTGGATGCCTGCTTTCATTGAAAGCAGACATATTTGCTATTAAAATATTTTTATGGAAATTCACTATCATAATGCACTTGCTACAACAAGACCTTTTCTTAATTTTTTACCAGGATGTTGAACACCAACACTCTGCACACAGATGTTAATTTTATGGTTTGCAAGCATAATTATTTTTATTTGCAGCAAAATTTATCCATAATTATATGAACTGATCTAACACGGTAATTTCGACACTTATGTATACATATATGTACTATATATATATATATATATATATATATATATATATATATATATATATATATATATATATATATATATATATAATATAAAACTGACCCCTGATATTCTAGGAGCCCGAGTTCATGCCAATTAAAAGAAATAAATGTTTTCTAATTCAAAAGTCGAGATCTCATTAGCGAATTTTTTCTACAGAAATTCGATAAAAAAAGAAATACATGGTGCTGTTAATAGCCTTAGTGGATGCTGAAGGTTTTTAATTATGTTTTCAATTTCCGGGCACATTTTCAAATGTGGCGTACGTGTAGTAGAATATCCAAAGTAATAAAAAAGTCTGCGGGCAATGAAGTATAAATTCTGAAAGCCATATTTACCGATACCAGCAATAACACCACTACCACTACCATCAACACCAACAAGTATAAGCGAAAAAAATACATCTCAGATTTCTGAGTATTGCCAAGCATGGGGTTAAAATCTACAAGCCACTGCATCAAATACTGAGGGAAGCCAGTAAAAATTATTGGATCATTAGTGAATTAGTACATCTTTTGATACTTACAAGTACAGTAGTGCCATTCTCTAAAGTTGTTTCTTTCATTTCTGTCATTGCTACAATTGCTATGCTTAGATTGGCTTTCAGAAAGTAGGAATTAAAAAATCCAAAGAATGCCAATATGACAACAATGTATCTTCTCCGTTTCCAAAATTTCCATTTCGAAATAGGTTCCTCTGCTACACTAAAAAAATCCAGCTAGAGAGAATTGGAATTTATAAATACTGTAGACATAGTAACGTTAGCGGGGTAATTTGAATGAATATGGTGTAAATTTGAGTTATTAAATTGCTACACGATAGTATGGTAGGGCATGTGTGAGAACTAATAAGAAGTTTAGTGTCTACTCTACAATTGACTAAGATGTTAAACAGGAATCTGTCACGTCTTTATAGCTTCTCAACATATTATTATTAATATGCAAAATATAAGCATGGAGACTGCAATATTTGTCGAGGAATCAATAGCGGTTTTTTGTAAACCTGTGTTAGATGTTCAAACCTTGTCGATTGATTTGGATTTTGAGTGTACAGCAATTAGTTATTACGATAATATTTGTATAGCAACTATAGACCGGTCACCGTCCGGTAACTTTGAAAACTCTTGTTTGCGATTGACTGAAGCGTTAGGTGGGTAAACTATCCAGATGGTTTGTAAATATATGTGTTACGGGAGACCTCAATCAAGATAAGGATGGCTCTTCATCTTATAAAACTTTAAAAGATATATTCGACTCTTTTAAAATGGTGTCACTGGTGGAAACTCCAACGACAGTATGTAATAGTGGTGATAAGGTGACTAGCTCAAGAAGAGACTATGCACTAACAAATGTACTACAGGGGGTAGAGTCTCCGAATTATGACCCTGGTATTTCTGATCACTATGTTCAACAAATTAAAACTGAAGTAACTTGTCAAACGACATATAATTGTAATTAAAAAAGAAAATTAGTATCTCGTAAAATTAACGAAAGCTCAATTGCAGAATTTAAAGTAAGCTTTGTAGATTCATACCGTTGCCAGTCAGCAGTTAACAGCACAGATATAAATGAAATATTTAATGCTTTTTTTGATGCTTTGTTATAGTCTTTTGAAGTATCATGTCCAGCAAGAAAAATAATTGTTAATACCAGCTACAGTACAAAGCACAAAGTACGATTTTCAGAGACTTTAAAAAAGAAACTTGATGATCTAAGAGGTTTAAATGTGGTGAGAAAGATTGGAAATAGTGAAGTAATTAAACAAATTTATCAGATTTTAAAAATGGAAATAAAGGAGAAAGTGAGGATAACAAAACAGGAGCATTTTTCAAACGTTGTCGAAAATGCAGCTAACAAAACGAAACAGCTATGGGAAATTGTAGGAGATAAAATGGGTAGGGCCAAGGTTGCTAAAGAAATTGGTCAGATAAAAGTAGGAGATAAACTAGTAAAGGACAATAAAGAAAAGTCAGACTTGTTTGCTAGGCATTTCACGACCATCGTAACAGAAAAATTAAATTATCACTTTAGAGGTGGTGTGTCGGCAAGCTGCACCACGGGACTTTCTTTATCTCGCCGGTAACAAAAGAAGAGGTCATCGGTTTAATAAATAAACTTCCAAACAAAAAGTCGTGTGGCTTCGACGATATGCCAGTTTTAATAATAAAAAAATGTGCTAGTGAAATATCAGAGGCGTTAGCTGAGATAACAAATGCATGCATACAACTAGATCAGTTTCCAAGACCACTCAAATTTGCAAAACTAATCGCAGCTTTTAAAAAAGGAGACCCAGAAAATTTAGAAAACTGTAGACCCCTATCCGTTCTAAGCATAGTATCGAAAATAATAGAGCGGCATTACCATATATTTACATATTAATGTAACAAGATAATCATATTTTTAAATAGGTATCAAGTAATTACTTCTCCTCAGCATGGATTTGGACAAGGTTTCTCGACTGAAACAGCAGTGACTAGCTATATACAAGAAATAAATGATAAACTGGATCAAAACGAAAGCGTCGTAACACTGTTTTTGACCTATCATGTGCATTCGACACCGTGGATATAAAGTTTGTTTCTGATAAGCTGGAGATGCTGGGTATACGTAGGGTAGTAAATAGCCTTATAACCTTATATCTCACGGACAGGCAATTATATGTCAAAGTCGAAGAGGCAGAATCGGATGCGTATAACTTGCCTCTTGGTACTCCACAGGGAAGTGTCGTTGGCCCACTTGTATTTGCTTTATATGTCAACGATCTTCCAAACCACATAACTGGTGGTAGGGTATTTAAGTATGCTGACGACACTTCGATTGTTGTGAGTGGTAGGACTGTGGGGGACGTTGGGCAAAAAGCAAACTCGATATTGCAGTGCTTTCAAGAATGGTGTTATAAAAACAGATTAATCATCAATGATCAAAAGACGGTCTATGTGGAAACACATAACGTACACTGTAACAGAAGCTCAAAAGTATTAATCTGCAGATAAATAATGAAGTTATAAGAAACGAAAGCTGTGTAAAATTTTTGGGCATAGATGTTGACAGTAGGATTGCATTCAGTTACCATATAGACAACTTATGTAAGAAATTCAATGGGGCTTTTATGTAATTATTAATCTTAAAAACATCCTTAACATCACAAACCTATTAAATATATATTATGCAATGGTATATTCTCGTATGTCCTACAACATAGTGGTCTGGGGTCAGGCAAATTATGTACATAGAGTCTTCGTTATTCAGAAGCGGATTTTGAGGGTAATATTTAATCTGCCATACGGCCAGTTATGTCGTGATATTTTTAAAAAGAATAGCATTCTGACTCTGGCATCTATATATTTGATACGTTTACTAATGTATATACATACAAACAGAGACTCATATATAAAAAATTATAATGTGCATCCCTCTCACACTAGAAGAGAAGGGACGTTTCACTTAAACTTCCTAGGCATGAATTTTACAACAAGTCACCAGTTTACTCTGGCTGTTATCTTTATAACAGATTACCAGAGAATCTTAAGGAGACTCGTTAGATTGGTTTAGAAAACGTTTGAAGAGCTATCTACTGAAACATTGTTTTTATAGTATCAGTGAATTTTTATCCATGACAAACGCAAATAATTTTAATCTGTATTTATGTGATGTTTGTTTCTGGCGGTGTGTATTATTTCTTACATTTATTTTATACTTGTATATATTATGTGTATATGTGTGGCTATTTTTAAGTTCTTATTTAATTGTATTTCAGATTTTTTAGAGTATATATCTAAGATATTTCGATTAGTTCATTTTATAATTATATGAACCTGAACTTTTGAAATTGGAATTTAGAGTGTTTTAGCTTTATGAAAAGATTGTTCTTAGATGTTTGAAAATTTTGGACATTATAAGATTATGGTTTTTATTTTTGTAGACGGAGATGTCTGTTGTCTATGATACCTGTGTTTGTTTTCTTGTATTCTTGTATTTTTATCTTATCCTGGCATGTTATATGCAATAAAGGTTATTATTATTATTATTATTATTATTATTATTATTATTATTATTATTACTATTATTATTATTATTATTATTATTATTATTATTATTATTATTATTATTATTATTATGTTATTTATTCATATAAATGCATAAGAGAAGTGTGTTTGAAGGCAGGCTCGTACTGTCCAGTGAAGATAATGAAGAAGACGAAGATGATTAGGAGAAGAAATCAAACAACAGGACAACCACGAAGCAGATTCGTAACAAAAATTTTTAGATGATAATGAAGTACTGCCGGAAGACGTTGCAAATCCTTTCAATTTATATTATGAAAATAACAAGACCATGAAATGGAGGAAAACGCCATAATTTGCATAGTTGTGTTCGTTCAAATAACACAATAAAACATATTCCTGGACCAAAATCTCATGTTCGTGCGGAATTTGTGAAAATGAATGTCTTTAAAGTTATAATGATGACAAAGTGAAGATTGGAACCTGTGATGAGCACTGATAAGTACACTTGGAGAACCCAAATCACCACAACACATCTTTTTAAAGACCTGACGATCGTTTCACTAACAAAGTTAGCATCACCAGAAGATAAAAAATTCGAACTACTCACTACTAACATCACCTTATATACTGAGTCTTGGGTAAAGAACTATTCTGAGAGGGAGACTAAATTGCAGAAAAATGTTCGGTTTATTGTATTTTAATTTCCAGGCGGGGTTTTTGAACTACCTTTATCACTTTACCTGACAGGTTTCGGAATGTTTATCTGCATCAAACACAGAGCGCAAACAGAGGACTACAAACTAGTGGCGGAGCTCGGTTTAAGGAACTTTTGTTTTTTATTGCCCTGTAAACATAAATACTTTCGTACGCATCTAGCTTCGCTGACTGTCTAACATTTTTGATCAGTTGTAGATTTTATTTATCAATGTAGTGGTTATTATCCCAAATCTGTTGTGCCACGTATGACTTGTCTACACTACCGTATCGCCACTGAAATGTCGGGTATCTATGAGATAGGTTGTAAAGGTTGTAATCTTAAATAAGTTGGGCAGACTAAGAGAACCATTGAGACTAAATTTCGTGAACATCTGGCACAGCTGAGATACGGTAGTGTAGACAAGTCATGCGTAGCACAACATATTTAGGATAATAACCACCATATTGATAAAGAACATCTGAAGCTTATAAAAAATGTTAGACAGTCAGCGAAGCTAGATGCGTACGAAAATATTTATATTTCTAGAGCAATAAAAAACAAAAGTTTCTTAAACCGAGCTCCGCAACTGGTTTGTAGTCCTTTGTTTGCGCTCCGTCTTTGATGCAGATAAACATTCCTAAAGCTGTCGGCTAAAGTGATAAAGGAAGTTTAAAAACTCGTTCTGCAATTAAAATACAGTGCACAAAAAAATTGCCTGTGATTTAGTCTCCCTCTCGGTATCGTTCTTTACCTAAAATTCAGTATAAGTAGTAAGTAGTTAGAATTTTTCTTCCTCTGGTGACGCCAACTTTGTTAGTGAAACGATCGTCAGGTCTTTAAAAAGATGTGTTTTGGTGATTCGGGGTGTTAAAGGTATGCATGTATGCTAATGCTGATGATGCGGTACTGTGGGATATATACAGCCACATATATTTTTTTATGCAAGCTTAAAGGTCACCGACAACCATGAGTTTTTGGGGTACCAAGAATGTATACTAAAGGGTTCGCTAATTTTGCCTAAGACTGGATCATCTTACGAATTGGGTACACATACATTGTATAATATACAATTTAAAAAATGTGTTCTTCAATAGTAAATTATGCCATATAAACCACCACCACCGTTTGATGTGGATGGATTGGAACTTGGGCCTAAATGAAAGCAAAGGTTTAATGTATTTCTAAAAGCTTCAGGAAAACACAATTCAAATGATTCCTACCTGCTGAAGTAACAAATGTTGAATAGCATGCCCAGTCTCAAAGTGATACCCAAATTGCATTTCAGAATGAAAGAGAGAGTACTTACCAAATGAAATTGACGATCAACCAGTTGAACCAGGATCCAGTAACTTAACAGAGCCTCATCGAAGACCACCAAGATACTCCAAGGAATCCGAGCCAACATCAAGTAGTTCTAAAGAGAACGCCACATTTGCGGAGGTTATTAACTTAATTTCTCCTAAACCGGCAACTTCAAAAGAGAGAAAAACTGAAAGGAAGACCCAACGAGCGGAGGAATTGACAAGCACCCCATTCAAAGATGAATTGGAAACTAGTTTAGTCAAAAAGAAAGCAGAAAAGAAGAAAGTTAATCTTGTCAAGCGGCAACTAGTGGATAGCACTTCAAAACAAAATAAGAAAAAGAAACAGAAACAGATATTTAAGTCAAGGAAACAAAATGATTAATCAGAAAGTGCATATAATCAAGATGACACCGAGTACCTGTATTGTCATGGTAAATTTTCAGAATCCAAGTCTGAAGAAGGATGGATCCAATGTGTAAGATGCAAGGAGTGGACTCACGATGCATGCGCTGGTGTAGAAGAGGAAGAAGGGCGTTTTCAATGCATTATGTGCACAGACTGATCATCATTTTTGTTATTAATGAAGCACGCAAATATTATGAATGATTTTTTTTTTAAATAGTTACCTATATGTGCATAGAATAATACTTATTTTTGTTAATGATAACACACGAAAATAATGAACAAATGTTTTGTTATCGAATATAATCGTTACTTAATAAAAGATTTATTTAATTCTTCGTTTATAATTTATTTGGGGCGAAAGGGACCAGTGGACCTTTTCGCCCCAAACAATGGGGTGAAAAGGACCGGTACCGTCATGTTAAAAATTCTGTTTAGTTGGAACTTAAGTGAAAACTTAATGCAATTTCGAGTGCTGGCCCTTGAAGAAAGATTGCTTAAAAAGATAAACCAAAAATCACATCTTTTAAACAAACTGTTGAAGAATTATGAGTGATATTGTCTTACGTGGTCATCTGTGCCCCTTCTCCCCTATATTTTTTGGTCAGGCTGGTTCTAATTAACTTTGCAGTTACAGGAATTGTTTATTTAAAAAACAAAGTCAGGTCAAGTTTTCTTAACATCATCCTTCATCCATAGAAACTTTTTCATATATTTTACATTTTAAGGTTCATTTCAAAATCGTTTATCTTGAGAACAAATGAGTTAACGAAGATGATAAATGGCCGTCATTTTAAAATGAATTCTGACATGAATTAGAAAAGAAATATTATTTGTGTTTTAAGCCCTTTTGCATTACATACTTTACGTAGCGATTCTCTAAACCTAACACAATGATACCTATTTTTTTAGTTATAGAAAAGAGCTTCGTATTTTATTCTTATCTACCTAGTGTTCTTGCTTCACAGTTTTAACAATTGCATAAATGAAAAGCGAAGTCGTCGTTAATTCCTCAAATTAGCATGTATATTTTTCACTAACCTATTTGTTTGTAATCCTTTGTTCTCAGTTTGTGGCGATTGCTTTAAGATGAAAGGTGTTGCAGCTTTTGCATCTTTATCAACTAAGGTTTCCATATTAGCTGAAACATGAAAATAAAACAATTACGTACTTATACAAAATCTAATTTAAATTAATATCCATTTTATTAACATTCGGTTAATTTGGTAGCTCCTTCCAGAAGGACATATCCTTGGACGTTCTATCATTAAAATATACAGTAGAGTCCCGACAATTTTCTCGCGTTATTTGTACATATCTATAAAAATTTCGGGACGCAGCAAGTGCATTATAGTAGCGAATTTTCATAAGAATTGTACACTATTATTATACCGTATATTACTAAAATTAATGATTTAAACTTCATAGACCTTGAAGATCGATTTTAGAGTATGCTCACATTTCTCTCTATTATCAAAAAATCTAACTCCTTTTGAGTAAAATGGCCAAAACTCAATTTTCTATAAATCTAAAGCACTAAATTTTTCTATATCTCTAGGTAGTGTAAGTCTCGTTAAAAGAAACTGTATTACAAATTTCATTAAAATAATACAAAAGATTTCCAGAAGGAAACTTAATTAATATTTAGAAAAATAAAGTACCTGCCAAATTATAAACGTCGCAGTTATTTGTCCAGTATCATTTCGTTTTAGTCAACCTAATCAAACCGGTTTTTTCAATATCCACAATAACTAAATTATAATTTCGGACTCATGCGTGACAAACTATTTAAGGAATTTTAAACAAAAATAAGTTCTTGTTCAAAACATATGAAATCTGTGCACTATTGTTTCTCCAAATGTCAAAATAAAACATAAAAAACATACATTCGTCAAGCTGGTTTCGATCGGGTAACTTTCTGCTTAGAAGACAACGACGCTGTCTCTGGGCTATGTAAACACAGGTTAGCTAACGTTTTGTTTACATTATACGCCAGATCGGCTTCATGCCCATGATATTATACTTAAAGTATACGTAACAATTAATTACAGAGTTAGTAGAATTACACATCCCACGACTGTTTCGGTCTTATATGACATCTTATGTTTAAGTTTAAAGATAAAAGAAACTATTTTAGAATCATTTTATAGAGACTTGGCTTGATTTTGTTTACATTTCTACTATATTATGCGACATTTCAAAGTCGCGATTTGAAATGTCAAAATTTGGAATTTTCAGACAATGAATTTGAAGCAAATACGGATTATGTCGAAAAAATGTCATGATAAGTGTGTTTCACAAGGCCTTAAGTTTCAGCTTCAACCATCCCTGTCCTTCATTTTACTAAAATATTTTCGTAAAACCCATTTCAATAGACCCTTTTTCTGATGCTTCGGTAGTAGTTTCCGCTATAGAGTTTATGGTCTATATTTTAGTAAATTTTCGTAGGAAAGGTTCGTTATTGAGAAGACCGCGACTTATGAATTTTAAAAAGATTTCTTCAAATGAGCGCGAACTAGAACCCCTAAAACCCATATACGGGGTCAGTTTCAGTTTTTGCCTGTTTACACATATACAGGGTGACGCATTTCTACGGTAAAGTTCAATATATACGTTATTATACACGATATGAGGAAAAAATGTATACGTTAATTATAGGGTGTCTCGAGCTGTATCCTATAAATCTATTTTGACATCTACAGGGTGGCCCATAAGTCGTTGGTGATACACGCTTTATTAGTGAATTTTTATTTTAAAAAAATCACTTTTTGAGAGGTATCGATGGTGAATATATATATATATATATATATATATATATATATATATATATATATATATATATATATATATATATATATATATATATATATATATATATATATATATATATATGTATCCAACCCATAACTCAAAAAAATAATGAACCGATTTCGAGGAAGATCGGCAAATACCTTTACTTTATTAATGGCTTGGATGAACCTCGTTAGACAGGAAAATCGGATAAGGTTTTCGCAAAAAAAATTGAATTTCCTTTCAAAAAATTTTTTTTCTCCGAAAATAACAAAGCTATTTCAATTAAATTTTGTGAATATATTGCCTTGGATAAGGCTTTACTACGTACAAAAATGCAACTTCATATGTTTATAGAAAATGAGGTAATCAAATTTTGAATTTTCTCTTAAACAAAATTTTATTCTCCGAAAATTACAAAGTTATTTTAATGGAATTTGGTGAATATATTTCCTTGGGAAAGGTATTACCACGTACCAAAACTCAATATTCTAAGTTTGTAGAAAGTTGAGTTATTCGAATTTGAAGCATTTAATAAAAATTCACCACATTAACGCACTTGCTGCGTCCCGAATTTTTACCTAGCCTTACCTAGCTTTAGTTACATTTTATCTCAAATGCATTCAAAGTTATAGTTCTTTGAGCAGCAGGTGTAATTTTGTTTTACAACTAGCATTCATCAAATCAACAAAAGCTGCTGAAAATTTTGTTAAAAGCTTTTACTTTTACTTTTATAAATTTAATGTTTCTTAGGTTTCGTGAAAGTAAAATGGTGCAACTCGTTGAAGCTTTTATATTTATGGTGTTTTGAAATTGTTTTTTATTGGTTTAAATAATTATACGGAAAACAGTTTATATAGATGAAAACATAATATATTTAGGGTTTTAAAAAATATTGTTGACATTTAATATTTCCATTTTATTTCAGTTAGTAAATAATAAAAGGTAGATATTTGGATATAACAAATGACACTTAACAAAGCTATTGGGCAAAATCAGTTAAAAACTCACCTTTCTTCGTGCAGTTCTCTTATCACTTTGCCATGTGTTTTTCTGTTATAATCTTTATAATAATACATAGAACAGGTTCTGCAACTCTCTTGGATTCCATATACCGGAGGGATCTGAGACAACAAACTCAAGGTTTCTAAATGTTCAGATAGTTTATCATAATGTTTCCCGTAGAAATGTGGAAAATGTTATTTTAGTTTGTTTACCTAGGTAATTAAAGCATATATTATTTATACGTGATTTATAGTAATGTTTTATGCGTGGAGGTTAAATTTTTTATATTAAAACAGAAACTGCTAATCTGATAATTATTTCTTTGTTAGTTTATTAATTGATTTCTTAATTCTATTATCAGCCCAGCGTTGCATTAATTACTAATTATCTATTATTTATTGTTACGAGGTTTCTCTAAGATAACTATAAAGAATTTGGACGGCTAAAAACAACTGACATATCTGCTTAATCTTAGCTTTCAGTGATTTTTCTTTTAGAAAATTCACTAATAGAGAGAAATCGATGGTGAGACTTTCGGAAAAAAGCGTGAATTAGGGATTCTGGAACCCATTTCAATGGTCAGTTAAAACGTTTATATATTTATATTTATAGGTGGCGCATTGAAAACGAAACAGACCGATTTGCATCCAGAGAATTTTTTTTTAAAGAAACGCTGAAACACTTCAATCTTAATATTGAGGGGGACATGTTTTGACATAAAACTCAACTTTGTCACATCAACCCCTTAAGGATGGTGATAACAACGCTTATATTTTAAATAGGGAACATGAGTCATTTGAAAGATCTTTCTTTTCTGAATTCAGCACACTAATTTTTTTGGAAGTTTTATCAACTCGTTTAAAAATTATTCACAGTTGAAGATGCAAAAACGCATTTCACTCATTCCGATAAGAAGTGTGCTGATAGTCAATGTTTTGTTGGTTTGTAAACAAAAGATTGACTATCAGAAGATTTCTTATCGAAATGAGAGAAATGCGATTTATTATTTCAGTTTATCGGTCGGTTTGATACTTGATAGTACTACCGAAAATTAATTTTACATTGGTGTGTTCTGTAGAAGAAAGAGTTAAAATAATTACGCTTTTTTTCAAAAACGATGACGGTGCCAACCGTACCGCAAACTTGTTTAATGAACGACATCCGATCAGACATGTTAACAGAAAATACATTTTGGAGTTAGTTGCAAAGTTTCGACAAAGTGGTTCAGTAGCCAACAAAAAACGGGATCCTGAACGTGAATTTCCGGTTAGAAATGAGACTACTGAGATTGAAGTTTTAGGACAAATTGCTGCAGACCCAACTTTCAGCACGAGAAAATTGGCCATTGTTTCAACCATCAAAAGAAGAATTATTCAGCGAATATTGAAGCATCATAAAGTTCACCCGTATAAAATTCATCTTGTACAACAACTGAATGAAGATTATTTTGATCGGCGGCTGAAGTTTTGTGAAGTTATGACTGCACGAATATCTGATAACGGGAACTTTCTGTTCAATATATGTTTTTCAGACGAGGGTACGTTTTTATGAAACTACATTCAATCGTCATAATTGTCGTTATTGGGCAAATAATAATCCAAGAAATTTTCACATAGCCTACACTCAAACTCCACACAGAAGTTGAATGTCTGGACTGGCATTTTTGGAGACCGTTTAATCGGACCAATTTTTCTCGATGGCAATTTGAGTGGCGAAACGTATTTGGAGTTACTAGAAGATATCGTTTACCCTTTAATAATTGACATTGTTGAAAATGATGATCGCTATCAAGAAAATCAATTAGTGTTTCAACAAGATGGAGCTCCTCCGCATTTTTCACAGCGCGTTAGGGAGTTTTTGAACAGAGAGTTTCCAGGACAATGGATTGGGCGTAGAGGTGCTATTGAGTAGCCCCATAGATCACCGGATTTAACTCCTTTAGACTTATTTCTATGGGGCCAATTAAAGACTAGAATTTACGCAACAGAACCGGAGTCTCTGGAAGAATTACGACGACGCATTGTTAAAGAATACCGTCTAATAACTCCACAAATGCTCCAAAATGTCAGAGCTCGTTTTGAACAAAATTTGTACTTTTGTATGGAAGCTGGTGGTCAATAATTTGAACACCTACTTAACTGAATAAACATCTTTGAACGTTTGGTTTTGTTTCTTAGTTTCTTTAACGAAAAATTGACTAATTAGTGCATTTCTTATCACAATGAATAAAATGCGTTCTTGCAACTCCAACTGTGAATAATTTTTAAACTAGTTAATAAAAATTCCAACAAAATTTGTGTGCTGAATTCAGAAAAGAAACAGCTTTCAAATGATGTAACACTCGACCCATATTCCCTATTTAAAATATAAGGGTTGTTATCACCACCCTTAAGGGGTTGAGTGACAAAGTTGAGTTTTATGTCAAAACATGTCCCCCTCAATATTATAATTGACGTGTTTCAGAGTTTCTTGAAAAAAAAAATTCTCTGGACGCAAATCGGTCTGTTCCGTTTTCAATGCGCCACCCTCTATATATATATATATATATATATATATATATATATATATATATATATATATATATATATATATATATATATATATATATATATATATATATATAATTCGCCAAAAATTAAAACTTTAAGAGGTAGTCAATTCTTATGTGGATCACCTGTATGTTAATCTGTAGGTGGAAAATACAAGATTTTGATTTTACGATTTTTTAAAACTTATTTCAAAAAATTTATGTAGTGATAAAACTTATCTTTGCGATTAATTCTCTTGACATTTTATTATTAAAAATACACACCCATAAAGTGTGGACAGTGACATTACAATATCATTTTTGTGTTTATTTACTGAATCGCAATTTTTATATCAAAATTTAGATCAGGATGGTTGGAAAAGTACTAGTGTTTGTTTTAATTGTAGCAACTTCTGTGCAGGTATGTAAACGTTGCCGTAACTGATTACGTTACCTACTTTAACACCCGCTTTAGCAATATGTGCAGGAATTTTTTTTAGTTCGAATGATAGTGTTTGGCATAGGAAAAATATTTCAATTTTTTTTAGTCTCATTTCACTTTGCCGTTATCTGATCAGATTGTTATTATTCCGATGAATTTTTTAGCGAGTTTTTGTATAAAACATAGGAGGTGAAAGTTTTAAGACTTAATTCAATTTAAATAGCTTATCTGGTTGTTTGTTCTTACCCTAACTTAGTGAAACCGTTCCATATTTAATACAGTCGTCAACTTTTCCCGTGGCCTCACAAGTGCTCGTTTTAGTGAGTTTTCTTTAAAAAAATCACTATTGAAAAGATCCCGACTTTTGAATTTAGAAGAAAAAAAAATGAAATGAGCGCGAACTAGGCCTCCTAGAACTCATATCCAGGGTCAGTTTCTATATATATATATATATATATATATATATATATATATATATATATATATATATATATATATATATATATATATATATACAAGGTGGGGCATAATGGAGGGGCGTTTTTAGAGCGGTTAGTACACGCGAACGGGTGGGGGTAGAGGGCCGCGGTTGACATCGTTCGATTTAGGCAAGCTTACCGTTCGTTAGTCACAATGGTTATCTGGACAAGAGAACATCGCGCGTTCGTTAAATAATAATTTATTAGTAAAATACAAAACGCTTATTGCTAACAAAAATCAAAACGAACAACGAAAAATAAAGAAATTATTCAAATGTGCTGCCACCAACCGATACACATAACTCAGCCCGTTTAGTAAATGCTTTGTAGGCATTTTGAACATGTTGAATTGGGACACCGTCAACTGCCTCTCTCAACCTCAGTTTCAACAAATCAAGATCGTTGTTTAATGAAGCCGCGTAGACTTTCTGTATGAGCTAGCCCCATAAATAAAAGTCCATTAAGGTAAGATCGAGACTTCTGGGAGGCCAAGGTATTGGCCCATATCGACCAATCCACCGCACAGGAAATTCGCGATCTAACCATTATCGAACGATTCCTGTTGCATGTGCTGGGTGGCCGTCATGCTGAAAGTATGCTGTTTGCCTATCTTCTAGTGACATGTTAATGCAAATGGTCTTGAAGAATATTTTCTAGGATTTTGAGATAACTGTACTGGTTCATATTCCGCTCAAAAGAAAATATGGCCCAATTATCCCAGTGTAAGAAACAGCCCACCACACATTTACTTTTTTATGGCATTGTCTTCTGCAATTAACTCTATAATTTGGATTCTCCATAGACCAATGCCGTGCATTTTGGGAATTTACCACCCCATTAGTGGTGAAGTGGATTCGTCCGAAAAAATAATACTTCTGCCAAAATTGTGATTTTGTAGATATTGCTCGCAGTATCATAAACAAAAGTCTAATCGTTTTGACTCGTCATTTTCTTCCAAAGTGTGTATAGGTTTTGCTTTAAAAGGTTTTACCTTGTTGGTACGATAAATTTGTTGCAAATGCGATTTGCTAATATTGCCAACGTCTAATGCCCTTCTTCTTAATGATAATTTCGGAAACCGCCTAACAGAATCCATAGCTAATGCAGCTGCAGCATTGTCTTCTTCATTTAAGTCGGATTTTGTCTTCTTAACATTTAAAACACTCCCAGTACGCATAAATTTTCTAACAACTTTTTTTACACCAGTAGCGGAAACCGAATAATTTGGCCAGCATTCAAGGACCTTTCTTATCACTCCCTGATAAGAATGTTCTTCACCAAAACAATAGTACTGCACAATAAACACTTTTTTCTGTTCTTAACATTTTTAAATACAGAAGCTTGCCGTTCGTGACCAATCAAATTTACGTTTTAATTTTCCAAATAAGTAGTATCCCGGGAAACGAACAACAAGGCAGAGCTCAAGTAGCCATGCAACTCACCAATTATTGCTTCGGATGTCCAATTGTGCGTTTACTTTACTTTTTTTGTTAGTTGAGATGAAAGCAAACCTATGTCAAGTTTAATTATGGTAAAGACTTTTTTAATATAGTTTCAATTACTTTTTAAAGTACACCTAATCACAGAAGCAGTCGAACGTCATTTAAATAAAGTCGCAGCTAAAAAAAAATAGTAAACTGATCTGTTTGAAAATTGAGAGCCTGTCATAAATTTTAATTCTAAACAATTTTTGTTAATAACTTTTTGCGGTATCTTCATAAGCGAAGGTAGTTTACTCTTAATACATTTCATTACATCAGTTATAAACCACCCTGTATATTAATTGATTTTGTTCATTTTCTCAACAGCTCAGTTATACCTTACCCACACTCAATCCGTGGACACACTGTATACATATATATATATATATATATATATATATATATATATATATATATATATATATATATATATATATATATATATATATATATATATATATATATATACGTATGTATTTTTTTGTGTGAAAATTCATTACCATAACGTACTTGCTGCGTCCAGCCTTTTTCTATTTGGTCTAATCTGAAGTGACGAGTAAGCCACACTGATAAAATATATACTGATTATCACAGTTATTTAGTGACTTAAAATAATCTTAGTAATTTAGAACATGTCGAGAAGTAACGTTTGGCCGAAGAATGAGATTGGCGATTGAAAATTTGGTTTTGAATTTGTTCCGCAAAATTTTTAAGGATTTTCAAAACCGAGTACATGATTGAATAGGTAATTAGTAGCATTCCCAACAATGTATCGCTCGACCACACTTGCAATATAGAATTTTGAAGAGGGTAGATGTCCCGTTTAGGGGGATCAGATACAAGCTTGGAGATTCACGCAAAAATGTGTCCCCTCAAAAACAAAATCGAGGTTTCTAAGCGTTTTAAAAAAACATAACTTTAAAAACTTGTATAGTTTTCGATGTGGCCCCACCCTGTATTAATTTTAAGTGGACAATACCTGCATAATTTTTATGGACACTTCTATAAAAATAAACAAAAGCATTTATTTTTTGTTTCAGTGCTATGTTGATTTAAAAGGTGAAGACTTCAAGCTTGCAGAGATTCAGAATTCAACATATTTTGCAGAGTACCTTATGTGTAAAGTGAGAGCGCGGGGGTACGTTTTGGAGGCTAGTGCCAAATTTTTGGATAAATTAACCCATGTTCTTGAAGACATGTTTCAATTATCAAAAGATGGTTTCTCATTTGCTTCAGGAAAGCTAGGTCATATTCAAGATGAAAACAACAAACAAGCCAAGCACCTAATTGAAGCAACCGGATCCAGAATGAATACCACAGCCAACATTTTGCTAGCAGAATTAGAAGATCTGAAAGTCCAAGCTGAAAATTCTAAAACAGAGAACTGTTACAATGGAACAGAAGATCAAATCAGAAACATTTTAGAAGACGCGAAGGCTGAAATGGCTGACTGTGTTAATAAAATGATCACTGACGAAAAAACCAAAACACAAAATGCCATTCGTCAGCTAAAAGCCATCTGGAGGAAAATTATTGAGACAAGAGATATGGATTTCGAAGACTGCAAGTCAGATTCAGAACGCGCTCCACTTGAATGCTACTTTAGAATGGCTAAAAGGATGAGTTATAGACTTTCTTTAGAATGGCTAAAAGGATGAGTTATAGACTTTTAGATTTATCGAAGGAAGTTAATAATTTGGTCGAAACAGAGGCTATTAAAAATATGAAACCGTTTAAGGTTTGTACCAATAGTGAAGAACTGCACCGTGATGGTATAGCAGTTCTAAACAAGGTTTTAAAATGTATTGGTAGCAACCCCCCAGTATCGCACACAGTTAAGAAAGAAAAACCATAATCTGAGAAATCAGTATTAATTTTTAATTCTCTATTAATTTTATTGTAAATAAGTAGCTTTATATATATAACAATAAATAAATTTTAAAAGAATGGCCGTCATATTATTTATTGCAAACTCAACAAAAAAGATTCATTTAGGTAAATGTTGTAACCGGTTTTGCTATACTTATGACAGCATCATCAGCAGCAAAACCAGTTACAGCGAACAAAACCAGCACTTGTAAAACTAGAAAAGGAGTCTCTATACCTGTATTTACTATGGAACAGTTTCACAAAGTAAGGGCAACAACAATTATAATGCATTTATATTAACATTTGCACAGATACGGTTTACATCTTTGTTTTATTAGCGAATTTTTATTGAAAAAAATTCGCTAACATGAAAGAATATGGTTCATTTGGAAAACTTAACTCAATTGCCGACCTCCTTTCCTTTGTAACCGATTCTTGAAACAAGTCCATGGAACTACACGGTGAATCCCAGATTGTCGCTCTAGACATACCCAAAGCATTCAACCAGGTCTGGCACGCAGCGCTGCATAATAAACTTCTGGCCTATGGCCTACCACCAAAACTCTGTACCTAGACAGCGAATTTCCTCTCCAACCGGAGCTTTTTGTTGTTGTGAATGGTCATTCCTCTAAACTGTATCCAATTAATGCAGGAGTTCCTCAAGATTTAGCTTTAGCCCCTACTTTATTTCTTCTCCACATCAATGACCTCCTTTCTAGCACATCAACCCACTTCACATTTATGCGGACGACAACACCCTCCACTCAAATATACAATATTCTAAGCCTGTCTCTTTAGGCCAATTAGATGAGAATCGCCGATTCATGGAGGGTTCCGTCTCTGTGGATCTCTATAAAAAATATTAGACTGGGGAAGTAGAAATCTTGTACAATTCAACTCCACCAAATCTCAGTCTTGTTTTCTATCTCATAAGAGATACACCAGCTATCGAACTTACCCTAGGTACCAAAATTCAGATCTCTAATTTAAAAGGAAAAAAAGTTATAGGCATTTTAAGAAATAACATTTGCGTGCCACTGGTGATCAGAGGAAAGCACAAGAACCAAATATTTTGTGTGGCTAACAAAACCAATTCAATATTACATCCAAGTATTAAATTTTTTGGATGCAAAAACGTCAAGAACTAGCAGAAAAAATATTTTGAAAATTTGATAATTTATCTTCTACAAACGTCAAAGTCGCGATTTGAAACGTCAAAATTTGCAATTTTCAGACAACGAATTTGGAACAAATACGGATAATGTAGACGATATGTCGTCAGAAATGTATTTTACAAAGCCTTAAGATTCCGCTTCAACCATCATTGTCCTTCATTTTACTAAAATATTTTCAGAAAATCCCTAATTGCCCCTTTTTCTGATGCTTCGGCAGTAGTTTCCGCTATAGAGTTTATGGTTTAATAGTCTATATTTTAGCAAATTTTCGTAGAAAAAAATCGTTATTGAGAAGACGGCGACTTATAAATTTTAAAAAGATTTCTTCAAATGAGCGCGAACCAGAACCTCAAAAACCCATATACGGGGTCAGTTTCAGTTTTTGTCTATCTACACATATACAGGATGGCGCTTTTTAAGGCAAATCTCAATACATCCGTTATAAAACAAGATATGACAAAAAAGTATTTACGTTAATTATAGGGTATCTCGAGCTGCACCTTGTAAACTTATTTTGACAATCACAGGGTGGCCCATAAGTCGTTGGTGATGCACAGTTTCTTTTTTTAATAGAGCACCCCCTTATTTTATTGCTTTTTTGTGTTTTCCAGCGAATTATAATTAATGTTTGTAAGAAAAAAAATTATATCGTTCATCGTTATTTCAGTTGTTTTGCAACTTTTCACGTTTTCGGCACATACTTCAAACACATACCACAAATTGTGAAAGAGCGTTTTTATCAATAGATAGCGGAGCCCCATGAAAATGACGCATTCAGAGAGCTTTTTGTTTGTATTACTCATCGAAAAAATCGAGCTGCCGTATACGGAAACGCTTAAATAATGGCTGAATTTTAAAAGTATTCGTAGAAATGTTTTTAGTGTTTCTGTGGAACTCATTATTACTGAAGGCAATTTCTGTTAAAAAAATGGCGATTTTCTGTAAAAGAAATTTTTGCAAATTTTCATGTTTTTTTTTTCAATTTTGGTTCTAAAGCTGTTCGTGAATAATTACATCCTGGCAGGTGTATAAACGGCTTAAAGAGGTTCGTTGGCCAGGAAAATCGGACCAATTTTTTTTCTGGAACTTTTAAAGTAACGGGTGGACCATTTAAGATTTGGAATTTGAAACGCCTATAAAAAAACTAATGAATATTTTTTCAAAGTTACGAGTTTATTAGAAAGATTGAACCTTTCCATTTGGGAACGGAAGACAACATCATTCAAATGACTGCTACGGCTAGCCTTACAATACCCCATTCGATCAGTCTAATTTTTCAGTAGATTTTCGATTGTTTGGCCTTATATTCCGTCAATGGCAACTTCGACTTCATGTTTCAAGTCGCCAATCGTCTCTGGAAAGTTATGCACAATCAATCAAAGATTGCAGTGCTATCGGGGCGGCAAGGCCGCGGACGAGGCCTGAGGGAAAAAAAATCGTCTCTGGATGGTTAGTGTAACACTGGTCCTTAACGGCTCCGTACAAAAAACTCCAATGGAGTCAAATCGCAGCTTCCAGGTGGCCAATTGACATCAGCATTTCTGATAATTATGCGATTTTCGAAAAACAGTGCGTAAAAGATCAATTGTTACGTTGGCTGTGTGGCACGTTGCGCCGTCCTCTTGAAACAAAATGTCGTCTATGTCATACTCTTCAATTTTGAAAGAAGTGTGTGAAATGTTCAATTATTGAGAACGATGACGAGTTGATGTTGATGGTTGTTCACGCATACTCTGAGTAACAGCAGAGATGTTTTCGGTTGAACGCACTGGACGAGTACGTACACGGGTTGTTTTATCCAACAGCGATCCAGTTTCACGAACTCGCTTCACAAATTGATCCACAAACTGCGTTTTTGACACATCCTTTTTGTCAAATTTTTTTCGTAAATTTCTTACAGTTTAAGTAGAAGACTCGCCACTTTGGAAATGAGTTTTTAATGTTTCCCAACTTTGTTCAAGCGAAAAGCGACCCATTTCATAAATGTCAAATATAAAACTTACTTTCTGTCACATCGGAAATGCCATCAAACCCTCCGACCTCAAAATAACCTAAAGTTCCAATTCCAAACGTTAGATGGCCCACCCTTTATATTTTCGGAAAATATTTGTACTTTTTTAAACAACAAAGCTATTTTAAAGAAATACGGTAGATTGTTACTAATATATAAGTTATACTGCCAACCAAATGCCCTTCTTTTAAAAACAAGACATATTTGACATTAAAAGCATTTTTACGAATATTCGCTACCATGACGCACTTGCTGCGTCCGGACTTTTTGGGCTTAAATTGGCACAATATATAGAAACACAGATCTCCTCATTAGTCAATTTCTCGTGTTTCGAAAAATTGGCTTAAACAACGGACAGACATTTTCTAAATTTTTATAGATTTGAAACAATAGGAGAACAGTTAATTCCAAGGTTATTCTAGGAATCTAAAAACTTTTTGATCACCCGTTATACGTACAAGAGAAAACAACAAATGTGTCTTTTGATGAAAATATATATGTATATAACTATTAGCCAGTATTGCTGGGGGTCATGTCATCAATTAACAATAATCTATTATCTGTTTATGTATTTTCTCAACATTTCTAATGAATAATCTAATATTTTAAAGTCTAAAAATATTAAATTTGTAATTTGTGTGGATTGGTGCAGTTTGCCATAACGACAAGAAACGAGGTGACACGAAGACGAGACACGATCCAACGATTCGATTTTGATTCGGGACCTCGGGAGTCGTGATCGGAATTCATTCATTAACAAGTAGTGATGGGAAAAACTGTTAAAATGCTTTAACAGGTCGCACCTGTTCCTGTTATTTAGAAATAACAGTTAAATATAAGGGGTTGAAAATAACAGTATGACTATGAATTATTAAGAATTCCACGTAGACGTAGTAACAGTAGCTGAACCCGTCCGGTGGTGTAGTTGGGTAATGTTTAAAATAAAAAATATTCTTGTATTATGTTTAAAACAATTAATAACTTTTTTATTAAAAAAATGATGGAGGTTTTTTTTGGGTATTCATCACTAATAATAATTTGGTAAAAAATTCAACAATGCAGAATTTCTTTCGAATTTTCTTAACTAATTAAGTATTAGTTAAGCATTGAGCTTGAAAACCTCTATAGCCATCTTTTCCTTGAAAATGAGAGCTATATGAAATAAATGAATTATTGTAAGCAAAAAATAAAATAAATAATTTAAAAAAAATTAAAACTAATTTTTTTTCTCTCTACCTATAGAGCGAAGTGTGGATGGTTTCAACTATACCGGGTACAGGGAATATTTTTATAATTTCATTAAAATTGGTACTGTTTCTGAGATTTTTTAAGTTTCAGGGATTTTTTATTTTGCAGTAGTAATAAAAAAAAGATGTTTAAAATCGGACCTATTTCTTAGATTTCCAAAGTGAAAAGTAAAAAGGAATATTGATTTATTAGTTACATAAGGCAAAGAAGAATGAGCAAAAAACTACCTAATATAATATAATACCTAAGGACTCACGTTAAAGCATAACTGTACGTTTGTATACATATCAGTTTTTTCTTAAAACAAAAATGCCATCAGCATATCGAGTTATCTAATGAAGATTGAGTTTACGTCAACGCCTATGTGATTATTTTTTTATATACGCGGTGACCTGATTTTATTTTTACAGTGATATAGTTCATTTTTAATAATTTTCACTTGCTACATATACAGCCTTTTTATTTACATTTTTCATATTTTGTGTTTGTTTATAAATTGTAAATATATGTGTGTGTCTTGTGTGAATCAACAACCTGTCAAAATTTAAGAGTTTCATTGTACCGACGACCCTACGTTCCCAAAGCTGTGAGCACACTAGTATAAAGTAGTATGTTATGAAGTAAAGTCCGCTCTATACTCTATACCCTATTCCCAGTCTCATGTCCATTCATCCTGTTATAACAGTTGCGGATGAAAACAGTATTATGTTATGAAGTAAAGTCCGCTCTATACCCCATTCCCAGTCTCATGTCCATTCATCCTGTTATAACAGTTACGGATGAAAACAGTATTATGTTACGAAGTAAAGTCCGCTCCATACCCCATTCCCAGTCTCATGTCCATTCATCCTGTTATAACAGTTGCGGATGAAAACAGAAGCTGCTTGATCGTAGCAGTGCAACAGAAACAGATACGACAACAGAAACAGATACGACTCAATGCGCAACAGCTGTACCTGTTATTTGTATATATCCATAACAGGTTGTTACTGCTGCGGCTCGACAACAGTTAAAATATAACAGACTGTTAAATAACAACCCATCACTATTATCAAGTAAGGAACAAATAAGAAATGTCAAATTGCCCGTAAATAAAGTTGAAGTTGGTGCTAGGTGATGTGTAAATAAACTATAAAATATAATAGGTTTAATTATTTTTTAACATGGCATACGTAAATGTAAAAGATTGGAATGTGGACCAAGTAACAGACTGGCTTAAAGGTTCGTATTATAAATATAAAGGTTATTTCGTTGTTAGCAAATTTATAAATTTGACCCCGAGACCTTATACTCGGCATGTTGACACAAGTTCAAACACGCCTAATGAGAATTATCTTTGAAAAAATTGTTGTCATACATTTAAATTAATATATCAGATGGCCTTTTGTTGTATCTTAGGCTTGAACATAAAAAATCATAACTAATTAATTTACAAAAAGACCTTAGGTGGTATTAGACATTTTCATGTTAATTTTCCGAGAATTTCCATACATCCATGAAAGCCTAGATTCATCTTTGAAGCCCGTGAAATTCAATTGTTTTTATTTCTAATTGTTTTTCCGCAGAATGGGTAGCTTGCTCAATCATTTTAATTTGCTGAATTTGGGGAGATGTTGACTAGGTACAAACTTTATAGATCTTGGACTAGGTATACTATAGTTTTTATGACATTCCTTCTGGATTACATTAACAATAAACCATCTATATAAATTGAAAAATTCGGGAAAACCTGGAAGTGCTTTTTTATCAGATTTATTTTGCTAGGTGTGCAAATGTCGTTTGACATACAGTAAGTCTTCACATAACGTCCTCTCATTTAATGTTGTTTCATTATAGTGTTGCAGTTTGTTGTAGGCAGATGTATCGTTTAACGTACTGAATCAGCATGAGTTGTTATTCTAAAAAAAGTCTAAAGTAGTAGGTAAAAAAGGAGTACATAGTATGTAATGTAGATTGTTAGGTCCCCTACAAGGACATTAAGCGGGGACTTACTGTATTGAAATTCAGACAGGACAATGTCTGTTGGGTCAGCTAGTAAAATATAAATAATGAATAAAATATTGGTAAATGTGCATTTCAAGTCTACCAGTTGCACATCTCTACACTACACTACACTATGGTTTTTCTTCACCTACCATTTCATTTAGGCAAACTGTGGGCCAAGGTAAGAGACAATCGGTGGGAGGAAGGGTTTAGGGATGGGCGGTTGAATTGAAATGAACTGGTAGGCTTGAAGTGCCAAAATCCATATTATTTTCAAATAAAAAATTTCATCTTGCTGACATTCTCCTTGATACCATCTGCAGAGTTGAAGTCGCTTAGGGTAATCGTCAACATTTAAGCCTTGTACGATTGTAGGTTTGTATGGATGGTAATGACTTTGTTTTAATACACAGTGTACCGTACTATTTGGAACGTCAATTTGTTCACCATAAAACCGAAAAGATTTCGGAGGGTTTTCGTTTGAAACCTGTAGGACGGCATTATTTCTTTTTTCATTTCTAGGCATGAGTAGTTTCTTTGCGTGGAAGCTACCATCGTTCAATAGATTGGTCACTATCCTGCGAAATATTTTGGTGTTTGGTTGTCATCTTTCTGGGTAGTTGTTTTAATATGAATTTGCAGCTGCCTCAGTATTTCGGTTAGAACGAATATAACATTCCAACATGTCAAAATATTCTTCATTACTGAACATATTGTTGAATAATATTTAAAATAAACAGGAAACAAATTATTTAGTACAAAATTTTAAGCAACGTGTTAAATACACCTCAAATTGTTCAGATAATTAAGAATGACTGTATTCTTAATTGTCGCGATAGTGTTATATCCATAACCTTACTTATGTTGTTTTCAGTTGACATGTTTAAAAATGAAACAATTTTCAAAGGCGTCTTTGTAAATCATTCACCTGCTTTTTATTGAGTTATGTTAGTCACTTTTGTTATTTACTAGGTTAACCCATTTAATTAAATTATAACAATTTTTTAGGATAATGTTGTAATGTAAAATATCATTCGTAATAATGGGCCGATTCATTGGTGTGCTCAAAGTTACTATTTTTTTATCGTGAATCATTGCGGAAAATTATGTTAAAAGTAGAAGTCAATTGTTAGACTCCATGGCCTACTACTGCTTTTTAAACATTTTCTTTTGTCATTTATTTTCTGGTATTGGATTTCATAGCCTACTATCCTCAAAACGGTTTTTCTCAAAGTTATCAGTGCAATTACAAGATTTCTCAAGCATGTTATACATCATTGGAAAGCTCTTTTCACATGAGCAAAAAATCCAATATGGCTGCCATAATAAAAACAAACGTTGATACCTGTTAGTGATGGGTCGTTATTTAACTGTCAGCTATTTTAAACAGTTAACGAGCCGTAACGGTAACCACCAGTTATGAATTTATAAAAATAACAGCTTAAAAAGTAACGCTTTTTAGACTAAACTAGAATTCGGAGTCGTGTCTGTTTCAGTTCTACTGCAACTAGGTTCGATGAATAAACATCGGTTTTCATCGGCACCTGTTATTTAACCATTTAACGGGATGAATAGCCTTGAGATTGGGAATGATAAATATGTATGGTTATGGTTATACAGTATAGAGCGGACTGTACTTCATAACATTATTATTTATACTAGTGTGCTCGCTCTCGCTCACAGCTTTAGGGACGTACGATCTTCGGTACAATAAAACGGTTTAATTTTAATTTTAACTTTAACCGGTTTTTGATGGGGATACAGCATACGGACACTACTACACAGAATTATTCTGTTAAACTGAGAAGCTGTTATTTTTGAAACAGTTGAGTTTCCCACTAGTATGTAAAGCCAAATATTTAATAATAAAAAGTATTGGGTGAAAAGATGAATTTCTGTAAAAACGTGTTATTACTTTCACTATAGACAACGCAAAATAGGGTTATTTCACGTGAAATTAAAGTACTTATTTATTTAAATTTATATTCATTACCTAAGAAAACAGTCAACACGTCATTTTCGTTTGTCTGATAATAGTTATCAAATTGATAAAAAAATATAATGATACAACATTTTTTAATATCTATATACATTTAAATATAAAATATTAAATAAATATATATATATATAATATATATATATATATATATATATATATATATATATATATATATATATATATATATATATATATATATATATATATATATATATATATATATATATACAGGGTGATTCTTTGGCGAAAAATAAGGGGTGTCTTTTTATTAAGTTTTTCTTGAAACCCCTGCTCCTCCAAGTTACAGCCCTTTGAAATTTTTGAAACTAATTTTAAAACAACGAATATTAAAATAAGTGAATAAACAATTAATGCTATATATCTTCCAATTTTTTTTTAAACTAAAACTCAAACTCAATTTTTTATACTGTTGGCTGTTGTTTGCACAGTTTTTAAAAGTGGACTGATAAAGATGACCAGTGAACCGAAAATGTAACTAGAGATAGAGATCTTTCTAAGAAAGAATAAAAGCATAATGTAATAACAAACCATATGTACAGAATAAAGGCAAATTTCTTTACGGAAATTTTATGATCTGCGTTATGTTATGGAGTTCTTAGAATCACTCCCTGTGTAGCAATAAAAGTTCTAACGTCTAACGTCCCAAGACGTGATAAATAATGATATTTATTGATTCTTGCTGTGGCATTGACATTTACGTAAAGACCCCTCATAAAATAAATTTGTTAGAAATGACTTGTTTATAATTCCTAAAACATCTAAGTAAATACTTATAGAAGACTCCTTTCTGATTTCTAAAAGTTTCACTTCAGAGTAGCAAAAGATTTACGACACGCTTATTATAATTTCTTAACCCTTTGTTTCCTTTTCATATCGACAAAATTTGAGATTTATACACTACGTGAAATAACGGGGTAAAAATACAATGCATTTATACTAGTGTGCTCGCTCTCGCTCACAGCTTTGGGAATGTAGGATACTATCGATCGACTATCCAGTTTAAAATAACTGAAGCCGTTATTTTCAATGGTTATTATTAAATAATGTTAACGGCTTCAACTGTTAACAGAAAATAACCGTTTTTCTCCATCACTAATACCTGTAGCTCAAAAACAAATGACAATCCAAAGTTGAGAATAGCACAAAAAGATTACTCTGTAAAAAGTGTCCTGATAATGTGCAAGCCTTAGACATGTCAGATCAACGCCTACTTAGTTATTGGAGAAAAAAGAAATCGACAAATTTCGTTTTTTTCAAAATAACTCGAAAACAAAAAGAGGCAGGGCAAAATAGCAGTTATATTGGAACGAGTATGAGATTCTACAAAACAGTGCTAATTTAACCATCTCTTGCACTTGCACTCGGTGGGTTATAAAATGCACAAATAAAAGTCAGGAGTAAAAATAAAAATCGGTTTATTAAAAATTGTTGAGGTCATATAATGCTAATTGCTTTTAATTAAGCATATTTAAAGAAATAAAAAATATAAATTGACTACTTGAAGTTGTGCAGATTTAAATACAAAATATAAAATGATTAATTACGTTGAATTGGCATATAAAACTGTTGAAATGAATTGTGGAGCATAACACTATGTTTTAAAGAAGACATTTTGCAGATAAATGATGTACTTAGCTTGTGATTCAAACTGCTGCCCTTGGAGTGATGACTATATCCTCCAGCCCAGGATGCTGGAGGTGCTTCATTGTGTAGGTGTATTTTCCCGGAGGAACGGCTTCATGACTTGGCACACATGGTTGATGTTCGGAAGGAAGATAGTTCTGGTCTTAGATAATGCAGGATCACACCCACATGAGATGATTTCGAAAAATATCAAAATTATCTTCCTTCTACCTAACACTACTTCTGTGTGTCCGCCACTAGATCAAGGCATTATCCTAAACTTGAAGTTTTATTACAGAAGTTTAATCCTGAAACACATTTTGTCTAAAATGGATGAAATACATTCTGCATCTGAACTCTCTAAGTCGATCAATATTTTAGAAGCAATTTATTTCATAAAATCAGCATGGAGTAGCATCATTGCTAGCACAATTCAGAATTGCTTCAATAACGGAGGTTTTAAGAAAAATAACCAATAAATTATTCAAAACTGGGAACCAGAAGATGATGTACCTTTGAAGACAGTGGCAGATTTTTTTTTTAAAATGTTGCAGAGATCCAAAACCCAGGTTGAACAAGTGAATCATGTGGACTTCGTGAACGGGGATAACCTCATTTCTACTGAAGAGGTAATCAATGAAGTGAGTGAAGATAATGCGCTTGAAATTCAGATATTAATATTAAAACAAAAAATGCAGGGACTTAAGCAATCCAAAATTTCAGATTTTTTATATATATATATATATATATATATATATATATATATATATATATATATATATATATATATATATATATATATATATATATATATATATATATATATATATATATATACTTACATCCCTCTATATTCTCAACATCATACAAAATACGACGAATCCTGAAACCATGCATCATCAGTTTAGTGACCTGTGTAAGAATGCTGATGCAGACGTTTGCATTTATGTTAGTTCTGTAGAACATTATTTCATTCAATCGCTGTAACTCTAGTTGTTCACATGTTGTTTTGAATCACATATTTTATAATACATTTTAAGACTGAAATAATTGTACCACTTAAATAAATAAATTACTTTTTTCGGACAATCGCTACGAAAAAACCTAATTGGCGCTGCATAGAACAGTATTGCACATCGAAACCTAATTTTGGCAAGCTTTAAATCTTCGTAAAATTAGTTTCGGTCTTTTTTCTAAAAGTTTATGTGCAACATCGAACATCCACACCGGTGCAAATCAGTCCACACTGCCAGAGGGAAATCAGCGAGAAACCAATAGCAGAAGTACCAATGAGCTTCCTGTAAGTTTCCTCCAATATTTTTATCTGTGCATTCATATCGTATCTATTTTACATTTATACCTTATATAATTTTGTTCAATAATTCCTATTCGCGCTCTATTTTTTAATTCACCCTGTAATACTTAACAACCATTACTTGTTCATATATGTTGTGTAATGATAAGAGATAGATCGCCTATTAGGAAAAGAGAACCTATATTAGAATTAGTGGAAAACAATTTTAATCAATTAAGTTTAAATAATTTAGAAATGGCAAATAATCACATTGCCGAATTCTCACAAGCTGCTATCATGATCCCCGAATATTCCGGTGGACAGAAGCATCTTGCTTATTTTATTAAACAATGCGAACTTTATATTACTAGTTATAGAAGGCCAGAAGCCGAAACACACGCCAATCGAATGTTACTTGAATTTATAAAAGCTAAAATCACTGGTAACGCTCGTGACGTGTTAATTAGTCTAGAAAACCATACATGAGAAAATATAAAATTTGCTTTAAAAAATTAGTTTTCAGACCCCCGTTCAGAAAATCTTTTATTCAATGATTTAAATACTAGCTTTATGACTAAATCACAAACTATTCAGGAATATTTCAATGTAATTAAAGAAAAGCTAAAGATTTTAATTGAACATGTAGATATACAAGATTTAGTAAACGATGTAAAAACGTACAAGAAACAATTTTATCAACAAAATGCAGTGGCAGCATTTAAAGCTGGTGTAATAGAACCTTACTTCTCGCATCTTAGATTAGTTAGTGTTAATACTCTTGATTCACTTATGTTAGAATGTAATAGGATAGATAACGAGATTATACAGTCGAATTTCATTAATAGCCTGAGAAACAAAAATGATACGAAAACAAATCATAACACACCTGTACAACATAGACAGACGTATACCCAAAAACCAATATTTCCAGCATTTCCCCAAATTTACAACAAACCACAACAAATCACACAACAAATGCAACCGTTTCCTTCTCGACCAATTTCGAACGTAAGACCCGTTCAAAATTTTAATAGAAATATACAACACGTTCCAACTCAATTAAGTAGAGGAACGACACCCATGTCAATAAGCAACCAAACTCCCTTAAGAAATACACGACAAATGCCCCAAAGAAACCACTTTATACCCCAATCTAGGCCCACGTTTCAACATCAAGAACTCTTTAACCAAGAGGACCTACCACTAGATCATTCTGACGAATACCCTTATGACGACCGACCCTCTGACGAAAATATAGAGCCACTAGAATCTCCTGAACCAACTGAAAATTTTACAAATTACAACACCAATCCAAATCGGGATTTTCACGAAACAGCCTCGGAAAACTAATCTATTTAGATATAAATAATATTGTTAATACCCCTAAATTACCGTTTTTTGTCATACCAAGTCTAAATTTAAAAGTATTGATTGATTCCGGAGCGTCAGATAGGACCGGCTTACGAGTTATTTAAAAAATTTATTTATAAGGAACCATTTTCAATGAAATCAGTTAACCAGATAACCCATGGTGAAGACAACGTAAGGTATCCTATTTTACAAGAATTTAATATTAATTACCAATTTCCAATGCGTGTCATGCAATGGCACCATCGATTTGACGCGCTTATAGGGTCAGCTCATCTTACAAAATTAAAAGGAAATATCGATTATAATAAACAAATTTTAACTCTAGGAAACCAAAAAATACCATTTTACCTTGAAATTAATCCACTGAATTTTACACTTTTCAAACAAATTTGTGAAAATTATGTATCAGTCCCTGTAAATATAGAAAAAGGCACAGTAGTTTTACCACGTATTGAAGAAACAAATGTTTTAATTTACGAGTCAATAGCTGAAGCAAAAGATGGATATTGTAGAGTGCCCATAATAAAGAAAAATCCAAATTCAAAATTTGTAGAAATACATTTTCAGGAACAAATAGATGTCGATCCATTACAAAATTACTCTGACGAACTACCTAAAATTCCAAAACATTTTGATGTAACAAAAGTTTTAAGAACAGATCATTTAAATACAGAAGAATATGAAAAACTTATTAATTTGTGTCGAAAGTATAATGATATTTTTTATCATGAAGACTCAGATCTCTCTTTCACCAATGCAATTAAACATAAAATAAGAACTAACGACGATGAAGTTGTTCACACCAAATCATACCGGTACCCTTTTCATTTACGTGAAGAAGTCCAAAACCAAATTCAAAAACTCTTAGACAACAAAATAATTAGACCCTCAATATCACCCTACTCAAGTCCGATATGGATTGTCCCGAAGCGTCAAGACGCTTCTGGAAAAAAGAAATGGCGCTTAGTGATCGATTATCGTAAACTTAATGAGAAAACGATCGATGACAAGTACCCATTACCTCGCATCGAAGAAATTTTAGATAATTTAGGACGCTGCTCCTATTTCACGACTCTCGATCTAGCACAAGGATTCCATCAAATTGAAATGGATCCTGACAGCATCGAAAAAACAGCATTCTCCGTAAATAATGGCCATTACGAGTGGATCCGAATCCCGTTCGGGTTGAAGGGGGCTCCTAGTACCTTTTCACGCCTAATGGATAATGTATTAAGACCATATTTATACAAGTTTTGTTTCGTATATATGGATAATATTGTTATCTTCTCGAAATCCCTTCAAGAACACCTTTGTCACATAAAAAATATATTTGATAAGTTAAAAGAGTGTAATCTAAAAATTCAGTTAGATAAGTCAGAATTTTTGCGTAAAGAGGTCGAATTTTTTGGCCATCTGGTCAATGTCCGTGGGATCGAACCGAACCCATCAAAAATAACTGCCATTCAGAATTATCCAATACCAAAGACAAGTAAAGAAATAAGAGCATTTTTAGGATTAACAGGGTATTATAGACGCTTTATTCCAAATTACGCTAAAGTAGTATTCCCCATCAATAAATATTTAAAAAAGGATACCAAAATAAATATTCACGACCCGGAATATGTTGACGCATTCCAAAAAATAAAAGAATTAATTACAAATTCTCCTGTCCTGACCTACCCCGATTTTTCTAAACAATTTCATTTAACCACTGACGCAAGCAATATAGCTATAGGTGGAGTATTGTCACAAAATAATAAACCAATTGCGTTTTACTCAAGAACACTAAATTCAGCCGAGAGAAATTATTCGACTATTGAAAAAGAGTTATTATCCATAGTAGAAAATACAAAACATTTTAGACCATATCTCTTTGGACAAAAATTTGTTATAGAAACTGATCACAAACCGCTTGTTTGGCTATTTTCAATTAAGGAACCAAACTCACGGCTAGTTAAATGGCGACTAAGATTAGAGGAATTTAATTACGAGATAAAATACAAGAAAGGCAAAGATAACGTAGTGGCTGATGCCTTATCGCGAATCGAAATTAACGCGATTGAAGACGACTTTGACTTGGAATCAATAATTAATAACGTAGACCCTGACGAAGACAGAGAAAGAGAAATAATTAACGAACTAGAAAACGACGCAAACAATGCCTCTACCAGCACGACTAATAACCTACATGAAAGCAATGACTCACAGATACAACACTCGTCTGCAGAAAATCCAATTTTTAAAATACCTATATCAGAAAATCCAGTCAATTATTTTTCCAGACGAATAATTTTAGATTACGGACCAAAATATGACACACGCAAATTAAAAATATTCAAGTTTGAAACAATACATGTAAAGGTTCAACTCAATTACGAATTAAGACAAATAAATGACTTCTTGAAACAATTTATTGATCCAAAATTCACGTACGGAATTTTCTGTAAACATGATAGACTATTCAAATATTTCACTGCTGTTTCTTCAACATTATTTAATAGTTCTGTTAAAATAATAAAATCTAACGAATTTTTACAAGACGTTGAAAAACCAGAAACTCAACAACAAATTATAGATGAATATCACACAAGAAACCACAATGGCATTAACGAGACTTATCAACATTTAAAACAAAAATATTTTTGGCCTAATATGAAAAATTATATAAACGCTTTTATTAATAAATGCTCAATTTGCCTTCAGACCAAATACGAAAGAAATCCGTACAAACCACCATTTTCAGGGCCCCTTCTAGCTAAACGCCCTTTTCAAGTTATACACATTGACACCTTTAGTTTCGATAATTGCAAATTCCTAACCATCATAGATTTATTCTCCAAATATGCGCAAGCATATTATATAACTGATGGATCCGCAATTACCGTGTTAAATAAACTTCGACACTATTTTTCCCATCATAATCATCCCCTAAAAATAGTAGCTGACGCTGGCAAAGAATTTTCGAATACTACCCTTAAAGAATACTGTAATTTATTTAATATTAATCTTCACATAACAACCCCCCAAAATCCTAACTCAAATTCACCAGTAGAGCGACTGCACTCGACTCTTGTAGAAAAATTGCGAATTCTTAAACTACAAAACCCACAAGAGAGGCCTGCAACCCTAATGATAACAGCAACCCTTATTTACAACCAGTCTATTCATTCGACAACTGGGTATTCACCTTTTACATTACTATACGGCCCCTACGACGACTTACCAACAGTCACACCTGAAACTACCCTTTACGAAGAATACAATAACAATAGGCTCAAAGAAATAATGCCTTTCTTCGATAGTGTATATCAGAAACAAAAAGTAAGTGGAGACAAAAGAATTTCTAAAGCAAATGCGGACAGACAAACGACACCAGATTTACAAGAAACGACACAACTAGCTATTAGAGTACCAAAAGTAAGAAAAACAAATCCTCTTTATAAATTACGATCACATCCTAAACAAAAAGAAAACATTGTTACATTTTCTAAACCAAAAGCAAAAGCTCACGTTTCTAACATAAAAAGAGTAAGAAAGACTTTTTCGTTACAGGACAAAACTACTACTACCACAAACAACGATGACCCTCAACCTGGTCCATCCACTTCAAATAACACCGATAAAAACTAACGGATATTTTAAAGAGTATTTAGGCATAGCAAAAATACTCAAACATTATCATAAATTTTATTTTTATTTTAATATTACCGATATAGAAATTAATTATAACATATTATTAAAAAATTCTAAATTTTTAAACACTGGACAAATGTCTGCAAGTAACGAACGATATTTACTAATTTTAGATGACCATTTGTCACGATTAAGTAATGAACTACAAAAACTATCAATGCACAGAACTAAACGCGGATTAATAAACGGAGCAGGCTCTTTAATTAAAATGATAACAGGAAATCTCGACCAAGAAGACTTGAAAGAAATCAATAAAAATTTAGATAACCTTTTCCAAAATCAAGAAGATATAATTACCCAAATTGATAATTTAAATTCATTTGCTAATATAATCACACAAAGGTACGAAAAGGACCAAAAAATTATTAATCAAAATCTAGATCATATTTATCAGACTTTTTCCACTTTAGATAGCGAAAGAGAATTGTCGAGTAAAATTCATTTCCAAATTCACGTAGCTGTTAAATTACTCCATAATATAGAGATAATTCAAAGAACTATTTCCTTAAGTTTTAACGAAATTACTAATATAGAGCTCTTTACCACTAGTGATCTGTTAAATATTATTGATCACTTAAAGTTAAGTCATGACAGAAATGAATTGATCGACTTTGACAAAAATCATGTTTTTAAGGTTGTAGAATTTACCAAATTTCATATATTATCGGTTAAGGATACGATTGTATGCCTTTTAAAAGTTCCTATCCTACATCCCAATCCTGGTTCTTATTTTCGTGTTTATCCTATACCACAAAATTATATTCTCCTGGTACCACCCAGCTCATACTATTTAGAAACACCCTCTTCAAACTTATGGACCCAAGAGAAGTGCCCCTCTATAGAAGACGTGGTTATATGCAATAATCGCCCACGAGAAGAACATTGTCAGCTTGACACCTTACAAAATTGCACCTCTGCCAAAGTAATGAACCCCTACGAAATATCAACTCAGCTGCAGAATGGTCAGATCCTAATATCCACTAGCTCAGCAACCACTATTGTCGAAAATTGCGAAACATCGTTAGAACGAAAAATCTTCCAGGGAAACGGTCTAGTAACATCCCTCAATTCCTGCAAAGTCAAGGTCAATGAGGAAATGTATGAAGACGTTGCTACCAATTTGACGCTACAACCCATAGAAGTCGAAGAATTGCAACCGACACCTCAACATCATATCCATTTTAAGCCAATTCATCTAAAAGAAAACAAAAGGATAAAAGAAGCATTGTCTCAAATACAACAGCATCCATTTCATCTGCGACCGTCCATGCAGTATTCCCACTTAGGCATTACCATTGGAATATCCATCGCTGTTACCATTGTACTTCTGTTTCTTTTAAGAAGAAAAATTCGAAGCATCCTATACAAGTCCAACAGGCAAACGCAAACAGAAGAAGTGTCCGAACACGAGGACGTGTTAAAGATTTAAGGGTGGAGGAGTTACATCCCTCTATATTCTCAACATCATACAAAATACGACGAATCCTGAAACCATGCATCATCAGTTTAGTGACCTGTGTAAGAATGCTGATGCAGACGTTTGCATTTATGTTAGTTCTGTAGAACATTATTTCATTCAATCGCTGTAACTCTAGTTGTTCACATGTTGTTTTGAATCACATATTTTATAATACATTTTAAGACTGAAATAATTGTACCACTTAAATAAATAAATTACTTTTTTCGGACAATCGCTACGAAAAAACCTAATTATATATATATATATATATATATATATATATATATATATATATATATATATATATATATATATATATATATATATATATATATACACCATGCAAAACTATATGTAGTGTCTTATTTTATGTATGTATACAGTGATTCCTTTTTGTATTGTTTACTCATAATATCATATTATGTTATCAGAGTTGATATATTCTATTAATGGTTTTTACTTGAACATACATATAAAAATACATAATCGTATGTATTTGCTTTCTGTTTTATTTCGGTTGATTTTATCAGTCGGCTTTTCCTGTAAGCTGACACCTCTCACAAGCGGACAATAAAGTTGGAACCGTTGGTATCCGCCTGTGAGAGGTTTCACTGTATATAGATTACAATAAAAAAATATTCTTAGCCTGGCATATAATTGATTCATAATTTTAAATTGGTATGATTTTTTTTAATCAATTTTGTTTTCTTTCAGGACTGGATAATGTGATACTTCAATATACCACATCATTTTTAAATAATGGTGTGACAGGGCACCAATTGTTAAATTTAAGGGCAGATGACTTAGAACATTTAGGAGTGGTAACCTTAGGTCATCAAGAAATTATTTTAGAGGCTGTTGAACATTTGAGACACTTTGTGAGTATTATAAAAATAGTTTTTGTAACACTGATGGTATTCCTTTCATTTTATATTCCTACCAATATTTATTTACTACCGGCCTATGGCCTACCACCAAAACTCTGTATGTGGACAGCAAATTTTCTCTCCAACCGGAGCATTTCTGTTGTCAGGGATGGCCATTCCTCTAAACTGTATCCAATTAATGCAGGAGTTCCTTAAGGTTCAGTTTTAGCCCCTACTTTGTTTCTTCTCCACATCAATGACCTCCTCTCTAGCACATCCAACCCAGTTCACAGTTACACGGACGACAGCACCCTCCACTCAAATATACAATATTCTAAGCCTGTCTCTTTAGCCCAATTAGATGAGGATCGCAGACTCATGAAGGGTTCTATCTCCGTGGTTCTCCAAAAAATATTAGACTGGGGAAGTAGAAATCTTGTACAATTCAACCCCACCAAATCACAGTCTTGCTTTCTTTCTCATAAGAGATACACCAGCCCTAGACCCATCACAATAAACAACCAAGTTATTCAAAGTAATGAGTCCTTTTCACTTGTTGGCATTTAGTGGATTGGAATCTCAATTGGCACCAACATGTCACATCAATCGCAGAAGCGGCTGCTAAGAAATTAGTTTTCCTCTTCCAGGCTCGCAAATACTTTTTACCAGCTAATCTCTATACCTTATATACAAATAAGACCAAACCTCAAATACTGCTCCCACATCTGGGGTGCTGCTGCCGCTTCTACACTCACTATCCTGGACTCCATTCAGAAGAGAGCTCATCGGTAACCCTACTCTCACCCAAAGGCTGCCATCCCTTGCCCACCGACGTGCCGCTGGTGATCTCTCTTTTATAGATATCTGCACAGGCACTGCTCAGAGGAGCTTTCTTCCATAGTTCCTCGTGCTGCCCCCAACAGATCTACCAGGGGAACAGAGTGAATGCACCCTTTTACTGTCCAGGTCACCAGACATAGAACATCTTGTTATGCCCACTCTTTTGTCCTGAGGACTTCCAACATGTGGAATTTCTTGCCGGCACATGTTTTTCCTTCTCCCCCGAACCTCCAAACCTTCAAGTCCAGAATTAACAAGTTGCCTCTTTCCTCCTTGTCGACACCCGCGGTACGATAGTATTTAGGCTGTAAGCGCTTGTGGTGTGTTGTTGAAATAAAAAAAATAAAAAAAAATTAAGTCTTGTTTCTTGTTTAGGTATAATACGTTGTTATTAAATAATTTTATTAATTTAATTTTAATTTTTTGTTCATTTGTTGTTTGTGCTTAGTCATCTTGAACTATACACAGTCGAACTTCTGTAAGTCGAATTTGAAGGGACCAGAAAAAAGTTCGAGTTGAGGAAACGTCGAGTTACTGAATAATAGAAATACTAATACCCACATTAGAACGAAGTTTTACGCATAAAGCTTTCGGCGCCCTAGCCGATGTAATTGAAAGTATTTTCATATAAAATTTTAAAGCTTTATTTATAGTTGACGAATTTGAAGGGACCAGAAATAAATTCGAGTTGAGGAAACTTCGAGTTACTGAATAATAGAAATACCAATACCCACATTAGAACGAAGTTTTATGCATAAAGCTTTTGGCGCCCTAGCGAATGTAATTGAAAGTATTTTGATATAAAATTTTAAAACTTTATTTATAGTTGACGAATTTGAAGGGACCCGAAATAAATTCGAGTTGAGGAAACTTCGAGTTACTGAATAATAGAAATACCAATACCCACATTAGAACGAAGTTTTATGCATAAAGCTTTCGGCGCCCTAGCTGATGTAATTGAAAGTATTTTCATATAAAATTTTAAAACTTTATTTATAGTTGACGAATTTGAAGGGACCAGAAATAAATTCGAGTTGAGGAAACTTCGAGTTACTGAATAATAGAAATACCAATACTACCCACATTAGAACGAAGTTTTATGCATAAAGCTTTCGGCGCCCTAGCCGATCTAATTGAAAGTGTTTTCATATAAAATTTTAAAACTTTATTTATAGCTGACGAATTTGAAGGGACCAGAAATAAATTCGAGTTGAGGAAACTTCGAGTTACTGAATAATAAAAATCCCAATACCCACATTAGAACGAAGTTTTATGCATAAAGCTTTCGGCGCCCTAGCCGATCTAATTGAAAGTATTTTCATATAAAATTTTAAAACTTTATTTATAGTTGACGAATTTGAAGGGACCAGAAATAAATTCGAGTTGAGGAAACTTAGAGTTACTGAATAATAGAAATACCAATACCCACATTAGAACGAAGTTTTATGCATAAAGCTTTCGGCGCCCTAGCCGATGTAATTGAAAGTATTTTCATATAAAATTTTAAAACTTTATTTATAGTTGACGAATTTGAAGGGACCAGAAATAAATTCGAGTTGAGGAAACTTCGAGTTACTGAATAATAGAAATACCAATACCCATATTAGAACGAAGTTTTACACATAAAGCTTTCGGCGCCCTAGCCGATGTAATTGAAAGTATTTTCATATAAAATTTTCAAACTTTATTTATAGTTGACTTGCATCACGTGACATTAAAAAAATTATTAAGAACTCATCATATGTTTTTATATCTCTTGTAAATTTGTTAAAAAAAGTCTATTATATATATTAAATTTGTCATTGACAATATATGTTTCCCCTAAAAATACACTTAAACTAATAAAGATTTCTTTTACATTTTCTTGAAAAAGTCTGTTATCTTTGACTGCACTCTTTGATTGAATTTGTCCTTAATAATAAATTTTTCCACCACACCCAAACTACTGTTGATTTCTTTCTGATACACTGTCTTTGCCCTCTAGATATCGTCTTAAGGTTACAACCTTCTACAAGGATGGTGTATCGTTAGGCTCGTTTTCGTTATCCTCAGAACCTTCGTTTTCTTGGTCTTGTTCTGTTGTCAGATGCAAAACACTTGTACAATGTCATCATCATTGGGGTAACTTGCTATTTCGACATTAGCATCAACATTAACATAATCAACAAAGTCAAGCTTTTCACCATTAGTCATTGCGATTTTCCACACAGCCTTCAGTTGCCCTAAGCGAACATGATCAGTGTTGTTTTAAGTTTCAGCTTTGCATGACTCAGATTTTGCTCTGTCGAATCCAGACTTTCTGGAACAATTGGCAATAGTTTCTGACTTTACATCTATTGACGAACAACTGCTCAGTTCTCTAATTGCGTCAAGAATTGTAATTTTAACAGTTTGTCTACTTACCATACATGATATTACTCTGAGCAATATTCTTCTCCTGTAGTGCTGCTTAAGCTTTTGGAAGATTCCCTGGTCCATAGGTTGCAAAAACGAAGTCACGTCGGTTGTAAAATACACAAGATTTGTATGGAATAGACTGTTCATATTTTTGGGATGAGCTGGACAGTCGCCAACAAATAACAATATTTTTCTATTCAGTTGAGCGAATTTTGTGTTTAGTTCGACAAGCCACTTCCTGTATAAGTCACTGGTGACCAATGCCCTGTTGCAGCTTTTATAATTTACTTGTAACGATTTTATGCCCTTAAAACACCGTGAATTTTTGCACTTTCCAATCACTAATAATTTTAATTTTTCAGATCCCGTCATGTTTGAAACAACCACTATTGTTAGGCGTTTTTTTGTTATGCTTTCCACCATGACAGTTTTCATTTTTAAAAGCCAATTAGGTAAACTCTGAACAAATAGACCGGTTTCATCAGCATTAAAAATGTCGTTGGGATGGTATTTACTATTTGATTCAGTACCGGTCCCTCCACCGCGACCAGAAGGTCTATTGTGGTTCACGCCTAATGGTCTGTATTTTGACCAACAAAGCCAGCCTCCAGCAGAGGTCGATAATCTTTGTGGATGAAAGTTGATCCAGATCTTCCGGAGCAAGCTTTGTCTTGCCAAAGAGCAGGTATCTAGTCCTGTCCGCTGCCAGACAGGAACACAGTACGTGCTCTACTGTCTCGTCACTCTCCATACACAGCCGGCACTCTGTCTCCTGACCGACTCCAATACGGTGCATGTGGTGACGCAAGCGGCAGTGTCCTGTATACAGGCCGACTAGAGTACTCAGTGGTTGTCTGTTTAACTCTAGAAGTTTTTTTAGCCCTTGGCTCAGACAAGCTATTTATGAAGGCCTTAGAGTGAGCTGGAAGATTTTGCCAATACTGGATTGTCATTCTTTCTGTCCAGGTCTTTAAAGTGCGTTTTGCTGTGCATGATGTTACGCCCAACACCGGTTCTGGTCCGATAAAGTCCCTCTGGGCACCACTCCTGGCAAGCGTGTCGGCCGCAACATTGTCATCATGGTCTGAGTAACCCGGTATCCAGACCAGTGACACCTTATTACCCAGTTCGTTGAGGGTAGATTTACAACTTCATACCGTTTTTGAATTGCAACGGTAGGAACCAAGAGCATTTATTGCAGCTTGGCTATCTGTATATATCTTTATCGATTTGTGTGTGCACTGGTTTCCTATACTTTCCCTTGCACACATCTCGATGGCATACACTTCTGCCTGGTTGCGTACTTGCCGAGGCCGAGTTGATAGTCTAGCATCGGTGTTGCCCCCATATGCGCCGGCTCCTACTCCCATATTGGTTTTGGAGCCGTCAGCATATCAGCAGAGATCAGTGCACAATAGGGTCGTTTGATTTCATTCCCAGTCCTCCCTTTCCGGGAGGACGGTCTTGAAAGACAGATCTCTACTGATCTTTGTAGGCATCAAGTCTGAGACCATTTCCAGAATCTCATGACCCTCAATGTCATCAATGAGTCCGGACCCTCCCAGACTGATTTCCTTTGGCATGCTGTCGGCCGTTTGTTTTAATCTGTACGTTGTCCACCTCGCCACCCTCTCCAGCCATATGTGAATATTCTTCCAGTTAGTCGCTGTTTGTTCATTAACATCGCCACAAACTGTGGGTAGTGTATTTGGTGAATGCAAAATTTTTTGCAATATCTTTTTTCTTAAAAAGACCCTTATTTACCTCTTTTAAAACATTTCGCTTTTTTGCACTGGCAGGCAGACTTTTTATTATTGCTCATAGTGAATCGGAACGCATACTAAAACTGTCTATGTAATATAAAATTAAGATATTGGGCTAGATGATATCGTGATACTGAACAAATCACACTAAAAGAAGGGGACAGTAAATCAAGTTTAAAAAGAGCCGACAGCAGGCACTCTACATACATAAAATGTTTCAAAGTTGAAGATGGTACGATATAGGTATTGGCTTTCTTAACTAATTTCCACATAATGCATTATTATTGTAGTGTCAGAAGTAGGACATCTGTTTTTGATTACATGCTGTCTGAATATCCGATCCCTAGTAGTGTGTATAATAGAAAGGAAGTCCTAAATATTAAATGCCATTGAGATTTATTTATCAAGGCGTTTTGTGTAGAATCAACTTCTGACAACATACATTCATTTTTTCAACACTGACTTGCAGAGATGTGAGTACCCAAATTTTCTTCGATTTACAGAAATATTCGAGATTAAATAGCACTAAAATCTGTTCAAACTTCAATGTTCTTAGTAAAAAATTCTAGTAATAAAATAATTTACCTTGGAGAAGTTCGAGTTATAGAAGCTCCACTGTAATTGTATTGCTATTGATAGCTCCCATATCTTATGGTTTCATCCACAGAAGACTATGTATATCCAAAGTAATTTTTCGTTAACTAGAGGTATGCAAACCCATGTTTTTCTTGAACCGAACTATGCACGAACCCAAGCAAATATGTTGCTTCGAACCTCGAACCTCTGAAATAGTATGTCTAAGGTTCACAATCGAACTTCGAACTTCTTAAAAATTCAAAATCGAACTAACCAAAATTCAAAAGATTTCAGTGTTCACATATCATTTCCTTAAATATATATTACATATAATGTAGCATGCAATATTTGGTGTGTAGAAGATTTCTATTCGTAAAAAGCAAAGGTACAACAAAATTTGCAGGTTGATTGGGTGAAAATGCCTTCCGGTGTTCATGTTAGTTGTGTGAAGATGGGTCAACATTGAATTAAAAACACAAAAAAGTATATTGAAAACTTTTTTAAATTTCTACATCTATAGTTAAGCTGAATTATATATACTTTTTGTCCTTTGGTATTATCTAGGCAGTTTTAACAGTCTTTTAGAGTTAGGTTAAAGTTGAGCACGATAGTTTATAATAACCACTTGAAATTTTAACAGTGTATTGATTCATTTCCATCCAGTATCAGAAAAATGATACTCGAAAAAAACCGTGTACGTAGACTAGCTCAACACACCGGAAATCCCACCGACAAATGAGACACAAACAGACTCATCAAACAAGTACGATCCTCCCTACAAGAACTCGACAACAATCGTTGGGAGGAGCGCCTGCAAACCCTGTCTACCCAAGACAATTCCATCTGGCAAATGGCTAAAGCCCTTCGCTCCCAAAAACTTCCGATATCCCCACTTCACGGCCGTAACGGTGTCGTATACACGGATGTGGAGAAAGCTACTGCGTTCGCAGATCATCTGGAGTTGCAATTCAATCTGAATTATAACAACGTTGATCTGTCGCATGTAGCAAGAACGCACCGCTATGCCAGGAGTGCGCTTCGTGCCACCCCAGACACAACTATTGAGCCCACAACTTTCGAAGAAGTTTCCCAAATAGTCAAATCATTAAAACATTGGAAAGCTCCGGGATACGATGGAATCTCCAACGTAGCCCTGAAAAACCTCCTCCGTAAAGCCGTGGTATTCCCAGTTACGATTATGAATGCCATGCTGCGATTTCAACATTTTCCTTCCATGTGGAAACTTGCCGACATTATCAACATCCCGAAACCCAGCAAAGATCCGCTGTTCCCTCAGAACTACAGGCCCATTAGCCGAAAAACTGATTCAGAAAAGGTTAGCTTCATTCACCTCAGAAAATCATATCCTCCCGGATGAGCCATTTGGTTTCAGACACCAGCACTCCACCACAGAACAAGTCCTTCGTGTGGTGGAAAACCTCACCGAAGGATTTAATAAAAACAAGTCAACTGGTGCCATATTTCTTGACATTGCTCAAGCCTTCGATAGGGTTTGGCATGCGGGCCTCCTAAACAAACATCTGTCATTTAATTACCCTCGCCCTCTGATTCTGCTAATCAGGTCATACCTGCAACAGAGGAAGTACCAGGTCAAACATCTGGGAACCAGATCTAGAACATACCCAGCCACGGCTGGTCTTCCGCGGGGTTCTGCTATCTCCCCTTTGCTGTACAATATATTTGTCGCAGACATTCCGACAGCCCCCCTAAACGTGACATACGCACTGTACGCAGACAACACTATCATCCTCAGCAGCTCCACTAAGCCGAGGATAATAACCGAACGACTTCAGACCGCCGTAGTCGAGCTGCAAGCATGGTATAGGACATCCCTTCTAGCCATAAACCCCGATAAATGTTCAGCTGTCCTATTTTCCAAGAGGAGACACACACCTCATGAACACGTTTCATTAGACAACCGTCTAATTCCCTGGCAAGATTCCACCAAATACCTCGGGATTTTCCTCGACAAACACTTAACATGGCGCCCCCATGTTGATCACGCCAGAAAAAACGCCTCGATGTTCATCTCGAAGCTGTTCCCACTTCTAAATAGAAATTCCAAACTGTCCATGAACAACAAGTTGCTCATGTACAAAGTCATCATCCGGCCTTGACCTACGCATCACCTGCATGGGCCACCGCGGCCGTAACACACATCAAGACCCTTCAAATCATCCAGAACAAAATTCTGAGAATGGTTACCGGAACGCCATGGTTTGTCCAAAACAGTCAGATTCACTCTAATCTGGAAAGGCCTTCGATACTTGAGTTCATAACTCAACTATCCACAACTCAGTTCGCAAAAGCCCGTTCTCACCCAAATGCTTTTCTCTGTAGTGCCACCGACTACGACGAGCAACTTCCACATAAGCATAAGCGTCCAAAGCTTATACTTACCCGCTAACGCCCCCGCGGCAAAACAGAATGGAAACATTCATACCCAAAAAGTCATTGTGTGAAATCTTTCCGATGGAGGTATGGACTAAGGTCCGGTACTCACAGGGAGGGGGTTTTAGTGAGTACAGTCTCAAGTGTATTGATTGAGAATATTTAATATTGTTTTGGCTCATTGTCAGATAAAGCATATTCAACCTAGTATTTCCGGAAGGCAATCTGCAATTATCGACATAAATTCTGAAAAATTACCTTACCGATTGCTTCGGAACATTGCGATCATAATGTGGTGAGCAAAGAAGGCGTTGGGATCCTAGGATATATAAAAAATAATCTGTTGTTGAATGTTAAATGGCTCTGTCAGGTCTCAATGTATCCCATCAACTGTCAAAAATATGCATTAGTTAAATCTCCTCAAATTACACTACCGACTCAATGTGACCGATACAGAGTTTAAAGTGCTGATACCGATTTAACAGGGCCGCTAATGGGTTTTAACTTTGCTATCTTTGATAGCTTTCAATGCCTGTAATGTTTAATATTGAAGTACTTTTGAACAACGAACTTCGAACTATTTTGGAGAATTACATATTTCGAACTTTGAACTACTTTAACATCGCCCGCACGTACACTTTTTCGAACCAAGGGTTCGGTTCGGTCCGAGTTCAAGTTCGCTTCGAAATTTGGAAACTTCGCACACCTCTATAGTTAACGGTTCCATGCTTCGATGTATTGGGGCATTTATTTCAAATAGGCAACCTGCTCGGTGGATTAGAGTATTTATTTCAAATCAGCAATTTAAAGTTATTACAAATGAAGTAATAAGCAGTAGCCACTTTGTTTGTGGGGTTTCTCAAGGTTTCATTATGGGGGCCCCCATCTCCTTGAAACAGTGGTGTTCTTCCTCACAGATGACACTAATTTATATTGTAACTCTAATCCATTCATCTTGACTTAGTTGAAATGTTTAAAAACTGTTGAGAAATGGTATGGGTGATTATTTATCTGATATTGCAGTGACTCAATTCGCTTTCTTTCTGAAATAATTTCTATTTTTTCAAATTTATTCAGATTTTTTTTTAAACTGCAACTAAAATTAATCCCGATAATAGAGTAGCAATTGAGTAATTGATTAATTTTCAACCACTTTCCATGAAACAGCATCACTGACAGTCTTGCAACAACTGAGAGTTGTTACAAACCAGGAAAAGGCATGTGCAATACATTTAAATCTGAGATTCTTAGTAATCCTTGATTTAGCTTAGGTAAACCATTCAACCATTGGCTATTTGAATGTTAAAGTTATAAAATAACATACGTTATGTAAAACTCTTATCATCTTTATGGCAATACATTTCATCTCCCTTGGAATTGGACAACTTATAATCTTTTGAGTCATTTTTTACTTTTCAGCATTTTGAATTAGACAAGGAAAACCTTCAAATGCTAGCATTGAGGCTGTCTTGTGCAGCAAATTCACTTTTCAAGGAGCTGTGTTTAGTAAATGATTCAGAAGTTGTGCAGAAACAGTCAATGGCAGATGTCCATAATATAATTACGACAATAAAACCCTTGGCATGTTGGTTAGACAGGTAAGAATAAATATTTTATACGTAATTATTTAACGTGATATTTAGCTCAATTTTTAATGTATATGCATGGGATTTTTGTCTTCAGCTTGGATTTCTGTTGTGCGGTGTTCATCATTAAACATTTTGACAGATGCTCCAAGCCCTTAGCTCGATAGATGCTTTAAACCGCAGAACATATTCTGCAAAGTGTACAGAGTATGTTCTCTGGCCATCCAACAGTGGCCGAGTTTACCAGGCTTAGAATATAAAACAACAGGAGTGAGCATTAAAAAAATAGTTGGAACCTAAAAGGATGTAACTGTCATTATATGACGGTTGCAACGACGTGTTCGTTGTCGAAATGTCTGTCCTAGTTAAAATATTATACAAGACAAATCACAATACAGGGTACCCAGCGATCTGGAAAACCGGGAAAACCTGGAAAAATCACGCGCTTGCCAGGAGTGGTGCCCAGAGAGAATTTGTCGGACCAGAACCGGTGTTGGGGATAACATCATGCACAGCAAAACGCACTTTAAAGACCTGGACAGAAAGAATGACAATCCAGTATTGGCACAATCTTCCAGGATTAGCTCACTCTAAGACCTTCATAAATGGCCTGTCTGAGCCAAGCTTAAAAGCTTCTAGAGTAAAACAGTCGACAACTGAGTACTCTAGTCTGCCTGTGTACAGGACACTGCCGCTTGTGTCACCACATGCACCGTATTGGAGTCGGTCAGGAGACGGAGTGCCGGCTGTGTATGGAGAGTGACGAGACAGCAGAGCACGTACTGTGTTCCTGTCTGGCAGCGGACAGGACTAGATACCTGCTCTTTGGCAAGATAAAGCTTGCTCCGGAGGATCTGGATCAACTTTCGCCCCCAAAGATTATCGACCTCTGCAGGAAGCTGGCTTTGTTGGGCGAAATATAGACTATTAGGCGTGAGCCACAATAGACCTTATGGTCGCGGTGGAGGGACCGGTATGGCCCACTCACAATCAAACCTAACCTAACCTAACCTGTCAAGTCACTGTAGTTAAATATACACGTCAGAAAGTTTTGGTAGAAAATCCCACATAGGAGTTGACAGACCATTCTTCAAACCGTTAGCTCGGTAGATGCTGTCAGTTTGCTAGTTCTGCTTCTGACATTGTAGCGCTTATGTAATTTTAAATTACACTATTTTAACATGACTGAAATTAACTCATTACTAAATTCATTAAATTGCGATTTTGCTTAAGTCTTGTTGTAATTTTAGGTCTCCATTTGCTGGGGATGCCGATTACAATGAAAATAAGACACAGCTATTGCAGCTGGGCTTTGAAATGGCAACCAGTGCACATAGAGGTATATTTTCTGAACAGCCAGTTAAAACGATACGTAAAATTTGTGAGAAACTAGTGAAAATTGCAGATCATATCATACAGGTAAATTATTTTGTCCTTTTATAATGTAACCAAATAGGTAATAGTAAGTGATTTAGCAATAATATTGATTGAAAATAATTATGTAGATTTAAATTTTGTATGTGTTCTTAGGAAATTGCCGATCCAATGATCCTCCAACCAGCTTCTCTGGATCTGGCAACGTTGAAGAAAAAAGAACAGGAACTAGGGTTTTTTATTTTACCCAACAATCATGCAGTACATCAAATCGCTGAGATAAAATATGGGTCACCAGCTCATGGGTGTACCAAAATTGAAGAAGGCGATGAAATTGTTCAGGTAAGTTTAAGTAAGCCGGCCTACGTACAGGTTACTAGGATTTTACTTTGTAAGCTAGCAGAGGTGACTCTGTTTGCATATTGCGACGGCCACTTGGGGTGGCCGGGGGTTAATACTAGTTTTCCCTAATGTGGGGAGTTTCCGGAAAATTCCTACGGATCATGCTCGAGCGCCAACGCCTACAGAGTTTTCTTCAGAGAGTAGGCGTGCTCTCGCTGCATACTCACCCCCTTTCCCAAGTCACTGTCGACGGACACACAAGCCCAGGGTAGATTCTAGTGGAGACAGGGTCCTCCTAAGTTAAGACAAAGTCCCCCGGGACTTCTGGTTATGGTCTTTATTAGAGATCTAGGCAAGGTTTAAGCAGCGCAGGGTGGTGGCAAGGTAGTGAATAATAGCGGGTGTTCCCAAGCGGGCATGCAACTTACAGTGTGTGTCGGACACTACATCTAGCTAAGCTAGCTGCGTACTAAAATATATGGCATTAACAGGCACTATCTACGGCCCACCCCTGTTCCCGGATTTACACCCCCTCCGAACGGATCCGCGGACAGCACGGGAGGCCAGGCGCCGCCTGGCTGCTTCGATCCGTACAAGCGCAGTCGCTGCAATACGAATCTACTACAGCCCAGGAGTATCCCGGCCACGATCCTCCCTCCGGAGCACGGCGGCGACCACCCGAAGGGTTGTTTTTGACTGTCCCCGATAATGCAGTCACTACGACAGGGACGACTCCCAACACCTTCGTGCGGCCGAATGCCTCCGCGATCCCGGGGGAACTGCAGCCTCAGATATATATATATATATATATATATATATATATATATATATATATATATATATATATATATATATATATATATATATATAACCTATGAAAATAATCTGTGATAGAATAGAGGACAGGTTGGCCCAAGATCATCCTCTCATCTTTCTTGAAGGACTCCATTGGCATGCTCTGCAAGACATCTGGAAGCTTGTTATAAGTCCTTACGCAGTCACAACTCACAGCTTATTGTGCCCTTCCCACACAGTGATACGGAACTGCCAGATATTGGGCCCCTCTTGTATCATAGTCATGAAAATCGGCAGCCCTCCCACTGTGCACATAAAGTAGTCAAGATAACATGTATGCTGAAGGGATGGTAGGTATTTTTGTCCTCTCAAACACTGGTCTGCAACTGTCACGAAACCCAGAAGAAGTGAGTACCCTCAGCGCTTTTTTCTGCATGATAAAAACATCCTCCATTTCAGAATGCCCTCTCCATATCAAAATACCATATGTAGCTATACTATGAAAATTTGAATATGTTGTTTTTGCGGTCTCAAACCCAGCTATTTGAACAACCCTCCTAAGTAAAAATATTGATTTTGAAAGCTGCAGCTTTAATTCCTCAACATGGTCCCTCCAACTTAGGTGTTCATTGAATATTATTCCCAACAGTCATGCTCGTTGAAGATCTGGGTTATAACTTGTAGATATAGCCAGTATTTGTGTCTTTCCATCATTTAATTTTAATTTATTCGATTCGAACCATGACCTTGCTTCATCTAGGGTGGAGTTTGTTTTTTCTTCAAGCATTTTATGGTCTTTATGAATGTTGTGGAAGGTCGTATCATATGCAAAGAGGCAAACATCATCTGATCCTATAGACGCAGGCAGATCGTATATATATATATATATATATATATATATATATATATATATATATATATATATATATATATATATATATATATATATATATATATATATATATATATATATATATATATATATATATATATATATATATATAAGAAACAATAATGGTCCCAAGATAGAACCCTGTGGAACGCCACTTTTTTCCTCCAGTGTGTACCTAACCCTTGATAAGAAATGTATTAATTTATTCTATTTATTAATATTTTATGTGTTCTTACTTTAAAAGCTTAAAAGCTTGTTTATCAAAAATATGTTTAGTTGAACGACTAGTCAACTTTAATTTATTATTCTCTTCAAGTATACATTTTATATTGTTTATTTCGTATGAAAAGTATGATCTCTACCAAATAAATTTTTTGCAAGATGTGGACAATATTTTAGTTATTTTCTTTTCAGGTGAATTATCAAACTGTGGTAGGTTGGCAACGAAAGAAAGTAATGATGTTACTACAAGAATCTCCACCTGAAATTGTGTTGACATTAAAAAAGAGACCAAGGCACACAAAAGTTTATGGTCAGATTTATATGAAACCATACAGGCTTCCAAGTAGAAAACGTGGAGACCAACCATATTCTAGGTGGAACGATAACCTGCCTTCCCCTAGATTATTACCACTCCTGGATTTGCCACCCATTCAGATTCCCAAGTAAGTTATTTTGTTTTCTTATATTCAATTTTAAGCGCAGTGTTCATAACAGATTTCATATTGGACTGCTAAATGGCTGCAGGGCCGTTTTACCATGGTTTAACTCATTGCCTCATGCCCTTTGTCTTTTCTACTCCACCCATTCCAAAATCACTGTGCCTTGAATTAGTCTGCACAGCAATTAGTAGGGTGACTTTTATATTGCTCTGTCTCCAGTCTAGGCTGTCCGTAGATCAGTTGTCTTTTGCGGTCCAGAGCTTTACACTCGCACAAGATGTGCTGGCCTGATTCCCCACTCGCTGCAGAGTCTGCATGCGAGGTCCCCCACATCCCCCATGTTATGCGGGTGTTTCTTGATAAGATTTAGCAGCTCCACAGCTCTTTTGAACTGAGTTCCTTAATTACCAACTTCCCATGTCTGAGTCCTGGACAGTCTGCCCAGTACACCTTATGTTCGTTTCTGACCCAGGAATTAATGGATCCTCTGGCAGTGTACTTCGTCACGCCCAGGACCGATTCTGGTCCCAGAAATGGTTCTGCTGATCTCCTCATCGCGAGACTGTCAGCTTCTTCATTGCCTTTGACCCCCGAGTGACCCCGCACCAGATGAGGGTGACCTCATTCTGCCCAGCCAGGTCGCTCGTCTAGTCTCTGCCATCACTTACCAGCCTGGAATTTACCCGTGGGCTACTTAGGGCCTTAAGGGTTGTCTGTGGCTATGAGGGTCCGCTTGTTGGTGTAGTCCCTCCTTTTGTTCTCTCGTATGCAGTGCAAGATGGCGTAAATTTCGATCTAGAAGACCATTGCATGAGCTTCGAGGGATATACTGTGACTTACCCTAGGTTCCTCGGAATAAACGCCTTCCCACGCTCCCCGCCGGATCCGTCCGTAACGTTAACCAGACAAGCGTGTCCCGTATTAGGCCCAGCGTCTCGCCTCACCATGCCTCGCGGTCGTGGATTACCACTGTAAACTTGTTTTCCCTGCAGATTCGTGAGCTCACAAACTCTCACCTCGTTTCACTCATTTGGTTTAGCTGATAGACATTAACCCAACCATATATCCTGACTCCTTAAGTATTGTTGGGGAATCATTTAGTAATCCATCCATCGACCCATGAGTTCGACCAGGGTATAACAACAAGGAAACCATTCAGGAGTCCACACAACAGTCATTTTCCAATTTGGATAGCTTGAAAATTATCTATTTTGCCTACATTCGATCGAGGCTTGAATACTGTAGCTTGGTTTTTGATCCCTTTTATAGTGTTCATATTGGTGCTCTGGAAGATGTTCAGCGTAAGTTTTTAAAACACCTTGTATATAGGGCAGCTGGTACCTACCCACCGAGAGGATGTGATCATGGCCAATTGCTGATGCAAGCTGGCATACCCAGTTTGTATTCGCGTAGAAAAGTTGCATCTGTGATGTTCCTGCATAACTTGTTTCATGGTAAAGTTGATTGTCCAGACTTATTGATTCAATTAAATTTCTCAGTTCCACGGGCTGCATCTAGAGTGGTGAGAGTGTTTAAGCCTCCAATACCAAGGACTAACTTGTATATGAAATCACCTGTTTATACAATGAGCTCTGACTTTAATAACATTGCAAACTTGTGCGACTTCTATTCGGATAAGGCTGCGGTTATTCGTAGGGTGGCTATATCTTACTTTGTCGGTTATTAGAACCATTATATGTACTGTTTTGTGGAATTTCTGCCTTGTGATGTTTTGCACAGTATTTTAGTGTTGTAGTTTAGTTTAATTTAGTTTAGTTTTTTTTTTTAAGTATTTTTTTGTTCATATTATTACATATTGTTCTTTTTGTATGGTGCCCTATTAATGGGATTTTTTTTAGAAGTATTTTTTGTTCATATTATTACATATTGTTTTTTTTTGTATGGTGCCCTATTAATGGGATTATCCTGTTGGGCATGTATTCAATAAATAAATAAATAAATAAAATAAACAACGCTGGCTTGGAAAGTATAAAACCATCAGATATCATACCCTTTAAGGTTTTTACTCTGAAATATAATAATGTCTCTTGTTCTAATAATTGTAGATCCACTTGTGTGCCTGAGCCACCTGATGAAATAGAAATGGAAGAAATCAGCAGCAGTGATAGCGAACCTCCTGATTCTCCGTTAGATGGTAGCGTAAGGATGTATCCATTAAAACCACGACCTTTACTTCAGAGACGTAATACAATCACGGGGACTACACCTACCGATAAAAGACCGCATCTTTCTGTTGCACAGGTAAGTTGATTAATGGAAAATTGTTTTTAAGAATTTAAACTGTTTAAAATTACATTTAGAGTCTCGGCGTTCTAGTGGTAAAAGCGTGTGCCTCTGTAGCAAAGGGTACTGGGTTGAAAAATACTGCGTAAGGCAGTCATGACCTTAGCCGTCACTAGGCGGCTATATGGAAAAACGTGGGGACTAAGACCTAGTATGGCCCACTTGGCTGTACACAAAAGTGGTCAGACCATCGCTAACTTATACGGCACTGGTCTGGTGGCCTAAGGTGACATAATCCAGTGCCAAACAAAAACTAGGCAAGATCCAAAGGATGGCTTGCCTAGGCATCACAGGGGCCATGTCTTCAACCCCAACAGCCGCCTTGAAGGTGTTGCTGGATCTGGCCCCCCCCCCCCCCCCCCCCTACACTTAGTTATTATGGGGGAGGCCAGGCTAGGACTATACAGACTAGCCTGCAATAGTAGACTAAAGATCAACCCAGGCTTCAGGGGCCACTGGAAAATTCAGGAGATCGTGAAGGAGCCCATGCTTGAAATGAGGTCAGACTTCGCGAGCCCGCGAATCTGCAGGGAAAACAACTTTATAGTGGAAATCCCCGACTGCGAGGCATGGCGGGAGGAGACGCCGGGCATACACGGGACGCGCTCTTCTGGTTCACGGTCGGATCCGGCGGGGAGCGTGGGAGGGGGCAGGTGTTTATTCCGAAGGACCCGAGGGTAAGTCATAGTATTTCCCTCGGAGCCCATGCAACGGTCTTTCAGCAGAGGACAGCTCAGAAACATAACAGGTCTCTTAATGGGACACATGGCCGTCAAGAAACACCTGCATAAAATAGGGGGGTTTGAGGGGGACCTCGCATGCAGACCCTGCGGCGAGGGGTAGGAATCAGCCCAGCACATCTTGTGCGAGTGAAAGCTCTGGACCGCAAAAGGCTACTGATCTACGGTCAGTCAAGACTGGAGACAAAGCATTATAAAACTTTACCCTACCAATCGCTGTGCAGACTAGTTCAAGGCACAATGATTTTGGAATGGGTGGAGTAAAAAGACTAAGGGCATGCACAATAAGCCAAACTTTGCAGTGCTATCGGGGCGGCAATGCCGTAGACGAGCTCTGAGGAAGGAAAAAAAAAAAGGGTACTGCGTTCGTTCCCAGGGTTCACCTTTCACTTTTTCAGTACATACTGTAACATCAACCCAGGTTGTGGCATTGTATTTGAGCAAGTTGAATGTCTGTCGGTCCTGTGTCCATGCGATGTTGGGCACGTTAAATATCCTTACCCTGCCTACAGAAAGGCAGGGATTCTGCAAATAGTCGGGGGAAATAGACCATTAAAGTGCAAAAAACAAAAAAATAACCTTTTGTACACTTTAAGCTAATTTTCTTTTAAAAAAATCACTAATGCGGAGATCCCAACTTTTGAATTTTGAAAAAATTTCTTCAGAGCGCGAAGTAGGGCCCCTAGAACCCATATATATATATATATATATATATATATATATATATATATATATATATATATATATATATATATATATATATATATATATATATATATATATATATATATATATATATATATATATATATATATATATATATATATATATATATATATATATATATATATATATATATATATATATATATATATATATATATATATATATATATATATATATATATATATATATATATATATATATATATATATATATATATATATATATATCACACTGATAACTCAAAAAATAGTAGGCCGATTTTTATCAAATTTTCTCAGCACCTTCCTTTTGCAAGTGGCTTCGATAAGTTCGTTAACCAGGGAAATCGGCCCAGGTTTTCCCAGAAAATTTTGTGTTTTCTTTCGTAAAAATTTATATCTCAGGAAATAACAAAGTAAGGGCAACCAAATTTGGTATGTGTGTTTGTATTATAAAGAGTGAACCATGTACCAAAATGTAGGTCAACATTTAAAGACAAAAAAGCTGTAATAAAGCCAAATGGGGGCTTACACCCTAATGCATTATACTAAAATATTTATAGGCTAGTACTGTTTGTATTTTTTCTTCTGATCAATGATATATAACGTAAATCTGCCTGTGTTCACATTAATTTGTGCAATAATGTAGGCTTTGAACTTTCATTAACTATTTCATAAATAAATATATTCTGGTTGCTGTACTAAGCAGTGTAATTTTTACATAATTTGTAGACGAACAATCATTGTTTTTCTTGTTTATGTCTAAATGTAAATGACCTAAAAATTACCCCAATTATTTCCGCAAATGACCCTAATTTGTTGATTTAATTGCAGAATTACAATTTTAGGGAATTCTAAGAAACATCACATGAGTCATGTTGTTCTCAAAACAATAAATGAAATATTTTAATTAACCACATAAAGCCCACCAAAGTAATTGGTGTGTTAATGGAATTGTCATGCTGCTGTTTATTTTATCAAATCAAGGTTACACATAGGCTGTGTTTAAGTGTGGATATACAGCAGTAAAGTGTCTCACACTCTGCATTAGAATATTTTAAATGCATTTCCACAAGAAATAAGTTTATCTGTTAAATGTCTCGTTTCACAGAAGATTATTTCAGTGAGCACTCAGAGATGTTGTCTTTATACATCCTGGTTAGATAATGACTTATCAGCCAGTCGCTCAGACACTGGACATTTATTTTAGTGGCTGTGATGAGACATTGTGTGGTTTTGTAAACTTTCAAGTGGGTTAGCTGTAATTGTTTGTGCCAGTTTAAAGGATTTGACCTGTTAATTTGTCTAGGATTAAACAATTTATACCAGGTAATTTAGTTTTGTCTTATATTATATCTGTTTGCCTGTCAAAATAGAATAACAGGGTGTTTCTTTAATAATGCGAAAAATAGACGACGAGTTTCCCTGCGTGAAAACAAGAAAAAAAGTTCCTATAAACTTATGTCCGGGATTAGTTGGTTTCAGAGCTTTTTATTTTTTTTAAAGAAAGACTAAATTAACGTCGATACCTGAATACAAATTTGTATCTATGCTTTTTTTGAAATGCGAATTTATGATTTATTTCAAAAACTATTTAGAATAATTCTTGGGATACAGCAAGTGTGTTATGGTAGTGAATTTTCATAAAATGCTTCAAATTTGAATAACTCAATTTGAAACTTGCTGAATTTTGATATGTAGTAAGGTCTTTCCCAAGTCCACATATCCACCAAATTTCATTAAAATAGCGTTGTAGCTTTCGGAGAAAAAAATTTATTCGAAAGAAAACTCAAAGCTTTCCCGGAAAACCTTGTCCAATTTTCCTGGCTAACGAACACATCCAAGCTATTAATAAAAGAAAGGTACTTGCCGAGTTTCATCCACATCTGTTAATTACTTTTTGAGTTATTGGTTGGATACATACATTATATATATTGGGTGGCGCATTGAAAACGAAACAGACTGATTTGCGTCCAGAGAATTATTTTTTTTAAGAAACGCTGAAACACGTCAATTTTAATATTGATGGGGATATGTTTTGACATAAAACTCAAGTTTGTCACATCATCCCCTTAAGGGTGGTGATAACAACTCTTATATTTTAAATAGGGAACATGGGTCGAGTGTTACATCATTTGAAAGCTCTTTCTTTTCTGAATTCAGCACACTAATTTCTTTGAAAGTTTTATCAACTCGTTTAAAAGTTATTCACAGTTGAAGATGCAAAAACGTATTTCACTAATTCCGATAAGAAATGTGCTGATAGTCAATGTTTCGTTGGTTTGTAAACAAAAAATTCACTATCAGAACATTTCTTATCGGAATAAGAGAAATGCGGTTTATTATTTTAGTTTATCGGTCGGTTTGATACTTGATAGTACTACCAAAAATTAATTTCACAATGGTGTATTTTGTAGAAGAAAGAGTTGAAATAATTACTCTTTTTTTCAAAAACGTGCCAACTGTACCGCAAATTTATTTAATGAACGATATCCAAACAGACATGTTAACAGAAAATACATTTTGGAGTTAGTTGCAAAGTTTCGACAAAGTGGTTTAGTAGCCAACAAAAAACGGGATCCTGAACGTGACTTTCCGGTTAGAAATGAGACTACTGATATTAAAGTTTTAGGACAAATTGCTGCAGACCCAACTTTGAGCACGAGAAAATTGGCCACTGTTTCACACATTAAAAGAACTATTCAGTGAATATTGAAGCATCATAAATTTCACCCGTATAAAATTCATCTTGTACAACAACTGAATGAAGATGATTTTGATCGGCGGCTGGAGTTTTGTGAAATTATGACTGCACGAATAGCTGATAAGGGGTACTTTCTGTTCAATATCTGTTTTTCAGACGAGTGTACGTTTCTATTAAACTCTACAGTCAATCGTCATAATTGTCGTTATTGGGCAGATAATAATTCAAGAAATTTTCACGAAGTCCACACTCAAACTCCACAGAAATTGAATGTCTGCACTGGCATTTTTGGAGACCGTTTAATCGGACCAATTTTTCTTGATGGCAATTGGAGTGGCGAAACGTATTTGGAGTTACTAGAAGATATCGTTTACCCTCTACTAATTGACATTGTTGAAAATGATGATCGCTATCAAGAAAATCAATTAGTGTTTCAACAAGATGGAGGTCCTCCGCATTTTTCACAATGTGTTAGGGAGTTTTTGAACAGAGAGTTTCCAGAGAAATGGATTTGGCGTAGAGGTGCTATTGAGTGGCCCCCTAGATCACCAGATTTAACTCCTTTAGACTTATTTCTATGGGGCCATTTAAAGAGTAGAATTTACGCACCAGAACCGAGTCTCTGGAAGAATTACAACGACACATTGTTGCAGAATGCCGTCTAATAACTCCACAAATGCTCCAGAATGTCAGAGCTCGCTTTGAACAAAATTTGTACTTCTGTGTGGAAGCTGGTGGTCAACAATTTGAACACTTACTTAACTGAATAAACATTTTTGAAAGTTTGGTTTTGTTTTAGTGAATTTTCTTTAAAAAAATTAACTAATGAGATCTTGACTTTTGAATTTTGAAAAAGTTCCTTCAAATTAGCACTAATTAGGCCCCCGAGAACACATATCCGGGGTCGGTTTCAATTTTTATATGTTATATATATATATATATATATATATATATATATATATATATATATATATATATATATATATATATATATATATATATATATATATATCACACCAATAACCCAAAAAATAATGGGCCGATTTTGATCAAATTTGGTGAGTACCTTCCTTTTGCAAGTGGCTTGGATAAGTTCGTTAACCAGGAAAATCTGCTTAGTTGAAATAGATTAAACAATGTTTTCTTTTAATTACACAGACGGATTCCCTCTATCAGGTACTACTAGGTGGCGACACGTTCACCACTCACTTAGTGTTTTAAGACTGGCTATATATAGCCGTGTTATTTTTGGTGCATTTTTGCTACAATTAGTATGCCGTACTGAAGAGCTCTAATGAGAGCGAAACCGGTCTACGGTTCTAATTGTTGCGAGAATGCATCTAGTCTTACATACTTTGTCCCTATATTGGGGTAGAAATGGGCCAGGGCTAACAATTTTTTAAATTGTTAGTTAGTTGTATACTGTCTCTATTTTTAACACTCTGTGTTATTTGGAGCGGGCGTGACAACATAGTACTTGGTTCCGAACTAGGTGGCGACACGTTCACCACTCACTTAGTCTATCAGTGTCAGTTCTGAGCCAGCCTTACATGTTTGGAAATTTTTGTACATTTTCACACAATAAAGTTATTTTTATGAAACATGGCACATTGTTTTTACTATATAGGTTATATTGGTAACCAAAATTGATGCCTGCTTTCTTAAAAAGAAAATACACATATTTGCAATAAAAACATTTTAATGAAAATTCACTACCATAACGCACCTGCTGCGTCCAGAGTTTTTTAGTTTTTTTTTAACGAAAAATTGATTAATTAGTGCATTTCTTATCACAATGAATGAAATACGTTCTTGCAACTCCAACTGTGAATAATTTTTAAACGAGTTGATAAAACTTCAAAAAAAAATTGTGTGCCGAATTCAGAAAAGAAAGAGCTTTCAAATGATGTAACACTCGACCCATGTTCCCTATTTAAAATATAAGGGTTGTTATCACCACCCTTAAGGGCTTGATGTGACAAAGTTGAGTTTTATGTCAAAACATGTCCCCCTCAATATTAAAATTGACGTGTTTCAGTGTTTCTTAAAAAAAATTTCTCTGGGCGCAAATCGGTCTGTTTCGTTTTCAATGCGCCACCCTGTATGTATGTATGTATGTATGTATATATATATATATATATATATATATATATATATATATATATATATATATATATATATATATATATATATATATATATATATGTATGTATATATACATATATATACATATAAAACTTTAAACTGGCCCTGGATATGGGCTCTGGGGGTCCTAGTTAGCGCTCATTTGAAAAAATTTTTGCACAGTCTCACCATTTATACCTCTCTATTAGTGATTTTTTTAAAAATAAAAATTCACTAAAAAGCAAAAATGAAAATAAAAGTTTAACACCCTGCATCTCCGGAACGAAATATTTCCAGACATAAGTTTATTGGAACTTTTTTCTTATCTTTACGCAGGAAAAGTCATCCTCAACTTTTTGGTAATTGTAAAGAAACATGCTGTATTATATAAGGGAATTTTTTAAAATTGTAATTTTGCACAGAAATCAGTTTCAGAACTTGTTGAAAGTAGAAAAAATTTGCAAAATTGTTTGTTAGCGTCACTAGGAAATTTCCGATCAAAATATAGTCTTCTTTTGTCTTTATATACGAGGGAGTACCCAAAATAAACCGAACTTAGTTTTTTTAATTTATTTACTTAATCAAAAAAAAACTTCAATTCCCTTCAAAGTACTCTCCACTAACACTTTTTTTCCTCCTTAGGGCCCCTCTGCGATGCCCGCCCCGATAGCACCGCAGCCTTTGGCCTATTATGCATGCCCTGTACCTTTTCTACTCCACCCATTTCAAAATCACTGTGCCTTGAACTAGTCTGCACAGCAATTGGTAGGGTGAAGTTTTATATTGCTCTGTCCCCGGTCTAGGCTGTCCATCCCAGCACAATATGTGCTGGGCTGATTCCTCCCTCTCGCCGCAGAGTCTGCATGCCAGATCCCTCTCAAACCGCAGAGTCTGCATGCCAGATCACCCTCGAACCGCGGAGTCTGCATGCCAGATCCGCCTTGAACCTCACCATTTAATGCAGGTGTTTCTTGACAGCTGCGTGTCCCGTCAAGAGTCCTGTTATGTTCCTGAGCTGTCCTCTGCTAAGATTTAGTAATTCCACAGCTCTATGAACTGGGTTCTCCAATTAGTGACTTCCCATGTCTGAGCCCTGGACAGTCTGCCCAGTACACCTTATGCTGGTTTCTGACCCAGTACTTAATGGATCCCCTGGCCGTGCCTTTTTTCACGCCCAAGACCGGTTCTGGTCCCATAAATGGTTCTGCTGATCGTCTCTTCGCAAGACTGTGTCAGCCTCTTCATTACCTTTGACCCGGCATCCAGATGAAGGTAACGTCATTCTGCCCAGCCACGTCGCTAATCTCGTCTCGGCATTCACTTACCAGCCTGGAGTTTCCCTGTGGGCTACTTAGAGCCTTAAGTGCTGTCTGTGGCTATGAGGATCGCAGTGCAAAATTGCGTACATTTCAGCCTGAAAGACCGTTACGTAAGCCCCGAGGGAAATACTGTGACTTACCCTCAGTCCTTTCTAATAAACGCCTGGTCCCATCCCAGGCTCTCCGCCAGATTCGTCCGTGAACTAGACAAGCGTGTCCTGTGGTAGGCCCGGCGTCTCCCGCTCCACTGACACTAGTACAATTCTCAATTTTTTTATTCCATTGCACCAAATATTTTTGAAATCCATCATTTGTGATGCGCGACAGCACCTCCATCATTTTTTTTTTCTTCACTTATGCATAGTCGGCAAAGCTCTTTCCTTTCATGTCTCTTTTCATTCGGGGAAATAAAAAAAGTCAAAGGGGGCAAGGTCGGGTGAGTACAGAGGATGGGGCAGAAGTATCACATCATTTTTGTTCAAAATGGTGCACAGATAAGGCTGTGTGAACAGGGGCGTTATCATGGTGGAAAAACCAACCACAAATCAGGCCTCTTCCGCCAACTGTTGAGAAATCATTTCAGAACTTCCAGATAGAAAGACTGGTTAACTGTCTGACCCTATGGAACAAACTCTGAATGGACCACTCCTCTCAGATTGAGCAATCAATCAGCATTGTTTTGGAGTTTGATTTCGCTTAACAACCTTTTTTGGGGGCGACGAGAACTTGAAGTCTTCCACTGGCTTGGTTGTTGCTTCGTTTCAGGGTCGTAACCATAGTATCATTATTCCTCATAACACAAAACACCATTTAGGGATACATCATTAACAAAAAACAAACAAAAAAATTTTGTCAAAAAATTCAATATAGCATCCATTAAAGAAAAGAGTTGACTACCACGACTCAGAAATTAATGAATTTAAACAAATTAAAAGGTCACCATGACAACCACAATGGCGAATTATGACCCTGTACAAAAATTTAAGTTAATAGAAATAATAGAATCATAGTTTTGGAGATGTTGAAAAAAGGTAAAAATGACAGTTTTTGGTATTTCGCTTATATCTAGGAAGCTATGTTTTCAAATCTGTAAGTACGTTCAAGTTGCACTTGTCATTGTCCAATTTTTTTCTAATTTAACCAAGTATCTCTTACATTTTCGGAGTTCCCATTGATCTCGAGGGTCAAAATCCCACACTCTTGTATTTAAGCAAATTGCATACCAAATTTGGTTACAATAGTTTAGTTTAGTTTAGTTTAGTTTATTGGTGTATAAATTTTACAATGCATCTTACAATTAAGTACTAAACTTCTGTTTGCAATTGATACAATTTGGACTTGAATATAATGGAAAACTGCAATATAGCTCGAAATCTTCTTGCCACTGACGGCACTAACTTTCTTATTTTTGATGGTCAAAGTTTTTCTGAAAGAAAACCCAAAATTTTCCCAGAAAACTGGTCGGACTTTCCCTTTCCTTGCTGACGAACTCATTCATGCCAGTTCCAAAAGGAAGGTATTCACCAAATTTCATCAAAATCGGTCCATTACTTTTTAGTTATCGGTGTGATACATATATACAGGCTGTTAGATAAGGCCATGGCAAAACCTAAGGATACGATTCTTCATCCAATCCTAAGCCGAAAAGTTCATTACAACTTAAGTCGCAAACCCTTTGTTTTGCAGATATAGGTGGTAAATCTTTTAAAAAAAGAAATCAGTTTCTTGCAAGTATCGAAAAGAAGCAAACAGGTATAAAAGTCAAACCCGGTGACAGTCATAAATGCATCAAATGGCATTATTCGGGCCAAACACTCCGTTCCAAATATCATCAGTGGCATGGTTGGGGGTTACCTATAGAATTCTATTTGGAAAATAATACTGTACGACACTGTTTTTCCTTCAAACTGAGATCCCTATATGCTTCCATGATCAAAACTAGACAAACTTCTTCTTTTTTTTTCCCAAATGCCCGATTTCGTTTACATTTTTGACATATTTCTAATGATTGTCATTCACTGAAAGAAATTGGTTCAAAATCAAAAGTCGCTATCGATTTTTATCGACAAAAAATCTCTAAAACAAGTATAAACCATGGATTATTGAAGAAAAAGTAGGAACCTCCAGTTACAGAAACACCATTATAACTAAGTAATCATTTACTAAATCATATGACCTGACCTAACCTCAGCTTTCCTGATAAATTTAGTTAATGTGTTAATAATAATAACAATATATTTTTCAGCATATATTAGAAACTCACATCGTTTACACAAACTTTCACAATAAGAAATGTCTTAAATTAGCTGATAACTATAAAATTGATATAACATATATATATATATATATATATATATATATATATATATATATATATATATATATATATATATATATATATATATATATATATATATATATATATATATATATTGTTACGTTTTCTCCGGGTTCTAGATAAGTGAGACTTTTAATTTTAACAAAACAACTTTATTTACACTCTAAATATGGATACAATAAAGTTTCTAGAATGTCTCTCTCACAAAACACTTCATTTACTGGCCTTACAATTACTACTCTCAACAAAAGTCACTAATCTGGTACTACAGTCACTACTCTCTTAACACTTTACACTGCTTCTTCAAGTCACTACCACATTATCTTACTGAACTGAACTCACTCGGGCTGGCTGGCTTTCGCTTTTATATACTCGCCGTACCTTCCCCTCCTTTCTAGAGCATTCCATTCCAGAACGTTCCAGGACCTTCTTTTACTAGAAGGTTCTGTGAATACAGATCGGTCCCGTGTGTATACAGAGGGATGTATATACAGGATGATCCAAATGTGGTCACCACTCCTATGTTACACAAGAGGTGTTTCTCGAACTATAAGATCTCTCTGCGTATACAGGGTGTAAGGGTTCTCTGCGTATACAGGGTGTATATACAGGGTGTTCGGAATGTGCAGACCTCAGTTATCCGTTCCGACGGGGTACAAGTTGGTAACTTCGTTATTTCTGGTCCTAGAGGGTTGAGACTTCGCCTGAGGGGGGTCACCCCAGGCACCCCCAGGGGGGGTGGGGAGGCGGTGTTGCCAGATTGTGCAAAAATTCCCAGATGTTGGGGGAAATTCTGGAGATGTGGCAACATCGCACCTACGTCTATTGAAGTGCTTTGTAACACTGCCCCCCTCCTTAAGACTGTTAGTCCCGAACAGTATTTACCGGCCGCCAACTTGGGGGTTCGTTGCCCCGATAGGGACTCAACCTCTCTATGTGAACAACTTTGGGTTTAGTTCTTGGAGACAGCTGGATTCTGTAGACTAGGTCGTTAATTTTCTCTGGATCAGTTTCTATCCCTTTCTCAGAAACGACATGTCCGAGGAAACTCACTTTCTTCTGGAAGAGGACGCATTTCTTGGGATTGAGTTGCAGATTGGCACCTCTCAGCCTGGAGAAAACTTGCTTCAGATTCGACAGGTGTTCATCGAAAGTCCTTCCAATCACCATGACATCGTCGAGATACACCAGGCATGTTTCCCATGTCAGTCCTCTCAGCACTAACTCCATTAGTCGCTCGAAGGTGGCAGGAGCATTACATAAGCCGAATGGCATGACCTTGAATTGGTACAACCCATTCCCAGTTGAAAAAGCAGTCTTCTCCTTATCCTCTTTATGGAGTTCTACTTGCCAGTAGCCACTTTTCAGGTCTAATGTAGAGAACCACTTTGATCCGGCCAAAGTGTTCAAAGTGTCGTCGATCCGGGGCAGGGGATAACTGTCTTTCTTGGTGACATCATTCAGCTTCCTATAGTCCACGCAAAATCTCATAGTGCCGTCTTTCTTGGTGACCAAAACTACTGGGGACGACCAAGGACTATTAGAATCCTCGATCACACCATCTTCCAGCATTTCGTTAACCATCGCCTTGATTTCTGATTGCTTGGCAAAAGGCAGTCTTCTCGGCGGCTGTCTAATTGGTCTTGTGTCGCCAGTATTAATTCTGTGTTGCACTAGACTCGTACGACCTGTGATTTTATCTTGAGCGAAAATATCGGCCTCCTCCAATATGAACTTCAGGGCCATTTCCATCTCCATGTTGTTCAATTGGCCCCATGAATTCTTGAACCGCTCTACTATTTCTACTGGCAGTCTTCTGTCTAATGCAGTGGGTGTCACGTTTCTTGACAACGTCACTCGGTCAATGGGCTCGCAAGTGGCGATAACCTCACCTTTCTTCAACGTGACTCTGTTAGTTTGCACGTTAGCCACTCTTATGGGTATTGTCTTCTTCGGGTCTACTAAGCATCGTGCGACGAGGGCGCCATCATGTCTATCTTTTAGGGGCTCCGCTATGAGAGCAGACATACCATCAAGTTTCTTCTCTAGTCTGGCTCTGACAATCTTCTCACTGTTACCAGGAATTCGTGTATCCTCGTCGACAATAAGTCTCACCCTGGGATTAGCTTCGCCTGCTGTTGGAGATAAATACAACTCTTCGTTACCGATTTTCAAGATCTTATTCTGGAAGTCTACTGACAGGACATCGAAACCTTCCATTAAATCCAGGCCCAGAATAAATTCGTCGACGATTTCTGCGACGACAGCCCTTACCTGTAGCTCAGTACTGCCCAGCCTAATGTAAACAGTGGCCTCTCCATGCACGGGTATTCTATCTCCTTTTGCCGTCTCCAACACAGGCTGTTTGTTGGTAGTGAGTGCTGACTTGTTTGGCAACATGTCTGGACGTACAACGGATCTAGTGGCACCAGTATCGATGGTGAAACTGCACTGTCTTCCGTCTATGCTGCCAGGTATAACGAGGCTCTCGTGGTAGCGTCGGATAGTGGAGACCCTGACCTTGGGGCCTTGGGTCCCGCATGCCAGCTGCCGCCCCCTTACACTGGCGTCAGGTCGTTTTCCCTGACGGCGCTCCCTGTTGGTGTATTCTTGTCTTCTGCATGCCACCTGTTGGGTTTGTGAGCACTGCCTACTTTTGTGCCCTTTCCTACCACACTTGTAGCACTCTATGTGGGACCAATCTGTTTTCGATTTACGTGCTCCAACCGTTGCAGTGAGCTTGCTTATGGCTTCCTTCATCAACTTGATTTCTCGCCTTAGTGCCTCTGTCGTGTCTGAAAGGTCCTCTTTCTCCTTCACTTCGCGCAGCCTGTTGCGGCGAGGTTGAGATGCATTCTTCGCTGCTTCAAATTCCAAGCCATAAATTACACAGTCTGTAAGTGTTTTGAACCTTCCGAGCCTTAAAGCTTGTTGCATTTCATTGTCAAGTACCCCATCGATGAAGGTCTGGACGGTGATCTGGTTGACAAATTCTTCTGGGGCTTGGGGATATGCCAGTCGCACAAGTTTCTCCACTTCGGCACTGAATTCTTGCAGAGTCTCATTTGGCTTCTGGACCCTTGTCTTTAGTTGTGTCTGGTAGACCTGGCTCATGTACTTGTTACCATATCTCAAGTCTAGGGCCTGTATCACTGTTAAGTAGTTTTGCTGTTTCGACTCCGGGATGTTCTGGAGGATTTCTAGGGCTTTACCTCGAAGCGAGAGAATCAGAGCAGTTGCTGCCTGTTGTTCGCTCCATCCATTGCTGAGAGCTGCCGCCTCAAACTGCCTCCTGTACATGGGCCACGATGTTTCTCCGTCAAAGGTCGGCGGCTTCAAGGTTCCATGAGGCTGCTGCACGGCTGGTACATCCGCCTCCGGGCGATTTTGAACTGGGGCCATTCCAGTAACTCCTCTTGGTTCAGTTCTATCAGTCTGGACGATCAACTGTTCGGTCAGTTCTTTATGTGTGCATTCTGTTCCTTTCATGATCATCTTCATTTGTTCTTTCAACCCTTCCACTTCTTCCCATCGTTTATTCAAATCCTCTGTTACATTTTCTACTTTCTTGTCCACATTTTCTACTTTCTTGTCCACATTTTCTACTTTCTTGTCCACGTTTTCTATTTGTTCGTTGATCTGTTCAATTTCTTCTTTTACATCGACTCTTATATTGTGGAACATACTTCGGAGCTCTTCTTTATCTTCTTGTCGCCTCTGTTCCTCCTCTTGCCGTCTTCTCTCCTCTTCTTCGCGCCGTCTTCTTTCGTCTTCTTGTCGCCGTTGTTCGTCTTCTTCGCGCCGTCTTCTTTCATCTTCTTGTCGCCGTTGTTCGTCTTCTTCGCGTTGCTTCTTGAGTTCTTCTTTGTCTTCTTGTCGTCGTCGTTCGTCTTCTTCGCGCCGTCTTCTTTCTTCTTCTTGTCGTCGTTGGTCGTCTTCTTCGCGTTGCTTCTTGAGTTCTTCTTTGTCTTCTTCGCGTTGCTTCTTCAGTAACTCCATCAACTCTTTGATTTCAGCCATCTCGTCGTAGTCAGTCGATCTAGTGTTTACCATTTACAGCTAGCTTAGTTGTCCACTTCTTCACTCACTTATCCCACACTTCTGACACCAAATTGTTACGTTTTCTCCGGGTTCTAGATAAGTGAACTTTATTTACACTCTAAATATGGATACAATAAAGTTTCTAGAATGTCTCTCTCACAAAACACTTCATTTACTGGCCTTACAATTACTACTCTCAACAAAAGTCACTAATCTGGTACTACAGTCACTACTCTCTTAACACTTTACACTGCTTACTGCTTGTTCACTACCACATTATCTTACTGAACTGAACTCACTCGGGCTGGCTGGCTTTCGCTTTTATATACTCGCCGTACCTTCCCCTCCTTTCTAGAGCATTCCATTCCAGAACGTTCCAGGACCTTCTTTTACTAGAAGGTTCTGTGAATACAGATCGGTCCCGTGTGTATACAGAGGGATGTATATACAGGATGATCCAAATGTGGTCACCACTCCTATGTTACACAAGAGGTGTTTCTCGAACTATAAGATCTCTCTGCGTATACAGGGTGTAAGGGTTCTCTGCGTATACAGGGTGTATATACAGGGTGTTCGGAATGTGCAGACCTCAGTTATCCGTTCCGACGGGGTACAAGTTGGTAACTTCGTTATTTCTGGTCCTAGAGGGTTGAGACTTCGCCTGAGGGGGGTCACCCCAGGCACCCCCAGGGGGGGTGGGGAGGCGGTGTTGCCAGATTGTGCAAAAATTCCCAGATGTTGGGGGAAATTCTGGAGATGTGGCAACACCGCACCTACGTCTATTGAAGTGCTTTGTAACAATATATATATATATATATATATATATATATATATATATATATATATATATATATATATATATATATATATATATATATATATATATATATATATATATATATATATATATATATATATATATATATATATATATATATATATATATATATATATATATATATATATATATATATATATATACCATATTTTTTTCTTTGTAGTATTGGCATTTGATGAACTTACAAGAAAATTCAACACATTCAAGTTCAGTTAACATAGGCAACCCAAAGTTTGACGAAGACCCACTATTTATGAGGGACAAAAGTGCTTCTTGTAGTTTAGGCCTTGAAAAGACTACCAGACCCACAACAGTTATCGGCCTATCTCAAAGTAAAAGTAGTAAGAAGACTCCATCATTTAAAAATGATATTGGTGATAGGTCTTCAAACAAGAAACGTGTAAATTTTAATGATAAACCTGATAATCTGGGTAGTGAAGATAAAGATGTCAAAGAATTCGGATTAAAAAGTAAGCAGTTTCTTGAACCGTCAAATTTAGACGAAGAAAAAAGTGTCAGTGTTAACAGTTTGGCTAGTCTAACAAATGAAAATATTGGTTTTATAGATGAAGGCAGAGATTTAACTGATAGATCAAGCATGGTGACAGACTGGAAAAAAGAAATCGTTGATGAGTTGATAGATACCATCAAAATGAAACCAAATGCTCCCCCTGAACCGCCCAAAGAGGAACCTGAAATTACTGAAACTCCTGCAAACACAGTCATAAAAGATTATGTACTCGCTGAAGTAAATATCCATAACATCATCAAGAAATTTGATAATCAGAGTCAGGAGGAGACGTCTAAGACTGTAACAGCCAAACCCAAGGTTTTTCCTCGTCAGCAGTTGAAGAAACCACCGGAAGTTCCACAGAAGCCTGATCCTATCAAGAGGTCAGCCATACCTCCACAAGTGCCACCTAGGAGTGCAACTACGAAGCTGAGAGGGAGGTTAGATAAGAGTCATAGCACTCCTGCTTATGATTTAACTGGAGAAGACGATTCGCCAGTTCAACGATTTTGCAAAGAGAAACATAAGATAGACGTGCCTGGTAAGTGGAAGCAAAACCTGTTCTCTTCATTTATTTGAATCGGTAATCAAATAATGACTTAGGACTGTTATTAATTAATTGGCAGACACATTTAATTATAATCCCAGTCAAGAAAACCGTCAAGCATTTAACAACACAAGAAACCACTATGTCCGCATTCTTTCTGAGGCAAAAAACTCATTTAATAACCACATCAAAAACAAAGTCCTCTTAAGCTCCAGTGGCAGCAAACCCTTCTGGACTCTTGCTAAATCTATTGGGAATAATTTCTGCAAGAGCATGTTCCCACCTCTTGTCTCAGGGGATGAAATTGTTTCTACCGCCCTGGGCAAGGCTGAACTGTTTGCCTCGTTGTTTGCCGGCAATTCTACTCTGAACCCACGTCCAAATGTTCAACCACCAACAGTCCCCAATGTCGCACATAAAATAACGGATATCATTTTTGAAACTAAAAAGGTACGAAAGATGCTCTCTTCTCTTAATACCAGGAAAGCCTCTGGCCTTGACGAGATCCCAGCAATTTTTCTCAAAAAATGCGCCCCAGAACTTGCTCCTGTCCTGACTTGTCTGTTTCAGACATCTTACAATAGAGGCATATTCCCTAGTAACTGAAAAACTGCTCGAGTACAACCCGTCCCCAAGAAAGGATCCAAAGTGCTTCCTAGCAACTACAAGCCTATTTCTCTCCTTTCAGTTGTCTCTAAAGTGATGGAAAAGTATATAAACACCGAAATACAAAAATTTCTCGAAAAACAGAGTCTAATCCACGACAGGCAGTATGGATTCTGTCAGCGCAGATCAACTGCCGACCTCCTTTCCTTTGTCACCCATTCTTGGAACAAGTCTATGGAACTACACGGTGAATCCCAGATTGTCGCTCTAGACATATCCAAAGCATTCGACCAGGTCTGGCACGCAGTGCTGCTTAATAAACTTCCGGCCTATGGTCTACCACCAAAACTCTGTACCTGGACAGCAAATTTCCTCTCCAACCGGAGCTTTTCTGTTGTCGTGGACGGCCATTCCTCTAAACTGTATCCAATTAATGCAGGAGTTCATCAAGGTTCAACCTTAGCCCCTACTTTGTTTCTTCTCCACATCAATGACCTTCTCTCTAGGACATCCAACCCAGTACACAGTTACACAGACGACAGCACCCTCCACTCAAATATACAATATTCTAAGCCTGTCTCTTTAGCCCAATTAGATGAGGATCGCAGATGGAGGGTTCTGTCTCCGTGGATCTCTAAAAAATATTAGACTGGGGAAGTACAATTTAACCCCACCAAAACTCAGTCTTGCGTTCTTTCTCATAAGAGATACATCAGCCCTAGACCCATCACAATGAACAACCAAGTTATTCAAAGTAATGAGTCCTTTTCAGTTGTTGGCATTTCTGTGGATCGAAATCTCAATTGGCACCAACATGTCACATCAATTGCAGAAGCAGCTGCTAAGAAATTAGGTTTCCTCTTCTAGGCTCGCAAATACTTTTCACCAGCTAATCTCTATACCTTATATACTTCACAAATAAGGCCAAACCTCGAATACTGCTTCAACATCTGGGGTGCCGCTGCCGCTTCTACACTCGCTACCCTGAAGAGAGCTATACGTCTCATCGGTGACCCTACCCTCACCCAAAGGCTACCATCACTTGCCCACGGACGTGCCGTTGGTGACCTCTCTCGCTCTTTTATAGATATCTGCACGGGCACTGCTCAGCGGAGCTTTCTTCCATAGTTCCCCCACCTGCTGCCCCCAACAGATCTACCAGGGGAACAGAGCAAATGCACCTTTTTACTGTCCAGGTCACCAGACAGAACATCTTGTTATGCCCGCTCTTTTGCCTCAAGGACTTCCAATTTGTGGAATTCCTTGCCAGCACATGTTTATCCTTCTCCTCCGAACCTCCAAACCTTCAAGTCCAGAATTAACAAGTTGCCTCTTTCCTCCTTGTCGACACCCACCGTACAATAGAATTTAGGCTGTAAGCCGTTGTGGTGTGTTGTTGATGTATAAAAAAAAAGTCAACATTTTGTAAATCAACATGTGACAAAAATATAAAATTATTATGCCCAAATTTAAAACCTATTACTGATTCTATAATAATATTGTTCTATTGACCAACAAGTTACATATTTTAAAGTTACACTTCCAAGTATTTTCTGTTTTTTTTTTTCAAACTAAGCACTTATATCTTTCTGGGTGTCACAAGGTCGTATTCTGAACCTCATATTTTGTTTGTTTACCATTTTTATACAAAATTTTACTATTGTTGTGATTCATTAGTTTGAGCTTGGAAAAAATCAATATAAACAGTTAGTAGAAGTTTGTTTTGCCAGACCTAATACTATATTTTGTTTTTAGTTCCTCCTGGAAGGCCAACTGTAGTCCCTTCAGAAAAACCCATTGTTGTGTCTTCCTCTGCGACATTTCCAGAAAAACCATCTATAATAGTTACAGTTACAGAAAACGCTGTTGCAGCAGCAGCAGACATACCTGCTGCAGTGCCGCCAAAGAAGGCTGTGGTAGAAACTCTAGAAAAACCTGCAGTGGTACCTCCAGAAAATTCTATAGCAACACTTCCAGAAAAATGTGCAGAAACACAACCTGAGCAACATATGGAAGCATTACAAGTAAAAGCTGCAGCACTTACTCCAGAGAGACCTGTAGAACCAGCTTCTGAATTAGGGAATGATCCTGAAGCATTTATAGAAACAAACTATGAATTTGGCTTACCAGTAGCAGAAGCTAGTAATACATCTCTTATCCAGTCATTTACAACAAACTTGAGCAACTCATCTAGTTCACTTAATTTGAGCAGTAAACTAGGCTCAAGCAAAACTGAAGAAACTAAAATAGAAGAACTCATTGATGATGTTCCGCCCAAACCGCCACCAAGAACATTTGGTGTTGTAGAACTTCCAAAACCAGCCTATCCATCAGATTCACCAAAACCTGCAAACTTAGTGGAATTGGCTAAAAGTTCTCAAATAGAATCAACATGTTCCAGGCAGATATTTCAGTTTCCAGATAATAAGTCTTCTGGTGATTATCTCAAAGGTCCCACAGTTCTTCCCCCAAAACCGGACATGTACAGAAGTGAGTCTATGGATCATTCTCAGACAGGAGATTTGTGTTCTCTTCCTCTCATAAAAACTACTGAGTTGTTTCCAATCAAACATGTCAGTAGTGAAGAGTCGTTAAAAACACCCAAATTGTTTGAGCCTAAAACTGTTTCAACACCAATTCGAACCAAAGATAATGACTTAGAAAGTGTAAGCTACAAAAGTCCAAACTATGAGATGCAGAAAAGTACGAGTGATAGCAAAGTTTCTCCAACCAATTCTATTGTCCGTGCTATGATATATTCCAACAAACATAAAGCAGGGAAGAAGAAAAATAATCTTATGTCAAGTAAGTAGATGTCATACATTTAGTATATACAGTGTGTAGAATGGTTTTCGGAACAGAAAAATAGCATGTAAAAAGGCTTTTCCAAAATTTGGGCACCGAGGTAACTTAAAAAGACTTTTATTGGCCATACAGTCAAATTACTGCAGAGATGGTCTTCTAAGTCAAATTGCCTATCTCAGTGTTGAAGATAGCCACCAAAACTGATTAGAAATAAAAATTTTCCTCAAAGTTCAAAGTGTACATCAGTGAAATAAATTTATGAAGGTTTAAGGTGTTTCAGTTCAGAAATACGTCAAGAAAGTGCGGCCTTGTCATAGTCATTTTTCACATAACCAACGAACAGATCATTGGTTTTTTATTCATGTCTGTTTGTCAGATGTTGCAAATATCGAATGGGCTCACTGGCGTGACATACATAAAGTGTGCAGCTCATCTTGTTCAGTACGGCGGTGAATACTAAATAAGTGAATAACATTGTTATTCAAAGTAATGAGTCCTTTTCACATGTTGGCATTTCTGTGGATCGAAATCTCAATTGGCACCAACATGTCACATCAATTGCAGAAGCGGCTGCTAATAAATTAGGTTTCCTCTTCCTGGCTCGCAAATACTTTTCACCAGCTAATCTCTATACTTTATATACTTCACAAATAAGACCAAACCTCGAGTACTGCTCCCACATCTGGGGTGCTGCTGCCGCTTCTACACTCGCTATCCTGGACTCCATTCAGAAGAGAGCTATACGTCTCATCGGTGACCCTAGCCTCACCCAAAGGCTGCCATCCCTTGCCCAACGACGTGCTATTGGTGACCTCTCTCTTTTATAGATATCTGCATGGGCACTGCTCAGAGGAGCTTTCTTCCATAGTTCTTCCACCTGCTGCCCCCGACAGATCCACCAGGGGACCAGAGCGAATGCACCCTTTTACTGTCCAGGTCACCAGACATAGAACATCTTGTTATGCCCGCTTTTTTGTCCCGAGGACTTCCAAGTTGTGGAATTCCTTGCCGGCACATGTTTTTCGTTCTTTCCCAAACCTCTAAACCTTCAGGTCCAGAATTAACAAGTTGCCTCCTTCCTCCGTGTCGACACCTGTAAGCCCTCGTGGTGTGTTGTTGGAAAAAAAAAGTTTGACTTTAAATGTTGGTTGCAGGTGTGTATATATTTAAGTTGTTGTTTGCCTTTGACTGCCTTGATATTTTATATAGAATTTATTCTCTTTGCAGGACGTAGAAAAGTAACTGTAAGTGAGCTTAGTCCAGCTGATCTTCAAGGTTATTTGTATCAGCGGTTAAGAAATAAACAAACACAACAATTTCACTGGGAAAAGCGATGGTTTGTGTTGCTAGGCAATTGCTTATATGGTTTTAAGACGAAGGAGCACCCCAAGGCATCGTTTTTGGTGTTTCTATCAGGATTCACAGTGGCCATCGCAACAGAAGTAAGTTTTTAGTTTAGTTCTTTAGATGTTTGTTAATTTCTTTTTATTAAATTTATTTAATTGCTGTGGTGTCTTAGGTCATACCGATTTATTTTATATTGTTATAAATTTTATGTACACCACACCACAGGTTAGATCAATATAATGTTGCTCAGCCCGGGAGCCAAATATAGGACTTATTATTTTATAGCCTTTTATCTTTTACTGGTATCTTGTTAGGTTTAAAAACAAAAGGAAGTGTGTCTATTTTATATCTTGTCTGGGGATGGTGCAATTTAAATTGTGCAAACCTCTCATCTAATTACAATAAGTATATTATAGTTGATGGCATATGTCATCAGGAATACCAAAAATTAAGAAAGCAAAATGAGAATATGAAAATCCTTTTTTTTGTGGAGGGGGTGCGGCTATAAGGATAGTGTGTCCCATTGCTGTTTTTATCTTTGTAATGTCAGTGACATTAAAGAAACTACAGGATAATGTATTTACGGTTAATAGACAAATGCCTGTTTTTTTTCTTATCACATCTGACAGGCATGTTGCAAAGATGATTTTAGTGAATTTTCATTCAGAAAAATTCGCTGGTAGAGAGGTCACGATGATAAGCTTTTGAAAAAATTCTTCAGATGAGCGCGAATTTGGGTCTCCAGAACCCATAACCAAGGCCTGTTAAAATTTGTATATGTTTATATATATATATATATATATATATATATATATATATATATATATATATATATATATATATATATATATATATATATATATATATATATATATATATATATTTGTGCGATAAAATAAAAAGTGTAAATGATGTACATAGTTATAATACAAGAAATGCTGAGAACATTTATGTAAATAAGGCTAGAAAACAAAGAACAGAAAATTCATTGTTTTATAAGGGCTTAAATATTTATAATAAGTTACCAATAAATGCAAAGAAAAATAGAAATTTGCAGGTATTTAGAAGAGAAATAGTAGTTTATATTAAAGAAAATTTTTATTAAGGCAAAGAGTATGTAAAGTATATTTTAAAATTGAAAATAGTTTTAGGTTTGACGTAGTGATAAGAATATTTGTATAGCTTGGTTGCTAATAAAGATTATATATATATATATATATATATATATATATATATATATATATATATATATATATATATATATATATATATATATATATATATATATATATATAGGGTGGCACACTGAAAACGAAACAGATCAATTTGCATCCAGAGAATTTTTTTTCTTCTAAGAAACGCTGAAATACGTCAATCTTAATATTGAGGGGGACATGTATGTCATCATTTGAAAGCTGTTTCTTTTCTGAGTTCAGCACACTAATTTTTTTGGAAGTTTTATTAACTCGTTTAAAAATTATTCACAGTTGAAGATGCAAAAGCGCATTTCACTCATTTCGATAAGAAATGTGCTGATAGTCAATGTTTTGCTGGTTTGTAGACAAAAAAATGACTATCGGAACATTTCTTATCGGAATGAGAGAAAGGTGGTTTATTATTTCAGTTTATTGGTCGGTTTGATACTTGATAGTACTACCAAAAATTAATTTCACAATGGTGTATGCTGTAGAAGAAATAGTTGAAATAATTACTCTTTTTTCAAAAACGATGACTGTGCCACCCGTACCGCAAATTTGTTTAATTTGAACGACATACGAACAGACATGTTAACAGAAAATAAATTTTGGAGTTAGTTGCAAAGTTTCGACAAAGAGGTTCACTAGCCAACAAAAAACGGGATCCTGAACGTGAATTTCCGATTAGAAATGAGACTACACAGATTGAAGTTGTAGGACAAATTGCTGCAGACCCAACTTTGAGCACGAGAAAATTGGCCACTGTTTCAAACATCAAAAGAAGAACTGTTCAGCGAATATTGAAGCATCATAAATTTCACCCGTATAAAATTCATCTTGTACAACAACTGAATGGAGATGATTTTGATCGGCGGCTGGAGTTTTGTGAAGTTATGACTGCACAAATAGCTGATAACGGGTACTTTCTATTCAATATCTGTTTTTCAGACGAGTATATGTTTTTATTAAACTCTACAGTGAATCGTCATAATTGTCGTTATTGGGCAGATAATAATCCAAGAAATTTTCACGAAGTCCACACTAAAACCACAGAAATTGAATGTCTGTACTGGAATTTTTGGAGACCGTTTAATCGGAAGAATTTTTCTTGATGGCAATTTGAGTGGCGAAACGTATTTGGAGTTACTATAAGATATCGTTTACCCTCTACTAATTGACATTGTTGAAAATGATGATCGCTATCAAGAAAATCAATTAGTGTTTCAACAAGATGGAGCTCCTCCGCATTTTTCACAACGTGTTAGGAAGTTTTTGAACAGAGAGTTTTCAGGACAATGGATTGGGCGTAGAGGTGCTATTGAGTGACCCCCTAGATAACCGGATTTAACTCATTTAGACTTCTTTCTATGGGGCCATTCAAAGACTAGAATTTACGCAACAGAACTGGAGTCTCTGGAAGAATTACTACGACGCATTGTTGAAGAATGCCGTCTTAATAACTCCACAAATGCTCCAGAATGTCAGAGCTCGTTTTGTACAAAATTTGTACTTTTGTATGGAAGCCAATGGTCAACAATTTGAACACTTACTTAACTGAATAAACATTTTTGAACGTTTGGTTTTGTTTCTTTAGTTTTTTTTTTTACAAAAAATTGACTAATCAGTGCATTTCTTATCACAATGAATGAAATACGTTCTTGCAACTCCAACTGTGAATAATTTTTAAAAGAGTTGATAAAACTTCCAAAAAAATTAGTGTGCTGAATTCAGAAAAAAAAAGAGCTTTCAAATGATGTAACACTCGACCCATGTTCCCTATTTAAAATATAAGGGTTGTTATCACCACCCTTAAGGGGTTGATATGACAATATATATATATATATATATATATATATATATATATATATATATATATATATATATATATATATATATATATATATATATATTTCCCAGCGATAATTCAAAAAATACAAAACTGATTTCAATCAAACTTGCCAAAAATCTTGTTTGGGCGAAAACCGAGGTCGAGTTGCGTCCTGAAAATTTTTAATATTGTTTTCATTTCACATACTACAAAAATAACGATGCAAAAAAATATTTGAAAATGCGACCATTTTGCCACCATGATCTGTGACGTCACAGGACAGTTCAATACTCAACAATGAATTTGCTTCTCTGAGTTTACATCATGTGTTGCAAGTTATTGATTAGATCTTGGCTTCTGCTCGTGATTTTATTTGATAATATGGAAAGTATAGCTTTTATAAAAACTCTATAGTCCAATGTGTACAAATACGACTATAAAAACCCCAGAGAAACTATTTTTTATTGTTTCAAAAGTGGCTCAAATTAGAAAGCAATGGTGCAAAGTTATAAAGGGGGATGAAAGGAAAACTCCATAGTTATCTGAGAAAACCGCCTTATATTGTTGCGAAGGCCATTTTAATGTAAGTACCTCCTCATTTTCACTATGAATATTAGTGATATAAGGTTACAATTCTTATCATATGTTATCGAGCTCGGTTGTAATTTCCATGTGGTCAAGGTATTTTTATCTCTACATAATATTAACTATTAACTTTACATATTACTCTTAGTATTAACAACCAACAAAAGTCATGATTATTAATTAACGAAATAATTGGGTTTGCTGCCATTAATTATATGGAATTAATTCAGACAACATTGTTCAATCAAAAACATATGGTAGATTTGAGGTTATGTTGTTGTCATGTCATGTTAACTTCATTCAATGCAAAATATATTACAAATGACATGAATAAGTACATGATATACTTGGCTAAATATGGGTTCAACAAGCATTGACTTATTTACACATACCTTCCAGCTTTCACTCGTTTAATTTCAGCACTTATGAATTTCAGCACTTATGACGTCTGGATTTTCACCAAGGAATTATGTCATCATAAATGAGTCAATTCTTGGCAAAACTATCTGATTGCGCCTATTGGAAACCTTTGTCTCCTTTTTTATTACACACACTTTGCACTGTTCCACTAAAAAAAAAACACAATAAAGGAATACAATTGTACCACAATGTTGAGAAACAAGCGACCATACTTTTCATACCATAAGGCAAATGTAAACACGATATTTATTTACTATCCAGATATGTTACGACCAATAGCAGAACGTTCGCAGTCACATGATAATAACTAGAAATTTTTTGATTTTAAAAGTCTCTGTCCACTATATATGTTTTTGGATATTCGGATGCACTTAATAATGGTCTATACAGGGTGCTTTACGGTGAGTGGCCTATTAGACGTTTCTGGAGAACTACATCTATTTAAATTGTGTAAATTAGTATCCGTACGTTTTTGATACTGATCTTTCTAAATAAAATATTTTCAATTAGCCTGCACTTCCGGGTATACCGGAAGTCGACACAAACTTTGTTTTTTTAAATGGAACACCCTGTATATTATTAGCTTTTTGAATTACACGTTCAATTTAAGGGCCACTTTATAACAACTTATTCGGGCTAGTTCGTACCGTTTCGGATTTATTCGCCATTTTCTAGAAAAAATTACGATTGGAGCGCTTTAGAAAAATTCTGATATCTTTAAAGACATGCAAGATAGAAACATGCGGTTTCTACTATCCCATAGAGCGTAAACATTCCTACATACTGTTATAAACATAATACGATTTTAAGATAACTGTTATTTATAACATACATTTGAATTTGAAAATTTTCAATCAGAGATAACTTGATTTTTTTTAATGTAACGGTATCCACAGGTCTCCAGCATCTGATTCAGCATTAAATTCCCTATCTTCTAAGTATACATTACCCTATACCTATCTCTTATAGTTTTCTTAGAAAATTGATTTGAAAATAGTAATTGTTAGCAGGGCGGTGTCATTTTTTTGTACGTAACAAAAAAAATACAGCAGAAACAAAAATATTTCATGTTCAAGTAAAAAATTATAATAAAGAAATATTGTTACTGTGTTTAAAAATTATGTATTTAATATATTTTTAAAAAAATTAAAAAAAAAAATTCTAGGGATAACAACAGTGATATTATTACCTTACACAATCTTATAAATCCTATAAGTATTATTACAACACGAGTAACAAAACAACTCACACCTCCTAAACTAGTAACTGCTCAAAATGTTGTCCATCAACACTCAAACATTTTAATATTCGTGTCGTAATGCCGCTAGTGGTTGCTGACAGAATCTCATTCCTATCTAACTCTTCAAACGCGCTTCTTACTCTGATCTCCAATTCTTCACGTGAATTGACAGGCGTTTCATATACTTTGGTTTTTATCTTTCCCCAAAGATGGAAATCAGGCGGGGTAAGATCTGGACTTCTTGCGGGCCATATCCAGGGAGCGCACTTTCCAATCCATCTATCTTCAAATAGATCGTCGAGTGTGTTAGATATTTCTCGTGTAAAGTGAGCAGGAGCTCCGTCATGTTGATACCAACAAGTTCTATATTCTGATAATGGTAAATTGTCTAAAAAGTCTGTAACTATTGTTCTTAATATTTCCATGTAACGATTAGAAGTTAAGGTTCCATCATAAATATGATAATAAAAGTTATTACCTTTCAATAGACAAAACACATTGAAACTAAATTTTACTTGAAATCCCCTTTCCCTAATAGCGTGAGGGTTTTGATTTGCCCAAACATGACTGTTATGTCTATTGAAAACTCCTTCATGAGAAAATTTTGATTCATCAGCCCATATAATTTTTTTTTAAAGTCATCATCTCCTTGAATATGAATTAACACCGTTTCACAAAACTGGACCCTTTTACTAGCATTTTCTGGATGCAGAGCTTGCACTAAAGTAAACTTATAGTTGTGCATTTTGTGCTTCCACAAGATTCTTTCCACAGAGGAGTAAGGAATACCTATGTCGTTCACTGCAGTGTAAATAGAGGCATGTTGATATGCTTCTTAATAAGCCAGGACAGTTATTTCGTTATCTTCATCTCTAGTCACTGGACTGGGATTCACTTTGGGTGTTTTAAAAGTACCAAATTCTAGGAAATTTGACTCAATCCTTCTAAACTTCTTTTCACTCATGGGTGGCAGATTAGGATTTAACTCATTAAACCTTCTACATGTTCTACTAATAATTCGGTTACATTCTCCATGGATGTAAAATAAATTCAAATAATCTGCATTGGAATAATGATTTTCCATCTTAATTGTGAACATTAGTACATTGAAATTTATCGAATAATTTAGAATGACAAGTATGTAATATAAATTGTTCATCATGGCACACTTACCTTAACGTTGATGTTCAACCATAGTATAAGGAAAAATGATGCTGTGTTATGTTTTTGAATGTCTTTAAATACCTCAAAAACTGTCCTTTTTAGCTATAGGAAATACCCAATATAGGTCGGAAAGTTATCAAAAAAGGAATCAGTTGGAACTGCAAGTTACTGTATGTCCCTTTTAAAATAAGACACTCATTAAAGGCAGAAGTAGTCAAAGGTTGGCGCTACCCCGCTGACCATTAATATTTTCAAATCAATTTTCAAAGAACTATAAGAGATAGGTATAGGGTAATGTATACTTAGAAGATAGGGAATTTAACGCTGAATCAGATGCTGGGGACATATGGGTACCCTTCCATTAAAAAAATCAATTTATCTCTGATTGAAAATTTTCAAATTTAAATGTATTTCATAAATAACAGTTATTTTAAAATCGTATTGTGTTTATAACAGTATGTAGAAATTTTTAGGCTCTATTGGATAGTGAAAACCGCATGTTTCTGTCTTGCATGTCTTTAAAGATAACGGAATTTTTCTAAAGCGCTCCAATCGTAACTTTTTCTACAAAATGATGAATAAATCCGAAACGGTACGAACCAGCCCGAATATGTTGTCATAAAGTGGCCCTTAAATTGAACGTGTAATTCAAAAAGCTAATAATATACAGTGTGTTCTATTTAAAAAAAACAAAGTTTGTGTCGACTTCTGGTATAACCGGAAGTGCAGGCTAATTGAAAATATTTTAGTTAGAAAGATCAATATCAAAAACGTGCGGATACAAATTTTCAGAATTTAAATAGATGTAGTTCTCCAGAAACGTCTAATAGGCTACTCACCGTGAAGCACCCTGTATACGAAAAACTATCAGGTAAATTCATTTTATCGAAAATCCATGCAACTTGTCTATTTAACAAATCAGTCAAATGGAACTGATTATTTTTGCCTAACTGACAGACCAGAATGCTAATTGGCTCAATTGACTTATTGAAGACTGAAAAAGCTTTATTCTGTTAGCTATCTTTAGATAAGCTTGATAATGAATAAATTTATTTGGAATGCTACATGGTTTCTGGCTTGCCAGATGTTCACGAATTATATCTGCTAGCTTCTTCAGTAGCTGGAGTCTAGTCTATCTACTGAAGAACACGACAGCTGTGGATGGCAAAACGTCTAGCAACAAACTGAGTTCGATCGTGGCGAAACAGCCTGGAAACCGTTTAGTATTCCAAACAACACCAGCCGTGAATGTCAAAAATCACCAATAAATGTACTTTTCAGGTAAACTCAAGAGCTAATGCATTTAAAGTATATCACACAGGAACAGTATTCTATTTTTCTGCTGAAGACTCAGAGTCATTGCAATCATGGATAGAAATGATAACACCAGCAACATTGCACAATGATGGTTCAAAAATTAATGACTGCAGCCTGTATTCAGATACCGATGAATCTGATACGGAAAAACCAAAAGCCATAACACCAGAAAAAACTACAGAATCCCTGAGAAAGTGTGGATCTTTAAAAAAGTTTACATCAAAGAAGAATTCTGATACGGCACCTAGTGGAAGCACAAGCTTGGATAGAAAATGGTTCTTTAACAAAAGCAGCAGCCAGTCGAAGAATTCCTTACCAGTGCCCACAGCTCAGTTTAGGTCTTACAGGAAAATCAGGACAAGTGATGAATGCACAAGTGTTACAACTGGGAACTTCACCTCACATGTGCCATCATTTGCTCCAAGATCAGAGATAAAAAAGCTATCGCATTCACAGAATATCAGTGTACCTAACTTGACTGTTACAGAACATATCAGTTCAAGCCAAGAATCAGTTAAGGTTACTAAGTTGTCAAAAACGAAACCTCTTGATTATGTCCACGCCAGCAATCCTAGCTTGTGTAATGTCACTGATTTTAATTTGCCAGCTGTTACTATTAAGAAGCTACCGAAACAACATAATGAAAGCCTAGCAGGATTTGTGACACTGGAGGAATTGATGAATAGGCAAGCTGAGGAGAGAAAATTGAATCCACATTTTGATGTTGCCCCAAATATTAATTTCAGTCTTATTAAACCAGATGTTGTTTACGGTAAGTACCTGGTTTCTGTATGACTAAAACATACAGGTTTCTGTTATCTACCTATATATATATATATATATATATATATATATATATATATATATATATATATATATATATATATATATATATATATATATATATATATATATATATATATATATATTTTTAATCTTCTATAGGGTCAAGGTCTGTAAATAAATATTTCAGCTATGTAGAATATTTATAGCATAAGGAAATATTTTCCTTAATGATACGAGAGCGGGTCAATAAGTCAGTGAGTTTTTGAATGAAACACAGGTTTTTTGACAAAAAATCATTTTATTTCTCAACATAGTCTCCTTTGAGCTGTATACACTCCGTCAAACGTTTCTACAATTTTTTATCACTTCCAAAAAATAAGATTTGTCGAGGTCCTCAAAATAGGTATTTGTTTGTGAGATGATTTCATCATTGGAGTCAAATCTCTTTCCACTGAGCCATTTCTTTAAGTTTGGAAACAAGAAATAGTCACTCGGGGCTAAATCCTGAGAATAGGGCGGATTAGGGAGCAATTTGTAGCCCAATTTATGCAATTTTGCCATGGAGACTACACATGTGTGCACCCTTGCATTGTCTTGGTGGAAAAGAACTTTTTTCTTGGCCAAATGCGGTCGTTTTTTTCTTCAAATCGTCATTGAATCGGTCCAATAAGCTGGTATAATATTCGCCATTGATTGTTCTTCCCTTTTGAAGGTAATCAATGTGGATTATACCGTGTGCATCCCAAAAAACGGTTGCTATGACTTAATTGGCTGACAAACCCACCTTGACCTTCGGCGCCGATTCGCACGGAGAAATCCACTGTTTTGACTGCTGCTTGGTCTCTGGTGTGTTGTGGTGAATCCATGTTTCGTCCACGGTTACGAACCGGCGCAAAATCTCGTCCTTATTGCGGTTGAACAACGCCAAACACTCCTGCGAAGTTGTCACATGATTGTGTTTGTGGTCGATTGTGAGCAAACGCGGCACCCATCTTGCGGATAGCTTTCTCATACACAAGTGGTCAGGCAAAATCGAAACCATTGAGCCATGTGATATGCCCATGGCTTACACAATCTACCGCACTTTCAATCTCTGATCGGCTGACACCATATCCTGATTTTTTTCAATTGTTTCGGGTGTAGCGACCTCAACTAGGCGTCCAGAATATTCGGCGTCATTTGTGCTTGTACGGCTACAATGAAATTGAGTAAACCATTTTTTTACCATGGAAATTGATGGTGCAGAGTCCCCATAGGATTTATCAAGCTTAGCCTTGGTTTGAGTGATGGTTTTTTTTTCGCAAAAAAATAATGTTTGGTGAGCATACGAAAATATTTTTTTTTCCATTTTCATTATAACTCAAGAGGTTGTCTGCTTTCAATGGCTTTCTAACACAAACTAAATGACGCAGCTTGTTCAAAATTTGACAGGAGCCAACTTACAGATGCTTGTTTACAGGAGCAGTGTTGCCCTTCCTGTGAAGAGGCTGGAAATTCAAAAAGTCACTGACTTATTGACCTTCCCTCGTACATTCAGTCTAAATAGCGATTATAAAATATGATCTTTACCTACTTTTTTTCTTGTATATAATATATGATTTATATTTATAACACAAACTCATAGACAAAATTAGCGCATCAGAAAAATATCAGCAAAATTTTAGATCATAACATTTTTTTTTCATAGATATAATTAAATGTTTTCAACGTACAGTATTAAAAGTAATAATAATCTCTATTCATTTTTTAAGTTATACAACTTATCAGACTAGTCCAATATAAAATGAAGTCAGAAATATAAAATACACAATACAAAAAAATACCATTAAAATATACAACACACATCCACAGATTATATCGATAAAAGTCTATGAGTCCGGGGACTAACTAAAAGAATAGGCTCAAGGTAACTCCTGCCTGTCGTAAGAGGCGACTAATCAGAGTCAAACGCTGGCGGGGTCTGGTGCAGGTGAGCTTAGAGGATGGCAGATATCTCTGAGGTGTGATGTGCACCCGGTTTTTGAGGCTTCCACTGTGGGCTGATAAATGGACAATTGACCTCGCTTGGTTGTTACTCAGGAGTGGGGTTCCAGATGATACCGCCTTCGGTTGAGCGCTGGCGGATGTCATGTGTCCAGACGACCCGAAGGCGGTTGAGATCTCTGATGAGTGGTATACACCCGTAGTTCGAGGCCTCCACTGGGTGATCCCCAGGAGCAGGCCTCGATGAGATGTCTCTTTGAGTCTAGCACTGGTGGGTGTCGGGTCTAGGTGTACCCGGAGGAGAGCTGAGATCTCTAGGGGTAGATTAGAACTAGAGATTGAGGCCTCTTCTGTGACCTTCAAAATAGGCAAATGATCTCACTTGGATGATGCTCGGGTGCAGGATTTAATGATACTGCCTCGAGTCAAACACTGACGGATGTTTACCTCTCTTTAAACTTGTAAACGGGCAAATTACTTCATTCAGATGGCAATACACATGTCAAACCATCTTTTTCCCCTCAAAAATACTGTCTTCTGCGGGGAGCTCGATTTGTTGGGTGAAATTTAAGCCAACACTGGCAGGTATCAGATCTAGACACACCCGGAGGGGGGCTGAGATCTCTATGGGTGGAAACTTTCATCCCCAAGAAAAGATCGACTCCCGCAGGGAGCTGGAATTGATGGGTTAAATTTAAGTAATTAGACTTGAGCCACAATAGACCTAAGGTTGCGGTGGAGGGAAGGGAATAGCCCACTCACAATGATTCTAATCTAATCTAATATCGATAAAAAGACAACACATCACATAAATTCTTCACACATTTTACAAAATACCCGAAATTATTACATTTTAAAACGTAAAAGCTGCAACAATAAAAAGCATTTTTTACCAGGGAGTAGTGTGAAGTTGCTCCTAAATTTGAGCCATTTATATCTCTGGGAATTCTAAACATTTATTATATGTGGCTTGGTATGTTGCAGAGCTCTGTCCTACTGTTAAAAGAGAGTAAGGAAAATGCAACAATCCTTTGCTTTCCCATCACAGTTTTTAGGAAGATCTGTCTCAATTTTCTGTATATACATTACTAGCAGAAATATCCAAAGACGTGGCAGTGTCAAAATTTTTCAGTTGATACCTCCTGACAGTGTTTCAGCAGTGCTAAGTCATATGTAGAGCATCCCCAAAAAATTAAGCCATAATATATACTTGCTTGTATAAGTCCAAAATATGAATTCTCTGAATGTGACGACTAATTGAGGTCTGCATGTATCTAATGGTGAAGCAAAATCTACTTATTTTGAATGTTATATTATCAGAATGGTTTTTCCATGTGGTTTTTTGATCAATAGTTAAAAATTTCATATTCCATCTGCTTTTAACGAATTATGACTGGCTTTTATGAGGTAATAATTACAATCAGTATGTAAATTTTTGTGGAGAAATGTCATCACGAAAGTTTTACTTACATTTACTATTGTCACGCCATTTTCAAAATTCATTTACAGGCTCTCTGGATTTCATCACACTATCCAATAAGTTATTATCTGAAGTCGAACAATTATCATCACATTTGCATGGGCTCCGAATATAGATTAGTACAGTACTTCTAATACTGCTGATTTCATAGTCAAAAAATTTGAAAATTTAATATAGAGGTTAAATTCTTTTACCAAATGTATCGATAATATATACACATAACAGTTTTAAGATGTAGAGAATTAAAGTTTGTCCTATATAAGCTATCCAATAAAATTACATAGTGAATAGAAGTGAATAAAAAATGATAGGTAGTGAATCGATAAATACTAACTTATTCATTCTGAATCCAGAGTGTATTCAAACCCTTATCATCACTGTATAAAAAAAAATGCGGGCTGGTATTGTCAAATAAACTGTTAAATATAGGTCCGATGCAGATTACATACAGTTTGGTTATATGGGTTGATAACATATAACTTATTTGGCTTTTCAAATTTTCAATAACAATGATGCTTATCAATTTCTTTGTTTGTTTCAAGGTGAAGTTCCTATACGCAGTATTAAAGATAAGGATAAATCTGAAAAAGACGAAAAATCTGAATCTTCGCATGGCTGTAAAAAAGGCCATTCGAGAAGTGGCTCAGACTCACAAAAGCTTTCCGATAAACGTGACTCTGGCAGTTCCTGCTTTGGGAAACGTTTGGGTTCTCTAAAAAAGTGTCACAGAGAAGACGATGAGTTTGAAAATAAGACTGCGACTTACCCGAAAGTGGCTCGTGGTTTTGACAATAAGTTAAATCGGTCTCTACCTAGAACCCACAAACTTCAAAGTAGTAACAAGCATAACAGTCGGAGCAGTTCTCAGAAATTGTATGATGAGTCTAGTTCGGCCTTTAAAAAGCACTCTTATGAAATGATTTATTGTCCCCAAACAGTAACTGACGTTCAGTTTGCCCAGAATCGTAATTTAGATGATAGAATGTATAACGACACACCAAAAAAGTCCAACAAACTAAAGAAGCAACACAGTTTTAATTCGAATGATAAAAAGTCTGGTAAGTCTGTATTTAGTCAGAACAGTAAAGTTTCCGATTCGTCTGCCAGTAAAGTTAGGTTGAAGTCTGCCACCCAGTACACACCCATGTCATTACCTCTAAGCCAGGATCCTAAAGTTAAGCCCAAATTTGCTTTTGAATTGAATTTGGATGAGAAACCTTCAAAAGGCAGTGGAGGGAAACTAAAGCAGATTTTTGGCAAGCAGTCTGAACCAAAGAAGGAGAAAACCTTTTTGGGTTCACCTAAATTACATAGGGCGATTTTCAAAAGGAATAACTCGGGATCAGACATATCGTGGCCATCATCTCCAATCCAGGTGTGTATTGAATTTTTATTGTTCTGGTTATTTTCGTATTTATTTTGTAGAAACTGTGCATTAAATATTTATTTTTGTTTTTTTTTTGTTTTTTTTTTTTTTTTTTTTTTTTTTGTAAGATAATAATAATGTGAAGTAATGTAGTCTTATTACTAGAAATATTGAGTTTGAGGTTATTTAGCATGCAGTGTTGGCAAGTTTGTCTGTACAAATACATGGAAAATAGCTGTAAATTTTGTAAAAAAAAAGTAATAGGCTGCTACGAGTGCAATATTTGTGATTCAGATTTTTACACAAGTTGTGGTTTACAAGCTAGTTCTAAACAAAGAAAATAAAGTAATTTGTTGCCTAGGTGGAAAAAGTGAGGTTAATACAGTTGAAAGCATGAGCAAACTAAATGCAATTGAAATGCAACAAATAATTCTTGTCGTCCACATTTTCATAGAAAATTGCCAAGTCATCTGCATACATCATTTGTTTCCCATTAAATTTGTATAGGCACATTTCGTTTATGTATAGTATATACAGGTATGGTCCTAGAATGGACCCTTGAGGAACGCCACAGGTCATGTGAGTTCGTTTACTTTTAACATCTCCTATTTGTGTGTAGTGTGCTTTCTATTTTGTAGATAACTTTTTAGGAGCTTCAACACGTTCCCTGTTATTCCCATATTTTCAAGTTTAGCATTCTTTATTTCGATGTCTATCGTGTCAAAGGCTTTACGATAATCCAGGATCAGACCTGTTATGCATTCCCCTCTGCAGATAGTTCATTAAGTTTAACATTGCAGTTGTTGTAGATTTTTGTTTTTGGAAACCATGTTGACAGTTTGTTATGAGTCCAATACTTTCTATGTAGTCTGTTAGTCTTGTATGTATAACTTTCTCAAAAATCTTGCTAAATACCGTGAGGTTAGATATGAACCTGTAGTTATTTGGCATAAGTTTACTTCCTTCTTTAAAAATTGGTGTGTTTCTAGCTATTTTAAGTTCTTCAGGAAGTGTCCATCTTTGATGTGCTGATTTACCAATTTTGCTATTATATATCCATTAAATATTGACTTTCGTAGTGACTGGGGCATTCCAAACAGTAAATTTATTGCACTCTGCAAAATCTGTTGCATCATATATAATCGTTTTATGACATTATGCAATAAATTTATTCGATTGTGTGCAATAAATTTATTTTGCACTTAATTTGTTGTACCACTCAATTGCCTTATTGGGCAGTTGTATGCATTTTAGCAAATTAAAGTTGCAATCGCAACTTTTCTAATATTTTCTCTTCACTGAAACTGAAACATGAAGTAATACGTTTAAAGTTAAAAGAAAAATTCAAAGAAAATGTAATTTCTTTTTGATATTTTCTTATTGCAGACAAAAGGAAACTGCTATATCTTGCTCTTGTCACATCTCTAAAATAACAATGCCACATGTGATGTAAAATATTTGAACTTGCAGTGAGTGTGTTGCATCTAACATAGTAAATTCAAAATATTTTGTAACCATTTTTGTTGTATTTTATTCAATGATTTTATTGAATTGGATACAATACATTGATTACATCGTACAATAATTTTACTCAAGTATATGTCAAAATGTGTTGCGTTTCGTACAATAAATTAATTGCCATATTTTGTTTTACCAATAAAATGCCTTACTACATAGGCTTTGCGCATGTTAGCAGATCAAAGTTGAAGTGATACTTTCTTTTCGCTGAAGCTTAGGCAGTTTAAAAAAGAGTTAAGTTAAAATTTAAAATAGAAAAATATACTTAATTTTGGTATTTTTCAATTGCATACAAAAACACTCTGATTGAAAGTAGACTTTTATCAATATTTTAAAGCTGAAAAAAGTTTTACTAATGGATCCCACAGAGTATAAAATATTTCGACCTATGCAGTACATTTATTGCACTCTGCAACGAATTTATTGCACACAACACTAAGAATTTATTGCACCAAGTAACGAATTTATTATACAACACAACAAATTTACTGCACCACACAACGAGTTTATTGCACCATGCAACGAGTTTACAGAATTTAATTGAATTTGGTGCAATTAATTTATTGCACATAGTATGCTGTACTTGTAAAAATGACCTATTGCACGGGCAGTTTTATCTTAGCCTGTAATCTGTGTGTAATAAATAAAAAAAATTGTTAGATTATTATGATTCACCATAAGTTAAAATGCATGCAAATAATTTTTGTTCTAGACTCTCCCATTGTCACAAAGTACGTACTCATTGGAAACTCATACGCCGGTATCCACCTCAGAACCAGTATCTTTAGGAATAGGTCCTCATGTTGATTATCCAGGTCTGGAGTATCCTCCAGTCTTTGAACCAGAAACATATTCGTTGGCAGACCCACAAAGTAGTCTCAGTCTGATTCGAAAACAGGGAAAGGCAAGTCAGAGTCAGGAAAAGAAATAGACGTGAGTGTGTTCGGGTGGATGAGTAAGTGTTTGGGTATTTATCTGGTGTTTTCCACGCTCATTGCTCATTGTTATAAGTGTTTTTTCTTGAAGTTAAATCCTTCCCATGTATATTACATTAAAACACCAATGTTATTGTGATAAATTTAAGATAATCTAAGTATAGTCGAAACAGTGATTCACATTACAGTTCAAATACATTAGAGAAGGTATGTCAAAGTTTAGAAGAGAATAAGGTAAAAAATTTGGTTTTTACTTCAAAGAAAAGTATCGAAATATTCATATTGTAAGGTGATTTTAAAGGCTTTGCAGTTATATATTGCAATTTTATTTTATATATCATTTTATCTGCCAAACTGGCTTTTACACCAAAGATTCTGTTTGGTTCAGATTAAAATTAAGATGAGATTTCCAGGAATTGAAACCGGAACCTCTCGCTTTATATGCTATTGATAATGCATCTGCAGTTTTACTCTTTTTTTTTGTCCTGTGAGTTTTAATTTTTTTCTAGTATAATTATATAACAAGTTTGATTCACTTAATAAGGAATTCTCAAAGTAAATCTGTCCAATGAAATTTTATTTATTTTTAGACGTCTCAGAGGAAACAAGTTCCTCCGTTTCATGTAAAATAGTTTTAAGTTGAATAACAAAAGCACTTGACGAATTCATTTAGTTTATAAGGTGTATTGAAAGTGGGCAGTTACAAGATTTTTAATATTTTTTTATATTTTGAATTGCTCTTTTACAAGTTTTTGTTTTTGTTCAACACACTGCATAAGTTTATGCTCTACTGCTGTGTGAGGCTTCGACAATTTGACTGAACGAGAACTGAATCGAACCTCAGGTTTGATAAATCGAAGTGGGTATAGAAGAATTGAAGTGTGTAAAAGGCGAAGCTGGTTCCAAAGGGGAAAATAAGCACTTGCACAGAGAAGAAGTCCACATCGGTATTTAGCATTGAATGGTTTCACCAAGTGAGGGATCCAACACTTAACATTTGTTTGTTTCTTAACAGCCTGGTCCAAAATAATAGTACACAGAAGAACAGTAGATTTTTCGCATTCCTCCAATTTTGGCTCTGGCCGATAGAAGATACTCCTTGTGGTACACTTCAAGTCTTAAAAATACTCACACCTTTTTTGTTAGCGTCACTACAAAATAATCAGTAAACAGTATTCTCTTTCTAACAGAAAAGGTATACTTGTTGAATAATGCTAAAATCAACCGTTTTCGAAATACTTACGATTTTATAAGTAGCTGGCAGTAAGTGAAGATTGGAACCTGTAATGAGCACTTATAAGCACACTTGGAGAACCCAAATCACCACAACACATTTAAAAAAATTCAATGGTAATTCTACTAATTTTGTAATTAATTGTTACATATACTTTGAATATAATATCCCGGGCATGAAGCCGATCTAAAGTCTCACGCAAATAAAACGTTTGTTGACGTGTGCCTAGATCGCGTAGGGGGGATCACGCTTGCCTCCTAAGCAGAAGGTTAGGTGATCGATTCAAGCTTGATGAATATTTTATTGTGTTTTATTTTGACATTTGGAGAAACAATAGTGCACAGATTTCACACGTTTTGAACAAGATCTTATTTTTCTATAAAACAGCCAAATAAGTTTGTCACCTTTGAGTCTGAAATTATAATTTTGTTATTGTTGGTATTGAAAAAACCGGTTTGATTAGGTTGACTAAAACGGAATCATACTGGCGATTAATAAGGAAAACTAACTGCTACGTTTATAATTTGGCAGATACTTTACTTTTCTAAATATGAATTACGTTTCCTTCTAGAAATTATCTGTATAACTTTACTGAAATTTGTGATACAAGTTTCTTTTAAAGAGACTTACACTATCTACAGATATAGCAAAATTTAGTTTTTTATCTTCATAGAAAATTGAGTTTTGGGCATTTTTCTCAAAAGAAGTTAGAACGCAAGATTTTTTTGATAATAGAAATATATTGATGGTAACACTTTCGAAAGAATTCTTCAAATGTGCGTGTACTAGGACCTCTAAAATCGATCGTCAAGGTCTGTGTAAGTTTAAAATATTAACTTTACTAATATGCTGTATAATAATAGTGTACAATTCTTATGAAAATTCGCTACTATCACTCACTGCGTGCCGACTTTTTTTTAATATATATATATATATATATATATATATATATATATATATATATATATATATATATATATATATATATATATATATATATATATATATATATATATATGTATGTATGTATGTATATATGACGTTCTGAATACAATGACATGTCAACTTTTGACATTTTCGCTTAAAAAATACTATTTTAAAATTTAATCTATTTGGCTATGTTAAAATAAAACCATATTTTTTTTTACCAAGGAGTCATGGAAAAATAGATTTGATCATTTAATGATTTTTGTCTCATGTCCTGACAGGTTAAAAGATCCCCAAACCGTATTTTTAATCATAACTCATTTTTTTCAAATGCAAGGAAGGTGGCTCAGCATATTCAGCAAAAACTTTTTTTTTTACAAATAATTTGGTATCACGCACATGGTAAGGGTGATCACACAACTGATAAGGTAACCCCCAAAGAAAAAGCCTACTGTGTTTAAATCTGGGCTACGAGCTGGCCACAGGATTGGGCTGTCATGGTTATCCATCTTTGGTGATACCTCTAATTAAGATAATTTTGCACTTGCACAGAGAAGTGTGCAGGTACACCATCTTGCATAAAATGCATATTCTGCCTTGTTGAAGGGTAAATCATCAATGAGATCACCAAACCCATTTTGTAGATAATTTAGGTCGGAACTTCTATTCTGATTTGGTGGTATGTAATTTCTCCCCACCAGACATTCATCTTGAATTCATGTTGGAAATCACATATTCTACTGTTAAATGATAATTTTCGTTCTTCCACATATGTTTCTTTTTCTCAAGTTGAAACACCTCGGCAACCAAACATAACCTTATTTGTTAAGAGTATTTTATTCACCAATAGATCTGCATTCTGTTTGTTTCTGAAGAAATGACATATTTGTAGTCTATGAAAAACTTATATGTAGCTACCAATTTTCAAGGCAATATGTCAAATATTTTTTTTAGATATAAACAACAATCAAAATTCAATTTCTCTCTTTAACACGCTGTATCTCATCATTTGGCCTCTTCGACTGAGTAAATTTGAATGTGTTTTATAATTTTGATGCTAAGAATCTACTGCGCATCTGTGTAGTGTGAGTAATGACTTTTGGGCCAGCCTGTACAGGTCAGTCCAATAAAGTACGTGTTAGCACAGGCCTAATTTTAATTATTGTTAACGTATTTTAATTTTACTTTTTGATATAGAAATATTTGAAACAGGGACCATTCTAATAGAATTATCATTGTGTTAGAATAGACCAAATTGTGAATTTTTTAAATGATAATTTCAGTAAAATATTTTATTTTATATTACTGCTTTAATCAAGTTTTTAAATATCTCCAAAGAAAGAGAGAGAAAGTAAAGGCAGTATAAATTTAACAAAATGTGAATCATTAGTTTGTGGTCGTTCATGTAGTAGATATTAAAATGTGACTTCTAGCCTGTGCCTATGACCCAAATGGTTTTTTTGCTCTTGTTAATGAGACCATGTCAAAAGCTCAGTTTATTGGTGTTGATTGAAATTTTTAGATAAAATCACCTGGTCAAAAATATTGTTACACACAATTTACTAATAACTAAAATCATCCTAACGCATTAAATATAAGACAAGGGCACAAGCTCAGGTGAACACTGTTTCAAGGCAATGTCCGAGTTCACCAGGTGACAACAGTTGAATAGTTGTGTCAACGTATGCATTCAACAGTCCTGCTAAGCTTCTGCTAGAACAACTTTCCGATTTGTCAAAGCGGAATGACAGACAAATATCACATCAGTCTCCAACCACTGAAATGTATCAGTAGTCAGCAGATAATTAGCCAATGTTTATGTAACTGGTGTTGGTAAAGTAGTTAACTTTTTTTTAAAATGAGAGTTTAACGGTGATTTGGATTTGCAGATTGCTTGCCACATGAAATATAATGCTCCATCAACTTTACATAGAGTTATATCACATTGACATATTGCCTAGTAGTGTGGTATATGTTTATTAAAAGGCTGGAAATTATATTTTAGAGATCCAAAAAATAAGTTGGTAAATATTGTGTATATTCTTCTCCGATTTATTTTCAAAATCCTGGGAATAAGGATTTTTAAGCCTGGGATTTTGTGTTTTAAGCCAGATCCCAAAATAGCAACCTCTGTTTTGAAGAACTGGAACCCCTGTGTCCAACAAGTAGTAACTAGAGATGAGCGATATTTTTATACCGGTGACTTTCACCGGTGATTTAGATGGTCACTGGTAAGACCAGCCACCAGATTCTCCATGAAGCAACGACCCTGGTTGCTGTTTTAGAATTCGCCGCAATAGTTCGGCGCGGTCGAGTCCGACTTAACGCTCATTTTTATACACCAGCGGCCAACGATCAGATTCATCGGCCATGTAAAAGCTACTAGCGACGCTGGTCGCCGTTTTAAAAATTTTAAAATCGCTGCAATGGGTCGTTGAAGTTGAGTCTAACCTAATGTTGATTTTTGAATGGTTTTAACTCTGCTAATAAATAATAAACCGGCCAATAACGGACGGCCAATGCAGCGATGCATATTGTGTTAAGGTATAGAATAGATTTTTTTCACAATTTTTCGTATTCAGTCTTAGAATGCTTTCGTTGTTTTGTTTTCAATAAAATTTAGGTTTGTTTTCCCTATTTGTAGAATAAAAAATACGTTAAAAAAATATGCCTTTGTAGGGTGTATAAATTTTATTTATACATATCTTTAAAAAATTGTAGGTTGTTTTATTTTTCTTAATATACTACTGATAATTATGAAATAAAGAAAAATGTTAACATCTAATTTGTTGATAGCTGGCAATACCGCGAAACTCGTCGGTCACCGGTACACGCAATCGAGCAGCCGATGCACAATGGTCGATTTTGCTGATAAATGAGGGCACTGGGTCATAAAGTTTTACTCCATAAAGCAATTATTTATATCCATTTTTTCAAACTATAAAAGTTGCTCACCTTAAAACCACAACAGTTAGTTGTGTAGTACAGAAAATGACTGATAAGAAGATGGTACGAGTTATCGGTGTTAAACATATCAATTTAGTGCGAATTTTTCATCAATGTGTGCTTGCTATTTTTGTGTGGTTCGTAAAAGTTTATATTATTGTTATATATAATATTATTTAGACATGGCTGCAGATTCCTTGGGTGTGTTGTATTTGAGTTTTTTTTCAGAACCTCGGTGGTTCAGAGGTAAGAACGGGTGCTTCTGAACCGAAGGGTACTGGGTTCGATCCCAGGGTTCTCGTTTCACTTTTTCAGTACAAACTGTAACATCAACCGAGGTTCTGGCATTGTATTTGAGCAAGTTGAATGTCTGCACGTTCCGCCCTTCGGTGGGGGCGTAAAGCCGCCGGTCCCGTGTCCATGCGATGTTGGGCACGTTAAAGATCCCAACCCTCCTTACAGAAAGGCAGGGGTTCGGCAAAATTTCCAGGATAGTGAGGTGAAACTGCTCCCTGACGTCGGTGATTGGCCATAGTCGCGGAAATAGGCCGACGTTAATGAAACAAAACACACACACGCACATATTTGAGTTTTTTTAAAGGGTTGATTCGAAATACGAGAGCGAGTCAATAAGTCCGTGACTTTTTGAATGAAACACAGGTTTTTGACAAAAGATCATTTTATTTCTGAACATAATCTCCTTTGAGCTTCATACACTTTGTCCAACGTTTCTCCAATTTTTTTATCACTTTCCAAAAAACAAGATTTGTCGAGGTCCCCAAAATAGGTATTTGTTTGTGAAATGATTTCATCATTGGAGTGAAATCTCTTTCCGCCAAGCCATTTCTTTAAGTTTGGAAACAAGAAATAGTCACTCGGGGCTAAATCCGGAGAATAGGGCGGATGAAGGGAGCAATTCGTAGCCCAATTAATGCAATTTTGGCATGGAGACTGCACATGTGTGCACCCTTGCATTGTCTTGATGGAAAAGAACTTTTTTCTTGGCCAAATGCGGTCGTTTCTTCTTCAAATAGTCATTGAATCGGTCCAATCAGTTGGTATAATATTCACCATTGATTGTTCTTCTTTTTTGAAGGTAATCAATGTGGATTATACCGTGTGCAGCCCAAAAAACAGTCGCCATGATTGTATTGGCTGACAAATCCACCTTGGCCTTCTTCGGCGCCGATTCGCACAGAGAAACCCACTGTTTTGACTGCTGGTGTGTTGTGGTGAATCTATGTTTCGTCCACGAATACGAAACGGTGCAAAAACTCGTCCCTATTGCGGTTGAGCAACGCTTGCGTTTGTGAGCAAACGTGGCACCCATCTTGCGGATAGCTTTCCATACCCAAGTGATCATGCAAAAGCGAAACCATTGAGCCATGTGATATGCCTATGACTTCCAGAATCTCCCACACTTTTCATCTCCGATCGCCCAACCGCCATATCCTGAATTTTTTCAATTGTTTCGGGTGTAGGGACCTCAACTGGGCGTCCACGGCGTCATTTGTGGTTGTACTGCCGCAAGGAAATTCAGTAAACCACTTTTTTACCATGGAAATTGATGGTGCAGAGTTCCCGTAGTATTTATCAAGCTTAGTCCTGGTTTTTTTTTCGCAAAAAATAATGTTTGATGAGCACAAAAAATTCACTTTTCTCCATTTTCGTTTCAAGAGGTTGTCTGCTTTTAATGGCTATCTAACACAAACTAAATGACACAGCTTGTTCAAACTTTGACAGGAGTTAACTGACAGATGTTTGTTGACAGGAGCAGTGTTGCCTTTCCTGTAAATTCAAAAAGTCACGGACTTATTGACCTGCCCTCGTAAATACTTTTTTGTATAGTAATGCAATTTTTACTTTTTTCAAACTTCTGTTGGTTGTCAAAAAACAAGTCCCCAAATTAAATTTTATTTTAAAGTTTCATAAATTTTCTTTAAAATAACGGTCGTCCCAATGTGCAAAGATGGACGAAAAATTTTTTGTTTTGTTTTTTTGTTTTAGGGGGTGTACCAGGAGTCACGAGAATGGAACTATTCGAGTTTATCTGCGCGAATTCGATGATTACAAGCGCGAATACCAAAGACAGGCAAATGGTAGATTACATAAAAGAGCGTAGCTCACATGTTGATGAGTTGGAGCTTATCAACAAAATTTCTTTGTTTTCTTGTTAAATTGTAAATCACTGGAAAAACAGTGGAAGAAATAAAACAGTTTCTCAAAAAACACGTCATTTGGCTAAAGGATTTTGCATACAGATTTACACCTGCAGGTACTTTTGAAAAGTTTTAGGAAACTCCTAAGCGATTTAAACCTGTAAAGGGCTTTGAGAATGTCAGCGAAAGAACCAAAAGAAGGCGGATGAAAACATTGGTTAAAAATTATAGCCCTCACGAACTTGCGTTTGCTGTGCAATCAAGTTTTACCAAAGAACGAACAAGAAATTTTGCTTATGTAATTAAGAAAGCAGCTTTTTCAACAGCACAAAAAATAACACTAATTAAGGATATTCATTCTTCTGCAAAATTTTTTTTACCTTATTCCACGCTTTGGCTTTAATAGTCGATATAAAGCTAAGCAAATCGCAATACATTAAGCTAAGAGAGGGTGCTAAGAAATAAAATTGTGATATTTTCGCTTCTTGCGATTCAGTTTTTCGAGCCAAAAGAGAGTCCTATCCAACGAATATCACTATCACTGAATCTATGGCCGAAGTAAAATTACAAACTCTTTTAGATCATACCAGCAAGCGTTTATGCATAATGCAAAAGTAAGTGTTGGAGCAAGTTTTGGAGGAAGAAGCTTCTGATTTTCAAATGGTTTACAAGTGAGGGTTTGATGGTAGCTCCAACCAATCCACACATAAGCAAGTGTTTCAAAATGCCCCCAATATGACTGATTCAGATTTGTTACTGACATCTATTGTACCATCGAGAATAACATGTAAGACAAATTCGGATGTGAAGGTTATTTGGCAAAATCTCCGATCTTCTACACGGTTTTGTATACCGATCAAGTTTCAGTTCATTAAGGAAACACATTTAAAAAAAGTGAGGGCGTGGAATGTCAGATTAAGAACTTGCTTCCAACATCTTGCACAATTATGGGAAAATATTGGGACGGTTCGTGGGGGACCTGGCATGCAGACTCTGCGGCGAGGGGGGGGAATCAACCAGCACATATTCTGCGAGTGTAAAGCTCTGGACCGCAAAAGATAACTGATCTATGGATAGCCTAGACCGGAGACAAAGCAGGGCACCCAGCGACCTGGAAAACTGGGAAAACCTTGAAAGATCAGCGAATGTGAAATACCCCCTAAAATGTCAGGGAAATTTGTGATTTTACTCAAATGTCTTGGGAATCGTTCAGTAGACCTGGAAATTATATATTTGTAAAATTTCGTCATTAGCAGATGCATTTTTATTCTGATTTCATATATATTATATGAATTTTCTCATGTAAATAGTTTTCTCATATCTACGAAAATATATCCAATAACAATGCGGTTTACCTTTGGTACCAACATCAATTAAATCCGCCAATGAATGCAGCATATGCCACATCATGCGCTGATATAAATACCGTCTTCATCTATCTCAAACATGTCTCATATGTAGGTACATCTCACTTGGAATGTTCTTCCTTGAATGCATAAAATGCAAAATGTGTTTTAGGTATTGATCGAGTACAGCTGTGTGGTGAATGTGTTTATTCTATTGTAACCTTGATGATCATGGTGAAAGTTGCAAAATATTTGGCATTTGTATATGGCGCCTGTAAACAGTATCCTTGTTTCATTTGTTCAGCGAATTTTCATAAATAAAACTTCGCTTTTACAGAGGTAACGACTTTCGAATTTTCAAAAAAAAAAAAATTAATGGCCGCGAATCTGAGCTTTTGGAACCCATTTCGCAGGCTTATTCAAATTTATATTTACGAACAACATGGTTTGCGAAGTTTTTACGCCACCTGGGGACTTCTGGTTTGTTTCATCACATTGGAAAATTATTTCTGGAGGCTAAGTTCGTCGGCCAGTCATGAAAGTAAAGTGTTTCCAAGAAAAAATTGCAAATTTTCTTTTTGAAAATACTATATATTATTAATTTAACGGAGTTAAGGAGACCTATGGTTTTGATTATGTAAGTTTTTTGTTCGTAGTTTTTATTTGTTTTGTTCATAAAAAAATATTCAGGTATAAATGTTTTTTATTTTGATTATTATGAAAAAATTACTCGAGGGGCCTGGAAATGTCAGGGAATTTGATTTGTGATTTCTGCTGGGTACCCTGCAGAGGAATATAAAACTTTACCCTACCAACTGCTGTGCAGACTAATTCAAGGCACAGTGATTTTGGAATGAGTGGAGTAGAAAAGACAAAGAGCATGCACAATAATCCAAAGGCTGCGGTCCTATCGGGGCAGCAACACGCGGACGAGCACTAAGGGGAAAAAATGGGAAAAGTTATCGAGATACGTCATGTTCTGTTAAAAGCAATGCTGGATGGTAAGATCGCAAATACTCTGGCAGAAAATTCTTCGAGTCAAAGTTGTTATATCTGCAAGGTGACACCCAGACATGAACGGCATAGAAAATATTCTCAATAGACCCTGCAATACGGGCACGTTTCAGTATGGTCTGTCTGTCCTCCATGTGAATATAAGATTTTTTTAATGTATTTTGCATGTTTCATATCACAAAAAAAAATGGAGTGTTCAAGGGCCTGAAAACAAAAAAATTTCGATGAAACAAAAAGAAATATCTATAAATTTTTGCCAAGAGACTGGACTTCTTGTAGACGTTAAGCAGGGTTCGGGCAATACTAGTGACAGCAACACAACAAGAGGTTTCTTTAAGGGTCCAAAGAAAGCACCTGAAATCACTGTAGCTAATGAAGGTTTAGGTTTGCAGTAATTTTACAAGTGGTTTCTTGTGGGCGCACACTACAGTATAAAATTTTTTAAGATTTTTTTTTTATTATTATTTTTTTTTTCCAACAACACACCACGAGGGCTTACAGCCTAAATACTATCGTACTGTGGGTGTCGACAAGGAGGAAAGAGGCAACTTGTTAACTCTGGACTTGAAGGTTTGGAGGTTCGGGGGAGAAGGAAAAACATGTGCCGGCAAGGAGTTCCACAACTTGGAAGTCCTCGGGACAAAAGAGCGGGCATAACAAGATGTTCTATGTCTGGTGACCTGGACAGTAAAAGGGTGCATTAGCTCTGTTCCCCTGGTAGATCTGTTGGGGGCAGCAGGTGGAGGAACTATGGAAGAAAGCCCCTCTGAGCAGTGCCCGTGCAGATATCTATAAGAGAGAGGTCACCAACGGCACGTCGGTGGGCAAGGGATGGCAGCCTTTGGGTAAGGGTAGGGTGACCGATGAGACGTATAGCTCTCTTTTGAATGGAGTCCAGGATAGCGAGTGTAGAAGCGGCAGCAGCACCCCAGATGTGGGAGCAGTATTCGAGGTTTGGTCTTATTTGTGAAGTATATAAAGTATAGAGATTAGCTGGTGAAAAATATTTGCGAGAGCGGAAGAGGAAACCTAATTTCTTAGCAGCCGCTTCTGCAAGTGATGTGACATGTTGCCAATTGAGATTTCGATCCACAGAGATGCCAACAAGTGAAAAGGACTCATTGCTTTGAATAACTTGGTTATTTATTGTGATGGGTCTAGGGCTGGTGTATCTCTTATGAGAAAGAAAGCAAGACTGTGATTTGGTGGGGTTGAATTGTACAAGATTTCTACTTCCCCAGTCTAATATTTTTTGGAGATCCGCGGAGATAGAACCCTCCATGAGTCTACCATCCTCATCTAGTTGGGCTAAAGAGACAGGCTTAGAATATTGTATATTGGAGTGGAGGGTGCTGTCGTCCGCGTAACTGTGAACTGGGTTGGATGTGCTAGAGAGGAGGTCATTGATGTGGAGAAGAAACAAAGTAGGGGCTAAAGCTGAATCTTGAGGAACTCCTGCATTAATTGGATACAGTTTAGAGGAATGGCCATCCACGACAACAGAAATGCTCCGGTTGGAGAGAAAATTTGCTGTCCACGTACAGAGTTTTGGTGGTAGACCATAGGCCGGTAGTTTATTAAGCAGCGCTGTGTGCCAGACCTGGTCGAGTGCTTTGGATATGTCTAGAGCGACAATCTGCGATTCACTGTGTAGTTCCATAGACTTGTTCCAAGAATGGGTGACAAAGGAAAGAAGGTCGGCAGTTGATCTGCGCTGACGGAATCCATACTGCCTGTCGTGGATTAGACTGTGTTTTTCAAGAAATTTTAGTAATTCGGTGTTTATATACTTTTCCATCACTTTAGTGATGACTGAAAGGAGAGAAATAGGCCTGTAGTTGCTAGGAAGCGCTTTCGATCCTTTCTTGGGGACGGGTTGTACTCAAGCAGTTTTCCAGTTACTAGGGAATATGCCTCTATTGTAAGATGTCTGAAACAGACGAGTCAGAACAGGAGCAAGTTTTGGTGCACATTTTTTGAGAACAATTGCTGGGATCTCGTCAAGGCCAGACGCTTTCCTAATATTAAGAGAAGAGAGCATCTTTCGTACCTTTCTAGTTTTGAAAATGATATCCGTCATTTTATGCGCAACATTGGGGACTGTTGGTGGTTGAACATTTGGAGGTGGATTGAGAGTAGAATTGCCGGCGAACAACGAGGCAAAAAGTTCAGCCTTGCCCAGGGCGGTAGAAACAATTTCATCCCCTGAGACAAGAGGTGGGAACGTGCTCTTGCAGAAATTATTCCAAATAGATTTAGCAAGAGTCCAGAAGGGTTTGCTGCTGCTGGAGCTTAAGGGGACTTTGTTTTTGATGTGGTTATTAAACGAGTTTTTTGCCTCAGAAAGAATGCGGACATAGCGGTTTCTTGCGTCGTTAAATGCTTGACGGTTTTCTTGACTCGGATTGTGTAGAAGCTTTTTGTACGCTTTGACCTTTTCAAATCTGGCCTTGTCACAGGATTTAGAAAACCAGGGCTTTTGAGTGGCTGCAGAGGTTTTCTGTGTACGTGGAATAAATAATTCCATGCCAGCTTGAATAATTTTGGTGACGTTTTGTGAGATATCAGAGGGGTCAGGATGAGAGAAGCAGACAGACGCCCATGGAAATGAGGAAAAGTAATCTCGCATTTCGTCCCAGTTCGCGGAGTTGTAATGCCAAACGATATGTAGGTGTGAGGACTGTGTGACCTCGGGTTGCATTGCGCAGGAAGCAGTGACCATGCCGTGGTCTGAGCGACCCAGGGGGGCGGTGACTGATATCTTATAGCAGTCAGGATTCGTAGTAAGAAGGAGATCCAAGGGATTTGAGCTGTGTGTTGGGATGCGAGGAAAGTAAGTAGGTTGCTGAACCATATTGGCTAAAGAATTGCTGACTGCAAAGGTCTCCGCTGCTCTTCCTTGTGGATCGGTTTTTGAAGATCCTAGCCATTCCTTATTATGGACATTGAAGTCACCAAGAATAGTGACCTAGGAGGAAGGATATTCAGAAATCAGATGGTCGGTTTTTTCAGAAAGGTAATCAAAGAGCTGGACAAAGTTGTTGTCAGAAGGTGACCGGTAAATGCAACAGATGAATTTAGTTGCAGCCCTGAGAGAGAGTTTTATCCATAGTATGTCTTTTCTTCCAGCTTCTAAATTGGGGAGTCTGGTGCAGGGTAGATTGCTACGGACGTACGCGCACACGCCTCCATGCAATCTAAAAGAAGTAAGGAGCTTATACCCCGGGAAATTAAGGTGATTAGTGGCTGTTTTGGCAGTGATTTGAGTTTCGGTCAGGAAGAGGAGTTGGGGCCTATTAGCCTGGAGGAAATGGTGGACGGAGTTCAGGTTAGAATTTAGGCCACATATATTCGAGAAGGATATTGTAAATCTCGATGCTGGCGCCCCCTGTTCACCCCTCTCCCGGAGATCCGAATGGAGGGGTATTTTGCATCCGGAATCTTTTGTACAAGGAGGAGCCATCATCATTTTTGTTTATATATGCACTTCAGGCAGCAACTATTTGTCCAGTTATATAACTGGTATAACATGCCCGCCAGTGTACACAAAATATTGATCTATGGTACTGATGTTATAGAGGCTCTTTTGCTACCTATTGGACAACTGAGCGAGGAGACCTCGGAGGCACGTCGTAAAGAGTGTCATTATTTTCGCCCTAATAGTGCAAGAAAAACTAGTATAAAAGAGTGTCGAAAACCTCATTCACATTCTGCTAGTCCTTCAGATATGGTAATTTCATTATTGAGACCACTACCTAAAAATAAATTGTGTACCTTATTTCCAGAAGTCCGGAATCTGCTAGATATTGCCCATGCGCCATTTGTATCATCAACAACTCAACGTAAAGAATCTTTTTTTGAGGACTGAAGATTATGATTCTGAAGTTGATAATTTTCAAAAATATTTATAGCTAGAAAATTTATAGTCTTTGTAGTTTATTTCTTGTTTAATATATTTCGTTTATAAACAGTTAAAAATAATAGTAATCAATTCATATTATTCTAAAATAAGCATATTTTCAAATCTTGTACTGCTTCAGAAGATATAATGTTTGTCTTCGAACTGTCTTCCCTTTCATTTAAGCGAATTTCATACAACTGATGTACTTTCTGCTATTAAGAAACTCAAGTCCAAGTTGTCTCAAGAGCCTGATAATATACCTAGTTTCATAATCAAAGACTGTGCTTCCCCATTTGCCGAACCTTTACTTTTTATTTTCAACTTGTCTCCGAAAACACAAACCTTCCCTTTCATATGGAAAACCACTAAAGACTACCCCGTCCATAAGAAGGGTGACAGGTCAGTCATTGAAAATTACAGGCAGGTTTTAATCATGTCGAACTTTTCTAAGGTCTTTGCGTATACACTTTTTGCGTATCTATCTCCTCATGTAAGTCTGTATCTTTCACTGAGTCAGCATGGGTTCGTCAGGGGCTGTTAGACCTTGACCAACCTTTACCAACCTTTCTTGTTTCGTGCAATATGTATCGTCTTGTTTGGATGGGAATGGACAAGTTGATGCAGTCTACTTAGACTTCTCAAAGGCGTTTGACTTAGTTGATCATGGGCTGCTGTTACTTAAGCTTCATTCTTTTGGACTTTCCGATGGTCTTTATCCTTGTTTAGATCCTACCTCCTCAATAGGTATCATTATGCCTGGTATGCTGGTTGTTCTTCTGACCTATTTAATGCTTCTTCTGGTGTCCCACAAGGATCTGTACTTGGTCCTCTTCTCTTCAATGTTTGTATTAATGATTTGGATTTTGTGTTTTCTATTCCTCATTTATTGTATGCTGATGACCTAAAAAATTTTCTAAATATCAATTCTTTTGTCAACTATCAGGTCATGCAGCACAACCTTGATAGGATTTCGGAATGGTGTGACATAAATAAGTTACCTCTAAATCTTTCTAAATGTAGTGTTTTGTCTTTTTCCAATAAACATCACTTTCAGGTTTTCACTTATAAGGTAAATGGTGAAAATCTTAGACGTGTGTTTAATATTACTAACTTGGGTTTGATCATGGATCCACACTTGAAGTTTAATTTACATCTGAACAGTATCCTTAGAACTTCTATGAAAAGCCTAGGATTTGTTGTTAGAATCGCTGGAAATTTTTCATCTACTGCAACTCTTATCTGTCTATATAATGCTTTTGTCAGTTATCATGTTGAATATGCCAGCTTGTGCTGGATGCCCTTCTACTCCTGCCACATTACGCTTCTAGAATCTGTCCAGCGTACGTTTCTGAAGTATTTGTCTTATTTTATTGACAAAGTTTATCCTCAAAGAGGCATATCTTACAATTTGTTACTCACGAGATTTGGTTTTATGTCGCTTGCTGACAGGAGAACTCTTTCAGGTCAGTGTTTTTTATTTAGGCTTATTCACGGAATTATTGATGCACCTGAACTTCTCTCCCAGCTGTCTTTTCACTCTCCTCTCCACGGCTGTCAGACTCATTCTACTCATACATTTTCACTTCCGATTGCCAGAACTAATCTGCTTTTGAAATCACCCTTGTATTCTATTTGTGCAGAATATAATTCTTCCGGTACTGACATATTTAGTCATGCTAATGTTGGGTCCTTTTCCGCAGCTTCTAGGAATCCCTGCTTCGTGGAGACACCACATCTTAGTTATTTTTTGTTAATTTTTAGTTTTAATGTATAGTTTTTAATTTCTCTTAGTTTAGTTGTTCTTATATAAATCCGTGTAACTGAGCTTCTGCCTGTTTGGGTTGTTTAATTAAATAAATAAATAATTTTATGTACAAAGTGTCAAAATAGTGTAATTCTGGTATTGCTGTAATAGATTTTTGATGTCCCCCTAAATCATCAAAATCGACCACTGTGCGATGCAGCGATACCTGTGTGTGTGAGAGATACTAAACATGACAGGAAACTCAGACTGTTAACTTAGTTTAGCAGCGACTCGAAGCGCTTTTGAAAGAATCAGTGGCTTGTAACTCACCATCGCCAGTATACTGGTGACTCAAAAATTGCTGTTAAGCTCATTTTTAGTAGTAACTTGCGGCATGTGAGTCAATGGCCTGTAGCACATAAGTAACATTTTGATTTCTACTACATATGTCAATTAAAATCAAAATAAATAATAAATTTAAATAAGTTAATGTTATTACTTAAGTACTAGTACTAGAATACATTCTAGTTTCATTCTTTTTTGTCTTGAACATGTAGTTTTTCACCTTATTGTTTTATTTGTTTTTACTACCTAAGTAAACATAGAGAGTACTTGTTTTTACGAAATACTCTTCTCTCATAATCATTTTAACTTCGACCTGAGAATGAGGTTCATCAAGTTATATGCAGGGAGTAGTGTAATGTATTGGGCGGAAAGTTGGACATTCTTTTTATTGATTTAACACCCCAATTACATGGATGAAACTTATATACAAGTAAACACATAAAATTAGAGTTGTGCGAACCAAACCAAAGCTTCGCTTCGAAAAATTGTGGGTGCTAGGCGATGTTAAAATCGTTTCATGCTCCAAAATATTTTAAAGTACGAAATACGTAATTCTCCAAAACAGTTCGAAGTTCGTTACTCAAAAATAGTTTGAAATTTAACTTTACATGCATTCAATGCAGCCAGAGGTAGCGGAATTTTAATTCAGTGACAGTTATTTTAACTGTAGCCCCCTTAAGTAAGTAGTGTAATTTCTTTATTCAGTTTTTGACAGTTCGTTGGACACATTGCGGTGACAAAGCGATTTAACAACCACAGAAATAATTATTATATATATCCTAGCACACCCAACACGTTTTTATTACAACATATACAGTGCTCGAAAGCCGTCAATAACGGAATTTTTCAGAATTTATAACTGTAATTGCAGATTGGCTTCTGGGAACACTAGCTTAAACATGGTTTTTATGAAATCGGTCAAAAAGTCAAACATTTACAATTGGTTGACTTCAATTTTAAATTTTAAAAAAATTTGAAGCTCGTGTGTTCATTTTGGTCATCGCATTTCAGAGGTATTCTTCTGTTGTTTTCAAATAACAAAAAAATAGATGCTGAGATATAAAGTAGGGTAAATGCAGGCAGAAAGCTATGATCACTGTAGCAGGAGTAAATGTATATCTAAGAAAGCAAATGGCCAGGGTCTGAAAGTTGGGGGTGTCAGGAAAAGCATGTAGGTTAGGTTAGGTTTGATTGTGAGTGGGCCATCACGGTCCCTTCACTGGGACCTTAAGGTCTATTGTGGCTCACGCGTAATAGTCTATATTTCCCCAACAAAGCCAGCCTCCTGCAGAGGTCGATAATCTTTGTGAGCAAAAGTTGATGGAGCAAGCTTTGTCTTGCCAAAGAGCAGGTGTCTTGTCCTGTCCGCCGCCGGACAGCAACACAGTATGTGCTCTGCTGTTTCGTCACTCTCCATACACAGCCGGCGCTCAGTTTCCTGAGCAACTCCAATTCGGTGCATGTGGTGACGCAAGCGGCAGTGTCCTGTATACAGGCCGCCTAAGAGTACTCAGTTGTTGTCTGTTTAGCTCTAGAAGTTTTTTAGCCCTTGACTCTGACACGCCATTTATCAAGGCCTTAGTGTGAGCTAATCCTGGCAGATTTTGCCATTGCTGGATTGTCATTCTTTCTGTCCAGGTCTTTAAGGTGAGTTTTGTTGCGCATGATGATATCCCCAGCACAGGTTTTGGTCCGATAAAGTCCCCCTGGCCACCTCTTCTGGCAAGCGTGTCGACCCCAACATTGCCGTCATGGTCCGAGTGACCCGGTATCCAGACCAGCGACACCTCATTGCAGCTGCCCAGTTCGTTGAGGGCAGACTTACAACTTTATACCGTTTTTGAATTGCAACGGTAGAAACCAAGAGCCTTTATTGCAGCCTGGCTACCTGAATATATCTTTATCGATTTGTGTGTGCACCGGTTTTGTATACTTTCCCTTGCACACATCTCGATGGCATACACTTCTGGCTGGTGTATGGTTGCATACTTTCCGAGGTTAGTTGATATTTTGGCGTCGGTGTTGCTCCCATATGCCCCGGCTCTTGCCCCCCTATTAGTTTTGGAGCCGTCAGTATACCAGCAGAGATCGGCCCTCAATAGGGTCGTTTAATTTCTTCCCAGTCCTCCCTTTCCAGGAGGACGGTCGTGAAAGACAGATCTCTACTGATCTTCATAGGCATCCTGTCAGACCATTCCCAGAATCCCATGACCCTCAATGTCATCGAGAAGTCGGAACCCTCCCAGATTGATTTCCTTCGGCATTCTGTCGGCTGTTTGTTTTAATCTGTAGGTTGTCCACCTCGCCTCCCTCTCCAGCCAAATGTAAAGAGGTGGAATACTAAGGAGGACCTCCAGAGCGGCTGATGGAGCGGTGCTTATCGCTCCCGTTATCATCAGACAGCTTGTCTCTGTAGCTGAACCAGTTTGGCCCTCGCGATACCACGAAGTGCCTTAGGCCACCAAACTATGGCTCCATACGTTAAAATTGGTCTGATAACCACTGCATAGAGCCAGTACATCTGTTGGGGGTTTGTTTCCCAGCTATTTCCACAGATTCTATGGCATCTCCACAGGGACAGTTTATCTCTGCAGATTACATTCTCTAACTGTACGTCCCAGTTGAGCTTCTTATCTAGGGTAACTGTCGGATATTTTGCTTGTTTCGTAAATGGAATCGTTTCCCCCTATAAGAATAGGTGGTTTTAATTTGTCCAACCTTCTTCTTCTGGTAAATGGAACAATGATCGTTTCGCGGCGGTTCACAGACATCTATTCCCTCCGACACCAATCATTCACTACATTTAGTGTCTCTTGAAGAGTACTTGCAAGTTCCACCTCCGATTTGCCTCTAACCATTATGATAAGATCATCAGCATACGCCTGGACCTCAACCTCCCACAGCCCCAGGATAGCCAGGTTTGGATTGTTTTTGGGTAAAATGGCTTTAGCGGGTAGTGGATGAATGGGGGGTGATTTGGTGAAAATTGAAATTTTTTCGTCAAAACTCGAATAAGATAACGTTTTAGGGTTTATTTATGAGAGAACATTTAATTTCATCAAACATCTGGTATTAAAAGTTTCTCAATTCGCAAAATCGCACCAAATTTCGCCCAACAAATCCAGCCTCCTATAGAGGTCGACAATTTTTGTGGGTGAAAGTTGACCCAGATCTTCTGGTCCAAGATGTGTCTTGCCACAGGTGTCTTGTCCTGTCCACAGCCGGACAGGGATATAGCACATGCTCTGCTGTTTTGTCACTCTCCATACACAGCCGGCACTCTGTCTTGACCGTGACCAATTTGGTGCATGTGGTGATGCAAGCGGCAGTGTCCTGTATACAGGCCTACTAGAGTTCTCAGTTGTTGTCTATTTAGCTCTAGAAGTTTTTTTTAGCCCTTGATTCTGAAAGGCCTTAGAGTGTGCTAATAATTATGGCAGATTTTGCCATTGCTGCATTGTCCTTCTATCTGCCCAGGTCTTTAAGGTGCGTTTTGCTGTGCATGATGATATCCCCAGCACAGGTTCTGGTCCTATAAAGTCCTCCTGGGATTTTATAGGACTTCGCGTCGGCCGCTACATTGCCATCAACGTCCGAGTGACACGCAGTCTTGTTTACATAAAAAATCAAACAAATGTTAATATTCTCGGCGTTTAAGATCTACATATAAGTTAGGTAAGCCTACATATAAGTTAGGTAAGCCTACATATAAGTTAGGTAAGCCAGCCTTTAAAACATTCTAAACTATAGAGAAGTTTGATGAACATTTCTCACCTTAATTAACTTTACAACATCTATCTTGCCACAGGTTCCTTGACCATCATTGAAATTACCAATTACACAACTCCAGTGTATGGGCTGACCACAAACAAACCCACATCCTCGGAATTCCAGACTTTCAGACCCCAAAGGAATTATATTTAACAACCCTTAAAATTCATTAAACAAAGCTTTTACCAAAATTTTGTTCAGAAGTGTTGGAATTTCAAGTTTTCCTTTATCTTGTTGGGAAATAAAATAAGTTAAATTAAAAGGAGGCTCCAGGGACGACAGTATACAGCGGCATTGGTTTGTTATCGAGACATTTTTTTAATGTTGGTCTATTTCCGCGACTATGGCCAATCACCGCCGCCAGGAAGCAGTTTCACCTCATTATGCTAGAAATTTTGCCGAACCTCTGCCTTTATATAAGGAGGGTAGGGATCTTTAATGTGCCCAACAGCGCATTATGCCCCCTCCGGAGGGCGGAACATGCAGCTTGCTCAAATACAAAGCTAGAACCTCGGTTGATGTTAATGTTGCAGTATGTACTGAAAAAGTGACAGGAGAACGCTGGGATCGAGCCTGGTACCCTTTGGTTCAGAGGCACACATTCTTAAGGTATGGTGAAAAACTACATGTTTGTAATATTAGGTATTTAAAATTTAATGTTGAATGGAAAAATATTTAAACATTTCAGCAAAAACTCTATATCAGGTGCAGATGTACCAAATAAATCCTTGGTTACATATTAAAAATATTGAAACTAAGCTCTTATGCATACTATATATAATATTACATGTTTGTAAATGATTAATTTATGTGTTGTAGTATACGGCAAAGCAGGTAAATAATGTTATTGACTGTTTGAAAATACAACGTATTTATTATGGAGGTGTTATAATTGTAAGAAATTTAAAATGTTGAATGTAAATAATAATAATATACCGTACCTGCCTCCATAGTGCAATAAGATAGTAAGATGTAAATGTATACTCAATTTGTTACACATCATTTTTCACTAATTTTATCACTTAGTTTAGTTAAAGATGATAGAAAAGGTTGTTATTATTTTTCAGTATTATTTTTTTATTTGTACATAGACTTTTATAGAATATAATTGTTTCGATGAAATGTATCATGCTTTTATAGTGCCAAAATAAGTTATTATATTACATTATAATGAAAGGACATGTGTTTTATTCACCCTCAGTATCTTAATATAACCCAGAGTTGTAAACCAGGTTTCTGATTCAGCTATTCTTATCAAGCCCAAGTCTAGGACCCAAGTCACTTCAGTCACCAAGTCCCACATCAGAAAGGAGGTAAATCCTATCCAAGAAAAAATCTGCATTTTTCAAGTTAAAAATGTGAGGAATGGTGCCATATTGATTGGGTGTAAGAATGATGAAAGTACAGCCAAATTAAGAAATTTAGCAGAGGAGAAATTATAATAATAATAATAATATTTATTGAACATCAGTTGTACAAAAGTGTAAGGTACAAAAGTAAATTTGGTTTAAGCCCAACCCTAGGATAAACTGAACTAATTTCTACAGTCTAATTATGACTAACTAAAATTACAGAGATGCAACCCTTGCTTAATCGTTACTTTGTAATAATTGACTTTTATTCACAGGTTGCTATTAGTACCTATTTAAATCCACATAGTCTTCAAAACTACCACTGATCAATTTGTCCTCTTCTTCTTCTTAAAACGCCGTCTCCCTACGAAGGTTGGCGATCCAACTGGCTATAATGGTGCGTGATACCGCACCTCTGAAAATCTCCACAGATGTCCTTCCGAACCATCGACGCAGATCTTTCAGCCATGAGTTCTGCCGTCTGCCCACAGATCGTTTGCCCTCGATCTTTCCTTTGATGAGGAGTCTGAGGAGCTCGTACCGCTCCCCCCTCATAATGTGCCCGATGTATTGAAGCTTTCGTTCTTTGATGGTTGTCAGCAGTTCTTTGCCTTTACCTATTCTCCTTAGCACTTCCTCGTTGGTTATCCTGCCTACCCAGGATATACACAGTATACAGCGATACAAGTACATCTCAAAGGCGTCAATGCTGCTCTCCATTGATTGGCAGAATGTCCAGCTCTCAGAGCCATAGAGTAGCACTGGGAAGATATAACAGCGCAATATACGTATGCGAAACTGTAGGTTTAGGTCTCTACTGGTGAAGAGTTTCTTCATGGAGATGAATGTCCTTTTGGCCTGTTCTATCCTTGATCTGATTTCCATTTTAGGGTCACCGTTCTCGTTGACGAGGGCTCCAAGGTATTTAACGGACGGCACCTGTTCCACAACCTGGTTGTTAATTTGAAGGATCGCCCGCCTTGGTGCCCTGGAGAATACAACCACCTTGGTCTTCGCAACGTTTATGTGTAAACCATACCGTGTGCTATGCTCAATGATGAGGTCCATCATATTCTGGAGATGTGGTAGGCTGTCGGCGACCACGACCGTATCGTCGGCGAATCGTATATTATTCATAAGGGTGTCGTTGATTTTAACGCCCTCTTTCACATTCTCCAGTACCTCCCGGAACACCACCTGCGAGTATATGTTGAAGAGTAGAGGGGACAGGACACATCCTTGTCTAACACCCCTTCTGATTTTTGTTTCTTCGGATGTTATGCCCTCTTTCCTAATCTCCGCAGTCTGATGTCAGTACAGCTGCGTGATGATGTTCAGATCTCCCGCATCGACTCCGGTGTATTTTAGGATCTCAATGAGCTTCTGGTGCGAGACACAGTCGAAAGCTTTTCGGTAGTCATTAAAGCAGCTGTATATATCAACATTCATGTCTCTGCATCGCTGTGTGAGAAGGTTGAGAGAGAAGAGAACCTCGCGTGTGCCCATCCCGTTCTTAAATCCAAACTGCGTCTCCCGAGCCTGTCCCTCACATCTGGCGTATATGCGAGTGTGAACAATGCGAAGAAACACCTTGAGGACGTGAGACATCAGGTGTATCATTCGGTGGTCGTCGCATTGAGAAGCGTTCGGTTTCTTTGGCAGAGCGATGAACGTCGATCTCAGCCAGTCCGTTGGTATTTTCCCAGTTTCATATATTGAGTTGAACAACGATGTAAGAAGTTTTAGGCCTCCATTATCTGCACTGACGAGCAATTTCAAGGTTTCCGCGTGAATATTGTCTGGTCCTACAGCCTTGTCATTTTTCTGAAGTTTTATAGCACGTCTCACTTCCTCTGCCGTGATAGCAGGGCTGGGTTCGTTGATATCATCATAGTCTCTAGGTGGTTGGTGGGGTCGTGTGTCATTGAAGAGGGCCTCAACGTACCCCTTCCATCTTTTAAGCTTTTCCTCAACGCTTGTTAAGATCTTGTTGTTAGTGTCCTTCAAAATACTGTGGATCTGCCTGAGTTGTGTGTTTGTGAATTCATTGATATTTTTATGGAGATTAAACGAGTCGTGCTTTTTTTCTAGTATCTCCATTTCACTGCATTTTTCAGCTAGCCATCCTTCCCTTGCCTTTCTGCATTCCGATCTCACCGCCCTGTTCAGCTCCTTGTATTGGTTATTGTCTGTGGCCTTGTATTTCCTTCTCTCGTTCATATGTTGGAGAATTTCGTCTGTCATCCACTGTTGCTTTTTAAAGGCTTGTCCATATCCAATGTCATCCTCCTGGGTTTCCAAAAGTGCCTTCTTCAAAACAGTCCACCGAGGCTCTACGTCGTCGTCATTGCAAGAGTTAGTTGTTTGTAGACGCGCCTCGAGACTCTCGGCTGCTCTGGCTCGTATCTCAGGATCAAGAAGTCTTCTGACATCGACTTGCTTAGGTTTATTTGGACATTGGACTCTATTGAAGTGGCGAAGCTGTAGACTTATTACTACGGGATTGTGGTCGCTGTTGACGTCGGCGCCAGGGTATGTTATTGCTGATTTGACAAACTTCATTAAATGGCTCTTAATGAGGATGAAATCGATCTGATTTGTCACTATGTGGTTATCACGATCTGCTGGGGATTTCCACGTGTATAGACGTCTAGGATGTTGCTTGAAGTAGGTGTTGGCAGCAGAGAGGCGGTGCTCTGTACAAAATTGCACCAGACGATCCCCTCTAGTGTTACGTGTTCCCAGACCATGATCTCCACAGACCCCGCCATCAGCGCCCTTCCCGATTTTGACGTTAAAGTCGCCAAGAACAATTGTCATCTCCCCTTGTTTTGTTGTTTTCATAGCTTCTAAAGCAGAGTAGAATTCTTCAACCGCCTCATCAGGTTTGTCCCCTGTTGGAGCGTACGCTTGAATTACGTTCATAACTCTATGAGTAGTAAGGAGTCTCAAGAGCATCACTCGATCTCAGAGTGGGATAAAATCAATTACCGATTTTTCTAGTTCAAAGGAGATGAGTATAGCTATGCCGTATTGGTGTTTGGGGTCGTCGCCACCAGAGTAGTAGAGAACGCAATTTTTAGTCCTGTGATTCCCATTTGCCCTCAATTTTTCTTAATTGTGTTGTTTGTTCTGTCACTGTATTCCAATGGTAAATGAATCAAAGTATATGATGCCATGTAAGTGAAAGACAACTTGAATTTTTCAAGCTGATGTTGCTTTATGTCGTGGCTGTAGCATGTAACGTGCAGCTATGCATGACGTCTCTTCTATGAATTTTATCACTCAAATATTGTGTCTGTATATGCACAATTCGACTCACAAACATGGCATAGTGTAGGAATCTTCTCTCATTCATCTTTAGCAGATGCATTTCCCTGATGGCTGGTGTAACATGTTCTCTATAATCCACGTTTGCTATATATCTCACACAAGAATTTTGAATTTTTTTAATCTTATATTTATCCTCTGACATAGCCCATATACAATGTCGCAGTAATTTAGATGAGATAAGACTATAGGGATTCAATCAGTAATAATTTAGTCTGTGGCTCCAAAATGGACTTCAACGACTGAATCTGCTTTAAGCTACCATATGCTTTTCTGCTAACTAGTCCCCTGTGGGTCCGGGGACTAACTAAAAGAATAGGCCCAAGGTAACTCCTGCCTGTCGTAAAAGGCGACTAATTGGAATTAAACACTGGCGAGGGTCTTGTCCATGTGGGCCTGGAGGGAGGCGGATATCTCTGGGGAGTGATGTACACCCGGATTTTGAGGCCTCCACTCTGGGATTAGAAATGGATGGTTGCCCGCGCTTGGTTGTTAGTTGGGAGTGGGGTTCCGGATGGGTTCCGCCTTGGGTTGAGTACTGGCGGGTGTCGTGTGTCTAGACGACCCGGAGGGGGTTGACAACTCTGATGAGTGGTAAACACCCGGAGTTTGGGGCCCCCACTGTGTGCTTCGGACGGCCTCGCTTGTGCGATGCTCGGGAGCGAAGCTCGATGGGATGTCGCCTTGAGTCTAGCACTGGTGGGTGTCGGGTCTAGACGAACCCGGAGGAGAGCTGAGATCTTTAGGGGTGGAATAAAACTAAGGGTTGAAGCCTCTTCTGTGAGCTTCAAAACGGACAAACGACCTCACTTGGATGCTGCTCGGATGCAGGACTTCATGCTACTGCACCGAGTCAAACACTGACGGATATCTGGTCCAGACGAACTCGGAGAGAGGTTTTCTCCCTTTGAGCTTTGAGACGGGCAAGCGACTTCGCTCAGATGCCAGTACATCTGTCAAACAAAGTTTCGCCTCGCAGGTGTCGTCTCCTGTCAGAAGCTCGATTTGTTGGGTGAAATTTAAGCTAACGCTGGCAGGTGTTGAACCCGGAGGTGGCTGGGGTCTCTAGGGGTGGAGACTTGGGCCTACTCTGTGAGCATTGATACAAGATAACGACCCCGCCTGGATGCTGCTCGAGGGCGGGACTTCATTATACCGCCTTAAGTCAATGAAAGACTGGTGGGGGTCTGATGCAGGTGAGGCTGGGGGGAAGCAGACATCTCTGGGGAGTGATATGCACCCGGAGTGTGGCGCCTCCACTGTGGCCTCAGAGACTGACAATTGACCTCGCTTGGTTGTTACTCGGGAGCGGAGTTCCAGATGATATCGCCCTGGATTGAGCCCTGGCGTGTGTCGTGTGTCCAGACGTCCCGGGGGGATCTGATCTCTGATGAGTGGTAAACACCCGGAGTTTGGAGCCCATACTGTGTGCTACGAAACAGACGGACGGCCTCGCTGGGGTGATGCTCGGGAGCGGGACTCGATGGGATGTTGCCTTGAGTCTTAACACTGTTAGGTGTCAGGGTTGGAAGAGCCTGAGGGGAGCTGAGATCTCTAGGGGTGGATTACAACTGGAGATTAGATGCTGCTCGAGAGCGGGACTTTATGATACCGCCTCGAGGCAAACACTGACGGATGTCGGGTCCAGAAGAACTTGGAGAGAGGTTATCTCTCTTTGAGCTTCGAAACGGGCAAGCGACTTCACTCAGATGGCAGTACACCTGCCAAACAAACTTTCACCCTCAAGAAAAAAATCGACTCCCTCAGGGAGCTGGAATTGATGGGTGAAATCTAAATAATTAGACGTGAGCCACAGTAGACCTAAGGTCGCGGTGGAGGGACTGGAATAGCCCACTCACAATAAAAATCTAATCTAATCTAATCTTCTGCTAACTACTGATACGTGTTCTACAAATGTAAGCTTACTACCCATTGGTAATCCCAAATTTGTTACTGTCTTAGTCAATGTAATGCGGTGTCCATTAACGAGAATCCCATTATCATCAGTGTGATTGCTAATGCTACCTTCTCCAAACAGTATACCAGTTGTTTTTGTAGCATTAAGAATGAGTGAATTCTTCATTATCCATGTCCCTATCGTCTCCAGATCACCATTGATCCTCGGAAACGCATTACTTTCATCTCCTGGCTTGTAACTTAAGTAGACTTGTATATCATCAGCATACATGTGTAATTTACAATATTCTGTGTAATTCACAATATCAGCCATGTTAACAGAAAAGAGCAGTGGGCCTAGAATGGATCCATGGGGGACTCCTGAACTCACACTTTCTGGGTTGGATACATTATCGGGATCTAAAACAGTCACCTGCGACCTCCCTTTCAAATAGTTTTGAAACCACACATACATATCATTTACGCCATAATAAGCAAGCTTGGATAACAGGCAGACAATACTCAGGCTGTCGAATGCTTTTGACAAGTCCAACAATACGAGAGCAGTAAACTCACCACGGCCACATGCTCCTATAATATCATCTCTTATATTTGTTAAGGCTGTAGCTATTCCGTATGATTTCCGGAACCCAGACTGCTGTTCTGGTATAATACCATTTTAATTTATATAATTTATTAATTGTTTATGAATCAGTGACTCAGCTATCTTTAAAATCAAAGGTTTTATGCAGATGCTCCTAGGGTCATTCATTGTCAGTACTTCCTTGGTTTTAGCAATTGGCTTGATTCTACCTACCTTCCAATTCATCGGTATTATGCTTGATTCAAATTAAGAATTTATAATATGAGTAACAGGTTCAGCTATCCACGGAGAGAATCTGTAACATAATTCCCGAAACCCCATCATAACCTGCAAGGTAAGGTTTCTGTTTTTTAATTTCATTCATGACATCCTCAACTTTTGGAAGGCGAGATATAAATGATGTGCCTTCTTTAAACTGATTGCTGCTGAACATTCCCACGTATTCATCATCAGCAGGTGACAGGTCTTACAGAGTTCACAAAGTGATTGTTAATACATTCAGCATCTTGCAGTCTTCTAAGTATTATGGGTTCACACTTCCTGTTGACAATATTCCAATTTCTCAGGCTTTGCCACAACACTCTGTATTCATGTCCTTTATCTTCTATAGCGTTATTGTAATAACTTCTCTTTCCTGTGTCAAGCAGTTTATTATATGAATTTCCTAAAGTGCAAAAATGTCTCTTGTCTGAGCCGGCCTTTGCTTTTAAGTATCTGTTACAAGCTTTAAGTTTTGCTTTTCTGTATTTTGATCTCACCCGACAACCAAGGTTCCCTCGACTTGTTTGAACACACATACTTAGTGATAAGCGGAGCATGTTTGTCGAATAATCCCATAATACAGCCACATAAGTAATCCCATTTTCTTTCCAAACTGTTGAATAAATATGTACGCTGCCAGTCAGTGTTGTTAGCATCTTCCGCAAGAAGTTCATAATTTATATCATTGATACGATATTATCTAAGCCTTGAATGTTTCTCACAGCTGATATTCACTTCGCAGTAAACCAAATTATGGTCTGCAAGGCTCACATTCGATACACCTGCCCTAATATACCCAAGTTTTGCTTTGCTATAAGATATCAGTCACCGCCCCCCTTGGTCGCTTAGACCACAGCATGGTCACTGCTTCCTGCGCACTGCAACCCGAGGTCACACAGTCATCACACCCACGTATCGTTTGGCACTACAACTCCGCAAACTGGGACGAAATGCGGGATTACTTTTCCTCATTTCCATGGGCGTCTGTCTGCTTCTCTCATCCTGAGCCCTCTGATATCTCACAAAACGTCACCGAAATCATCCAAGCTGGCATGGAATTATTTATTCCACGTACACAGAAAACCTCTTCAGCCACTCAAAAGCCCTGGTACTCTAAATCCTGTGACAAGGCCAGACTTGAAAAGGTTAAAGCTCACAAAACGCTTCTACACAATCCCAGTCAAGAAAACGGTCAAGCATTTAACGACGCAAGAAATGTACGCATTCTTTCTGAGGCAAAAAACTCGTTTAATAACCACATCAAAAACAAAGTCCTCTTAAGATCCAACGGCGGCAAACCCTTCTGGACTCTTGCTAAATCTATTGGGAATAATTTCTGCAAGAGCACGTTCCCACCTCTTGTCTCAGGGGATGAAATTGTTTCTACCGCCCTGGGAAAGGCTGAACTTTTTGTTTCGTTGTTCGCCGGCAATTCTACTCTCAACCCACCTCCAAATGTTCAACCACTAACAGTCCCCAATGTCGCGCATAAAATGACTGATATCATTTTCAAAACTATAAAGGTACGAAAGATGCTCTCGTCTCTTAATACCAGGAAACCCTCTAGCCTTGACGAGATCCCAGCAATTGTTCTCAAAAAATGCGCACCAGAACTTGCTCCTGTCCTGACTCATCTGTTTCAGATATCTTACGATAAAGGCTTTTCCTTAGTAACTGGAAAACTGCTCGAGTACAACCCATCCCCAAGAAAGGATCCAAAGCGCTTCCTAGCAACTACAGGCCTATTTCTCTCCTTTTAGTCGTCTCTAAAGTGATGGAAAAGTATATAAACACCGAATTACTAAAATTTCTTGAAAAACACAGTCTAATCCACGACAGGCAGTACGGATTCCGTCAGCGCAGATAGACTGCCGACCTCCTTTCCTTTGTCACCCATTCTTGGAACAAGTCTATGGAACTACACGGTGAATCCCAGATTGTCGCTCTAGACATATCCACATTCGACCAGGTCTGGCACGCAGCGCTGCTTAATAAACTTCCGCCCTATGGCCTACCACCAAAACTCTGTACCTGTACAGTAAATTTCCTCTCCAACCTGAGCATTTCTGTTGTCTTGGATGGCCATTCCTCTAAACTGTATCCAATTAATGCAGGAGTTCTTCAAGAAAATATTCGACTGGGGAAGTAGAAATCTTGTACAATTCAACCCCACCAAATATCAATCTTGCTTTCTTTCTCATAAAAGATACACCAGCCCTAGACCCATCACAACGATCAACCAAGTTATTCAAAGTAATGAGTCCTTTTCTCTTGTTGGCACTTCTGTGGATCGGCATCTCAAGTGGCACCAACATGTCACATCAATCGCAGAAGCGGCTGCTAAGAAATTAGGTTTCCTCTTTCGGGTCCGCAAATACTTTTCGCCAGCTAATCTCTATACCTTATATACTTCACAAATAAGGCCAAACCTCGAATACTGCTCGCACATCTGGGGTGCAGCTGCCGCTTCTACACTCGCTATCCTGGAATCCATTCAAAAGAGAGCTATACGTCTCATCGGTGACCCTACACGGGCACTGCTCAGAGGAGCTCTCTTCCATAGTTCCTTCACTTGCTGCCTCCAACAGATCTACCAGGGGAACAGAGCGCATGCACCCTTTTACTGTCCAGGTCACCAGACATAGAACATCTTGTTATGCCCGCTCTTTTGTCCCGAGGACTTCCAAGTTGTGGAATTCCTTGCCGGCACATGTTTTTCCTTCTCCTCCGAAACTCCAAACCTTCAAGTCTAGAATTAACAAGTTACCTCTTTCCTCCTTGTCAACACCCACGGTACGATAGTATTTAGGCTGTAAGCCCTCGTGGTATGTTGTTGAAATAAAAGTTCCTTGTTCACTATAACAACATCTGACAGTGACAAACTTTCGTTCTTCACTCTAGTTGGTTCACTTATTAGCTGCACGCTGTTATCAGATGCCTATTAGATAAGGCAGGTAACCAGTATCAGGCCTAGGATTCGAGTACTGGAAATATCTGAGAAACTCTCTGGTGGTGTGTTGAGTCAATATATAAAGACACAGAACTGCGACATTTTTGAGGAGTCAAGTGTTTGCTCAGTATCGCAGGTCAAACCACCTAAGCAGAGATCTGATGTTTATCTAGCTATTATTCAGACAGGCACTGTTGCTTCCCATAGAGCAGTTACATATGGCAGGTTAATTGTGGGTTATGATTCGTGTGTAGTTTATGATGCAATATATCTTTTGCGATGCTTTAAATGTAATTGATATAATCATGTTGCAAAGTCTTGTTCTAGCGAGTTAACATGTCATAAATGTGCAGGTGATCATGCAATTGCTGATTGGGGGACGGTCGACTTAACTGCAACCGAAATCTAGCAAAACGGCGCACACCACAAGAAAAAGTACATAACATAGAGTAATAATCTTAAAAAAAAATACGGAAAAAGCATAAATAAATTGATTGTGAAATTAAGTTCTCAAAAATGCGCGATTTTCACGTTTCGAACTGTCAATTTTCAGCACTGTTGCCACATTTAATATCTAATTCCAAGTGTGTTTTGCCGCTTTAATGAAATAAAAGATCTAAAATGCTTTTTACACACATTCCTGCCGACCTGATCTTCATCGAAGAGGTTTGGTGTCGAAACAGAGTAGAGCATCCAGTATAAACGGTTGCACCAGAGTTTCCTCAAGAACTGCTGAGAATTTTGAAAAACCCTCAACATTCAGGCACACTTTTTTTTAACCCTAACAGAATTTGTAGCATCCAACCCCTAGCGGGATTGACTCTCACTCCCTTGATTTGAATAGGTAATGTAGGTCGAGTGGCACCTTTTTGGAAAGCTCTTTTGATTCTATTTTCAAAACTGTTACATGGTTATAAAGCAGTGGCGGCTCGTCAGATGACGCAGGAGAAGCGCTGCTTCACCTATATTTTTCGGTTAAACTAGACATTTTTATTCTAAATCCACCATAATTGTAATTTTTTTCATTTTCTCAAATTCATGTGGTACAACCACATAAAGATGTCTAGTTACGTTCGCCGCAGTTGTATTGTAATGTATTTTTATAGTATTTAATGGTACGCAGCGTATTACATGTTGCAGAGCACAGGACTATTGCAGAGCAACTGAGGACTGAACTGAGCCAGAATCGTGTATATACAAACGCTACGGCGAGTTCTTATCGCTTACATGCGACGGTTGTCATGGCAACGGCACGCGCTCTGTTGAGTTGGTGGTCACAAAAGTGATGCAGAATCCTGAGACTGTTTCAAATCTAGTGGCGTGCGGTCCATGGAAATAACGAGTACATACCTAAACCGCATTATTTAAAATCCCTTTTGTATTTTAAATATTAAATTTCAAATTCTGAAACTAATTTAATTATTAAAATTTTTATTTCGCAAGCTCACACACATAATTATTTATTATGCAGCATACTGTATTTGTATATACGCTCCTAGCAACGTGAATGCGACCGATTGCTGACAGCATGAACCTGATCTTATACTACGAGTGGATGCATGCAATCACTTCAGTTAAATACATGTAATCAGCAGGTAGGTAACTTTATGAAAGAAACCTCGACTAGGCGCGATGTACGCATGTTTTTAGAACGTGTTGTACTACGAAGACCGGGTGCGCGTTCAAAGCGAATGTGCCTGATTATTTCGTATATATAAGCAGTCCAGTAAGTTAAATACATTGGCGTTTTATGATTATTAATATGGCTGCAAGTAGATCAGCTTTTAACGACGGTGGGGGTGGGGATTTACAAACTTCACAAACAAGTGGTAATAATAACTGATTGTATTGTATGTTTTTGATTACTAAAGGATTTTCAGCTTTACTGTTTGCTGAAAAACTTGCTATTATTAATATAGGTAGGCCGAAACCTACTATAAAAAACTTAAATACAAGAATTAAAACATGTACCTATTCGACATTTCAACGCGGAAAAAACTCATAAACAATATGAATGGTTAACGGGTTGTGAAAACAGGAATAAACTGTTTTGTTGGTCTTGTAGTCTATTTCTGACTGAAAAGGGGTTTGTGGAATAAAAGTGGGTTTTCCGACTTGAATACTCTACATAAACTAGTACAAAGACATGTTATGTCTAAAGCGCATTTACAGACCATTTTAAAATTAAGTGTCTGGAAAAACGCGAATTGAATACGCCGTTGACAAGCAGATTGAAATTCATCGCCAACACAATGAACTGGTTGATAAAAACAGAAACATATTAAAAAGACTTATTGATGCTATGTGTTTTCTTGGTCGCAGCATGGATTGGGCTTCAGGGGTCATGAGGAAACAACTACATCTGCAAATAGAGGAAACTTTCAAGACCTAGTTTCTTTAATAGCCAAATACGACATTTGTTTAAAAAATCACTTGGAACAGTCTAACTTTTTTCGCGGGACATAAAATCGCATTCAGAATGATTTAATTTCGGCTGCTGCTACTATTATTTTGAACAGAATTAAGTCTGAAATTAAACAGACTTGTTTCATTGCTATTGTTCTAGATGAAACAATCGATGTAACTAATTTAAGTCAACTATCTGTAGTAATACGCTACGTAAAAATGGATGGGAGTGTACAAGAAAGATTTTAGGCTTTAAAAATGTGATAGAAGATCGTACCGGAAACGCTCTATATAAAATGGTGCTTAATATTATGAAAGATATTGAGGAGGCTGATAATAAATTAATTGCCCAAATCTATGATGGGGCTGCTGTTATGGCCGGACGTTTAGGAGGTCTTCAAGGTAAAGTGCGGGAAACGTTCTCCATTGCTCTATTTGTACACTGTTGTGCTCATAAATTAAATTTAATTTTATCCCAATCTATAAATCATATTAAAGAATGTAAAGTGTTAAATGGGTGCTTTTTTCCAAATCTACGAAGCGCACACAAGCCTTAGACCCAATTGTTTAAAAACATTTACCCAAAGTAGCTGCAACCCGATGGAACTACAACGGCATGGTTGTGTTAACTGTATTTGAACACCGTGAATCGTTGATTGAACTTTTTGAAAACATCATGGAAAATAGCAAAAATTGGGACGCAGAAACAATAAATAGTTCTAGAGGATTTTTGGATGGTTTGAAAGGAAACTTTAATTTTAATTTTTTACTTAATATATTTTCGGAAATATTTCCGTTTTCAGATAATGTATTTAACATATTGCAATGTAAAATTAATGACTATGGGTTTTGCCTGAACAAAATTAGTGAATTTAAATCCATTATAATTCAAAAAAGGAATGAATTTGATAAGTTCTGGGAAAAAACAATTAAATTAGGAGAAGTGGAGCCACGAAGAAAGCGTCTGCGCAATGATAATGTGGCAGACCTTCAAACTTCTTACCGCCGCCTTTTCTACGAAATTATAGATCAAATTCAGCAGCAAATTAACTGCAGATTTGATCATCTCAGTGACCTGAAATTTCTTGAATTGTGTAATTTTGGAGGATTTAAAGGGATACCTTTCCCAGAAGATTCATTCAAATCATTATTTAACCACTATGGACATTATTTTGACAAAGCCTTATTACGATCAGAATTTGCAGTCGTTTATGAACCCGATGTTATTGACACAAAAACTTACGCTAGTCAACTTTTAACTTTCTTAAAACAATCAAAATTGGAAAATACATATTCTGAAGTGTTCAAATTATGTGAATTAGCATTAACAAGTTCTGCTACTAGTGCGTCTGTAGAACGAAATTTGTCTACATTGAAACGTATCAAGTGTTTTGTTAGAAATTCAACAGGACAAGAAGACTTTTCCGAATTTCAATTATGTCAGTTGAAAATAAACTCGTCCAGGAAATGTCCCAGAATCCACAGTTACATGACGACATTATTAACGAATTTTCCAAAAACAACAGAAGAATTGAGTTACACTATAAATAGGTAAGTTTTTGGGAATTGCTTCCCTTATTTCAAATGTCACCGCACGCCCCTGTTCAAATCTCAGTTTCCGTCGTTTATTTAGATTTAGTCGGATCGTCAGACACGTATTTTTATTTTCACTATGTTGCCGTTAAATGATCCGGTATGTGTCACATTTAAGGACTGAAAAGCTGGATTTTTCATGTTTCTTTTTAGTAAGTGGAATTGATTTGTTTATTATCACCTCTAAAGGAATAATTTGAAAATAAAATATTGTATACAAAATTTCAAGTTATTAAAAAAGAGAAGGGCCTTGAATTTGAAAAAAAATGCTTGTAGCTCGTCCCACTATGTAAACAGATTTTTATAATACGCACTGTATTATATTACCGTGCGCGTGCGTGTACAGTGTGACAAAAATGAGGTAAATAATAATAAATGTATTTATATATGTCCTCTCTTTAAGTATTCGTGGTCATTATTCCGAAAATTATTCCTTGTGAAAGTATATATTTTTGTACAAATGGATTTTTCATTTAAATACTGAAGTGTCAGGAGAACGCGTGACCTTGAAAATATTTAAAATTTTTGTCTGTGGCGCAGAGGGGTTCTTCGCCCCCCTGACTCTTCCTTTGGGGTCGCGTGGATTCTACTTCACCCACTCCCAAAGTCACGAGCCACCACTGTTATAAAGGTTAAAATCGCATAACACAGTGTAGCTTTACGTTGCCAATAACTAGAACGCATTTTATGCATTCAAGGATGAACATTTCAAGTGAGATGAACGAATGAGACATTTTTGAGATGAAAAGGACGCTATATTTATATCGGCGCATGTGACATGCGCTGCGTTCATTGGCGGTTTTAATTAATATACCAAACGGCAGCCGTATTAAAAAATATTAACGAGAAAGAAATTCATATTATATGAAATCAAAATATTAACGTGAAGGAAATTCATATATAATGAAATTTGTGACGGTGGTTTTGTCACACGTGGGTTCTGGTAAGCCGTGGTAGTTAATGAAATCGGTGTATTATTATTGTGATTTTTTATTGACACTAAACTTAACATTTCAATACGGGAAAATAACGAAACTAATTAATACTTCTGAATAATAGGACATGAAAAGAAAACAAAACATTGTTCAACATAGAAAATAACGTCTTTTCGACATCTTGAGTTTTTGCCGACCCCCCCACAGCTGACTTCTAACTTCCACCTGTTTTACCGGCGGCAGCTCATGCGCTTCCGGCTTCATCTAGAGATCTCCCTCTGGCGGAGATTGGGTTTCCAGTGGCGTGTCCGGCGTCGGGCTGAGGATCTGGTTATAAATTAAAATAACAATGAATCTGCTAGTGACGGAATTTTACAAATATATAATTTCCATGACATTTCAGCAAAATCACAAATTTCCCTGACAGTTTAAGAGGTGTTTCAAATTCTCTGATTTTTCCCGGTTTTCCAGGTCGCTGGGTACCCTGTAAGTTCAAGTTATGTGTTATCATTTTAAATATGGTTGTCAGAAAACAATCTAAAAGATCAAACTGTAAGATTTTGTGCTAGTTGACATACTTCAAAACAAACTAAATATTCTTATAAGGTGAAATAATGGTTTCAAGTCCTGGCATGATGCCCTGAAAGCTACTTATTTATTCGTAGATTCCATTCAGAAACAAACTGCTTGTCATAGAGTAGATTCATTTATCACCGATAATTCACAGATTTAAGGTTTGAGATGTTTGTGCCTTTCATGAATATTGCCATTGACATTGCCCCTGAAGAAAAATGCTTCTTAGTTTCTTCCCCTCTCGACTTTTAACTAGCAAACCTGTTCTAGCCGAACAATGCACGCCATTAGTGTCAATAAAAGCCAATGTTTTTTAACAGCTCTCAATGATTCAAGTTTTTTCCTTGAGCATTCAAAGTGTAAAATGCTCTATAATCAAAATGTTTTCAAGAGCTTACCTTTATAGCCTGGAGTTTTCCAGCAATTTATGAAGCAAACAAACATGCAACTAGTGGCTGTTTTACATACCTACCCAAAAAAATAGGTACCCTTAAATTTCACACTCAAGTAGCTCAAATATGGATCCCATTGTGCCAAAATAAAGTTAAGCATTTCAGTGTCCAACCTAATTTTGTTCTGACTAAAGTTTTCTGCAATACCGACTGTGTCAGCTATTGTGTCCACCTCCCCTATCCCACTTATTTCTTGTATTCAAAAAATAATCTTGATATACCTACGTAACATTTTTGCCGTGACAACAAACTACTTGGTTGCGCAACGAGGTGGCGGCACATGCTTCGTGTCTTACATGTAACTTAGTGCTGGAAGGCTGGATACCATAGTCGTATTATTAGTGAATTTTTATTAAAAAAATTCACTAATAGAGAGGTATCGATGGTGAGACTTTGCAAAAATTCTTTCAAATGAGCGCGAATTAGGACCCCTAGAACCCATATCCGGGGTCAGTTTGAATTTTTATATGCTTATATATATATATATATATATATATATATATATATATATATATATATATATATATATATATATATATATATATATATATATATATCCGTCTGATAACTCAAAAAATAATTAACCGATTTAGATGAAACTCGGCAAGTGCCTTTCTTTTATTAATGGCTTGGATGAGTTCGTTGGCCAGGAAAATCGAACGGGGTTTTCCGGGAAAATTTTGAGTTTTCTTTCAAAAAAAAATTTTTTTTCCGAAAATTTCGATAAAATTTGGTCTACATATTGCTTTGGGAAATACCTAACTATGTGCCAAAATTCAGCTTTCTAGGGTTACAGAAAATTGAGCTATTCAAATTTGAAACATTTCTGTTTAAATCATAAGTATGTGGTTGCTGTTGGTTAGTCAATGCTTTTCTTATTGACTCATGAAATTCATTTGTAGTTTCCGAGAAATGTCAATAATACTGAATTCACTGATTGTTAATCATTGGAAGCATTTACGATTATATATAACCCTTATGTAATGTATTATGATTTATCACCTCTGTAGTATAATTATTTTTGCCTTACAACTCGCAGCGTTTTTAGACAATTGTTGTTATTAATAGTCAATAGTTTCTTTCCGAATACACAAACCTTCCATTGACTTCTGCTTCTGCCGCTGTTACAGTACTTTTATTTAGAGCTAGAGTTCTAACCACTCATACAAACAGTGTTTTTTAACCACGTGGCTCGGCGACTGACCGAATTCATTCCCAGTTGCTGTTGATTTACTCATATTCTCTTAATATGTTTGAAGATGTGGTGTCTACTTCATTCCAAGTCACTATTAACCGACTATTTATGAAATCAAATAAGTAAATTAAATCGATTGTCATAAAATATGTAGTGTATTAAGACAAGGGAAAAAGAAATAAAACATATATAACTGTGCACATTTTGATTATATTTTAGGGTGCTTGAGAGAGGTATTGTCACAGCATAATATCTTATTAAAGTTCATTTGTAAATAGGTTTAATTTTTATATGTTTATATATATATATATATATATATATATATATATATATATATATATATATATATATATATATATATATATATATATATATATGATAACTCAAAAAATAATTAACCGATTTCGATGAAACTTGGCAAGTGCCTGTCTTTTATTAATGGCTTGGATGAGTTCGTTATCCAGAAAAATCAGACGGGGTTTTCCGGAAAAATTTTGAGTTTTCTTTCGAAAAAATTTTTTTTCTCTGAAAGTAACAAAGCTGTTTTAATGAAATTTACTATATATGTTGCCTCAACCTTACTACGTACCAAAATTCAACTTTCTAAGTTTAGAGAAAATTGAGTTATTCAAATTTTAAATTTTCTTTCGAAAAAAATTTATTTCTCCGAAAATTACAAAGTTATTTTAATGAAATTTTGTGGATATCTTGCCTTAGAAAAAACCTTACTACGTATTGAAATTAAACTCTCTAAGTTTATAGAAAATTGAGTTATTTAAATTTGAAGCATTTAATAAAAATTCACTACCATAACGCACTTGCTGCGTCCCGAGTTTTTTTTATAGGTGTATTTTCGCTGCAATTAGTATGTCGTACTGGCGAGGTCTAATTAGACCAAAACCGCTCTACAGTTCTAATTGTGGTGTGAATGCATCTAGCCTTAAAAAAGTAATGTTTTATAACTTTTAATATAAGGCTAAATCACTGTGATATATTATTCTTATGAAAATTCACTACCATAACGCACTTGCTGGGCCTCGAACTTTTTTTTATTCAACCAAATTTAGAGGGTAGGTATAGTGATTTATATGAACATAATATCAAACATAAAATTATGATTGATACCATGATATTCAATTTGTTTGTTATTAAAATAGTCAAATTATGAACTAATAAGTTAGCTGCCCCTATAATTGGATTGTCGATTTACAAAACAGTGTACTGTATTTCTGGATAAACAGCTCAGGTTATGTTGTATAAATGAATACCAAACAGAGTAGAATCCATAAACTTCTGTCTTCGTTCGAGTTTTTATGTTCAGACTTTATTGAAAGATATAGCATCTTTATAGATGGAAATTTACATTTAGTGATAATAACACAAAAACAAATTATGTGGTGTACCAAGAAATTTAATTTCTCGTTCGTCATAAATTTTATTTAATATCATTTGAAAAGTTTTTGTGATAAAGTATTATCCAGACAGACATTCAGTGTTATATATTATTTGCTCTGATACTTCTGAAAAGTATTTTCCACGTTTTATCCTTCAACAGCTATAACAAAAATTGTAATGTTCTATAAGATATGAAAAATTAACTTGGGCAAGCGTGGCCTTCAAAATATTATAATTCGTTAAGTGAGTGGTGAACGTGTCGCCACCTAGTTCGGAACCAAGTACTATGTTGTCACGCCCGCACCAAATAACACAGAGTGTCAAAAAATAGAGCCAGTATACAACTAACTAACAATTTAAAAAAATTGTTAGCCCTGGCCCATTTCTACCCCAATATAGGGACAAAGTATGTAAGACTAGATGCATTCTCGCAACAATTAGAACCGTAGACCGGTTTCGCTCTCATTAGAGCTTTTCAGTACGGCATACTAATTGTAGCAAAAATGCACCAAAAATAACACGGCTATCGTATAGCCAGTCTTAAAACACTAAGTGAGTGGTGAACGTGTCGCCACCTAGTTCGGAACCAAGTACTATGTTGTCACGCCCGCTCCAAATAACACAGAGTGTTAAAAATAGAGACAGTATACAACTAACTAAGTTTAACACAGTGTTAAAAATAGAGACAGTATACAACTAACTAAGCGTTAGTTAGTTGTATACTGTCTCTATTTTTAACTCTGTGTTATTTGGAGCGGGCGTGACAACATAGTACTTGGTTCCGAACTAGGTGGCGACACGTTCACCACTCACTTAGTGTTTTAAGACTGGCTATACGATAGCCGTGTTATTTTTGGTGCATTTTTGCTACAATTAGTATGCCGTACTGAAGAGCTCTAATGAGAGCGAAACCGGTCTACGGTTCTAATTGTTGCGAGAATGCATCTAGTCTTACATATTATAATTCGTGTTAGTTTAAACTCGTCTTCTAGTGGGCTATGAAAGTTGCAAATTTAGGAAACTGCAAAAACTAATTCATGGTTCAGATTTTTTTGTTTTTTGTTTGTTTTTGGATACAGACGTGGAGAATGCATCATGCAGATATCATTCACAACACCGTAGTATGCGGGATATCGAGGTACTGTGGGATTGTTACCCGCTAAATTCCGCTTCCTGGTGTACCGGACCTTAGTCCATACCTCCGCCGGAAAGATTTCACACAATCTTTACTTATTAAGACTTTTATGCAAAATGGCGCGTGAAAACATCCAGATTAATGAATGGAGTATTCTGTTATGTGAATATAACATAAATTTGCCTTTTTTTTAAGCTGGACGACAATGCAAAATTTAGGTTTTGCTTTGTTCACTAGATAAGCCAGAAATATACAGGTCAGGTTGACAGATCTATTAAAATTGGTTAAAGTTGTAAGAGATGTGAAATAAAGAAATTGAATTTTTGTTTTAAATAGGAATAATGTGTTTTTAAAAAAAAAGCAGACATCAAATTTGGTTACCAGTATAACATATATAGTAGAAACAATGTACCATATTTCATGAAAATCGCTACCATAACGCACTTGCTGAGTCCCGAATTTATTTTCTTACAAAACATGCATTATAATTTCGTGGTCGAAATTCCAAACATTTATGGTCAGCTCAGAACTGACACTGACCGGGGGAATCCGTCTGTCTAATTAAAACAAATATTGTTTAATGTATTTCAACTGAGCAGATTTTCCTGGCTAAATAACTTATCCAAGCTACTGGCAAAAGAAAGTTACTCACCAAATTTGATCAAAATCGGTCGATTATCTGGGGTAATCGGTGTGATAAATATATATATATATATATATATATATATATATATATATATATATATATATATATATATATATATATATATATATATATATATATATATATATATATATATATAAACATAAAAAAATTGAAACTGACACTGGATATGTGTTCTCGGGGGCCTAATTAGTGCTCAATTGAATTTTTTCAAAATTCAAAAATCGCGATCTCCTCATTAGTGATTTTTTTTCACTAAAAAAGAGAGCATTCACTAATACCCTTTGAGTTGTGGGAGTCAGAAAGCCGGGAAATTTGAAATATCGACACATATATTAAAATGCAACTAGTTATACATTTATTAGGAGAAGGTGATATTAATAAATATAGTAAAAACAATGTGCCATATTTCATCAAAATAACTTTATTGTTTGAAAATGCACAAAAATTTCCGAAAGTAAACTTAAAGTATTCCCGAAAAAACTTGTTTCTTGGTAAATCTTATAGGTTAATAGCAAATTGTGCTTTTCAAATATGAAGCATTTGATTAAAATTGGCTACCATAACGCACTTGCTGCGTCCAGAATTTCTTTTCTTACAAACATGCATTCTATTTCGATGGAAAATGCAAAAATGCAATTAGATAAGGGGGTTTGATTTAAAAAAAGAGAATTTGTATTAGCAACGACTTATGGGCCACCCTGTGATTGTTTAAATATTTTTTAAGATGTAGCTCAAGACACCCTATAATTAATGTATACAATTTTTTTCATATCTTGTATAATAATAAATATATTGAGCTTTATTGATTTTTTACGAAAATTCGACAAAAATTATTTACCATTAAACGATAAACTCTATAGCTAAGGCTACTGCCAAACATCAGAGAGGGTCTATTTGAAATGAATTTTCTGGAAATATTTTAGTAAAATAAAGGACAATGACGGTTGAAACTAAGACTTCACGGTTTGTAAAACATTCTTCTTGAGACATTTTCTTTCGATAGCCCGTATTAGATTCAAGGTCTTTGCGCAAATGTTGCCAATTTTGACGTTTTAAATCGCAACTTTGACGTTTTGAGGAAATTCCCAATTTATTTTTATTTAAATGCCTATAACTTTTTTATGTTTTGACCTACAGAGCTAAATTTTGGTAGGTAACTTAATGATATAAACCTGTGCACCAAATTTGGTTGCCCTTACTTTGTTAATTCGGGAGATATACATTTTTTTGGAAAGAAAACACAAAATTTTCCGGGAAAACCTGGGTCGATTTTCCTGGCTAATGAACTTATCCAAGCCATTTGCAAAAGGAAGGTATTCACCAAATTTAATCAAAATCAGCCAATTATTTTTTGAGTTATCGGTGTGATACATACATACATATATATATATATATATATATATATATATATATATATATATATATATATATATATATATATATATATATATATATATATATATATATATATATATATAAACATATAAAAATTGAAACTGACCCCGGATATGTGTTCTGGGGGGCCTAATTAGCGCTCATTTGAAGAAATTTTTTCAAAATTCAAAAGTCGGAATATCCTCATTAGTGAATTTTTTTAAAGAAAATTCACTAAAAAAACACATATCTGACCAAAAACCTTACCTACATTTTTTCACAATTTAAAAATGGCGATCTCCACATAAGTGATTTTTTACGATACTTCGCTAATAAATAAAGTTTGTTAACGAATTTTATTTATACTTATATATTTATATTTATTTATAAAGCTATACACAAGTTTCAGTGGTAATATCAACTCAAAGAAGATTTTGTGTTTAAAGTACGTGCTTCTTAATTTCTGGGTAGTATTTAAAGCAGAAGCAGTTTTGAATTAATTTTCAATTGAATTTTACTGCTGTTAATCAAAACAAATCCATTCATTAAAATAAACCTTTCATCCAAAACGATTCAAACAACTGATAAAATTGATTTACAAAAGCGTCAGTATGATGTCTCCTTTTATGCGGAAAGATTAAATCTTGTTGATCTCGAAAATTTTCAACAAGACCACTCACAAAACATCTGTATAGCTACGAGGGAAATCTCCAAGTTAATGTCCCTAACGAAGTATAGGATTTGACTGAGATAATTAAACATTTTGTGGACTTGTTATTGCTGACATGGACTACTCACGAGGTTTCCGTGATTGTTTGTCTTGTTTTGTTCAAAATGTATTAATTTAAACATACGAGGGGTTATTAAAATGTACTTAGCCTACAATAGAAAACACAAGTGCGTGCGTGCGTATGTGCGTGCGTGAGTGCGTGCGTGTGTCGTGCGTGCGTGCTGCGTGTGTGTGTGTGTATCACACCAATAACTAAAAAAATAATAGGCCAATTTCGATCAAATTTGGTGAATACCTTTCTTTCGCAAGTGGCTTGGATAAGTTCGTTATTCGTTAGCCAGGAAAATCGGTCTAGTTTTTCCCGGAACATTTTGTATTTTCTTGCGGAAAATTTTTATATCTCCGGAAATAACTAACAAAGTTAGAGCAACCAAATTTGGTACGCAGATTTACACCATAAAAATTCAACTATGTACCAAAATTTAGGTCTGTAAGTTCAAAGAAAAAACAATTATAGGCGTTTAAAGAAAAAAAAAGGTGCCACTGATGACAATAAAAACGCATCAGAACACAATATTTTGTGTGGGTAACAAAATCTATTGTATATTGCAAGCAAACATTTGTTTGTTTTTTTGCGCAAAAAGGCCAAGAAATGTCAGATTAATTACTTTGAAAATTGTATAGTTTTCCTCTTAAAACGTCAAAGTCGCGATTTTAAACGTCAAAATTGGCCACTTTTAGGCAAAGAGCCTGAAAAGAATACGGGCTATGTACAGAAAATATCGAAAGAAGCGTGTTTTACAAACTCTTAAGTTTAAGATTCAACAGTCATTGTCCTTCATTCTACGAACATGTTTCCAGAAAATCAATTTCAAATAGAACCTTTCTCTGATGCTTAGGTAGTAGTTTTAGTTTTGGTGTTTATGGTTTGATTGTCTAAAATTTTTCAGCGAATTTTCGTAGAAAAATGTCTATTATGAGGAGACCGCGACTTTTGAAATTTGAAAAGATTTCCTCAAATGAGGGCGAACTAGGCCTCTTAGTACCCATATCCTGGGTTAGTTTCAGTTTTTATCTGTTCTCATATATACAGGGTGACGCATTTGTACAGTAAAGCTCAATATATCCGTTATTATACAAAATACGGGAAAAAATTGCATACGTTAATTTTAGGATGTCGTGAGCTGCACCTTATAAAATTATTTTGACGATCACATAATGGCCCATAAATTGTTGGTAATACTAATTTTCCTTTTTTTTTTTCGAACATTCCATATATTATTTCATTTTTGCTTTTTATGTATTATAATGCATGTTTGTAGCGAAAAAAATTATAGCGTTCATCGATTTTGACTTATTTCAATTGTTTTGCAACTTTTCACATTTTTGGCCCATCAAAAACTAGGATAGGGCGTTTTTACCAATAGATAGGAAAGTCTCATGAAAGTGACGCATTCAGAGAGGTTATCGTTTATATTATTCGTCGAAAAAATCGATGCCGTATACAGATCGCTCTTAAATATAAACTAAATTTGAAAAAACTGTCGTTACTCAATTTTTTCAAATTGACCAACTCTCCATACCTACAGACACGAGTTTTGGAAATAGTTTTTTGCATTTCCTTTTTTTCAATCTTAATTACAGATGAGGTACGTATCTATTTTGAATGTTATGTATTCTTTAGTCAATTGTCGCATAATTTATTTGTGTTTCCGTATAAATCATTGTTTTTAAGATTTTTGTAACATTTTGGTAATACATGTTTCATAAGTTTTGTAGAAAAATGTTTTCGGATTTTCGTGAAAAAATTCCCACTGAGCAAGGTAATATTGCATTAACATTGCAGAATCTTTTCCAAAGCAAGTGTAAGTTTGATCGATTACTTGCAGAAAGCCTCCTGCAAGTTTGTTGCAAATGGCAAATCTTCCCCCCAGTGACTTTACATATGTAAGTGTTTCTTTTGTAACGTTACTGCAAGTTTACTGTAGTGAGCTGTTACAAACTTTCTTTATACTTACAAATGTTACTTTACAGCGAGCTTCAATTTTAAAAGGACCTAGCAAAGTTGTAAAATTTAAACTTACATTTGCAACTTATCTGCAATTGTATATATTATATAAACAGTGCAAGTTTGTAACTTGGGATAATTCCAATTAATCTACTTCAGCTTTTTCCAAAAATGCTCGGAGTCAGATAATATTCGCAGTTACAATGTTTTCAAAAATGTATTATACAATTTGTGTCAGATGTCATTGATAATTTTAGTAAATGACAACCTTAGATTTTTGTTGATTATTTTTAAAGTACACATCAAGCGATACAAAACCACCAAATTTCAAATTTTTAATTATAAATCTTGAGTTGAAAGCACGATAAAATTTGTGTAGTTAATCAATGAATAAAATTTTTAAATCTGCTGGTTTTCTACAACTTCACATGTAAGAACTTTAAAAATAGTCAACAAAAACCTAGGGTTGATTTAAAGAAATTATTGATAAAGTCATTTTTCAAATATGGTACATACCGTATAGGTTTTTTAAGACTGCAACTTGAAATACTAACCAATGTGTCCAAGCATTTTTGAAAAAAAGAAACTGTATTTGATTAAATGAATTTATTTCAAGTTACAAACCAATACTGAATGAATGTATAAGTGTATTTATACATAATATATATTTCTTGTAGAACTGTAAAAAATGACTTAAGACAATGTTAATTAGAATAAAATCTTTATGACATAAAAATAATCAAAGACTTACAACATATTATTCCTTTCTGCTGATAGATATATAGATTTTATTGACCATCAAATGTACATGGTAAGTCGCTGCCTTTATAAGTACCGACTATAGTCACTAGATAGAAATAGTTCAGACATATAGCGAGAGTGCCCATGTTTAGGCTAAAACGCAGTTCTAGGCAAAACTCGACGACAAAATAGATAACTTGAACTTGTGATATCGTTATTAATTGACCGATTTCAAAAATTATTTTTTCTAAATGAATACCAATTAATTGTTTTTGATATTGTTTTACTAAGTAACTCTTAGTCGTCTCGGAAAACGTGTGAAACACCAATAACAAAAACAAAGTCTTCTGCAGCATTACTTATTTTGAGCGGCAAGAATTTTTTTAGCTTCTAAAGTATATGTTAACATATGTGACATAAAATCAAGTTAACATATCAAATACTATTGTGAAAAAGAAATATCTAAAATGGTGCATTCATTTTGATTTTACATAAAGTTTCATTACGCAAACGTAAGAATATGCAATGGATAAATCAAGCACAGGGAAACGTATAAAACTTCAATGCAAAAATAGCCTAAATATGGCGACAGTCTCTGAGAGTATTCACGCATGTCTTAACTACCCCAATCGAGTAAGTATAGTACCGTCGATGTCTGTGTACCTTCAGAAATATTGAGTTAAAATAAAGCAAAATTATGACTACAATGAATTACATATATATATATATATATATATATATATATATATATATATATATATATATATATATATATATATATATATATATATATATATATATATATATATATATATATATATATATATATATATATATATATATATATATATAAAGGTGTGGCTAGTGGAACTTGCATTCCAAAGCTTTTCCTAACGCACACACACAGCCACACTACAAAGAACGAATACAAATAGTATGTAACACTACACACATTAGTTTAGAGCATCAATAAATTCGTTCATCTTGGTTTTTTGTTTTATAACATCCACTAGTGCGTACTTTAATCTTGTTAGTTAATAACATTAGGTAGACAATTGAGGAGTTTGATTCCCAAGTAATCAAACATCTGCTTTGTTTTTTCCTTTTTGTGCAACGGTATTTTTAATTCACACCTGCAGCTGGTATTGATGTTGTGAGCATCACCATTCACTGGATATTTTGAATACATATACTGAAGAAGAACATGGCTGTAAGAGTACCTAAGTATCTAATTGGCTTCGAATACATCAGGGCAGCTTTTTCTTGGACCTACGCACACAATGTCCTTATTGCTCTTGTTTGCATGATAAAACACATGTACCGCTGCTGACGAGTTAACCCATATGAATGTTCCATACGATAGAATACTGTGACAGTGTGCAAAATAAGCAATCCTGGCAGCTTGATGGGTGTTGTACTGTTCCAATGTTCTTATGATGTCAATTGCTCTGGATAAGCCTGGTGCGTCCATAGGTCAATCATGTTTAACGTTTTAAAATGAATTGGTTTGACCAGGTAAGACATATCCAGGCTGCTTCTAAGGACATAACAAAATCCGTATTTAGTAATTAGGTTTTCTTTTTCGTTGAGTAGATTTCATAAAAAGAAACACAAATATAAATGGGAACAGCCGTTTTAGAATAATTTACAAATAGCGACATACCAAAATGTAATTATGCTACAGAAAAGTGACTAACTTTATTGAATTCACACATGTATTTAGTATATAGCTGTTTTAGGGATTCTTACCTGATATGTTTGTCGATATACTCCATGTTTCATTATCCACACTCCAGACAACGAATTACTTAATTACACCAAAAATCTAACAATTCAGGCTACAATAAGATTGTCCAATCTTTAAAACTTCCAGAAAAATAAATAGACATAGATCAAATAACAGAATATCATAAATATAAACTACAATCCGCCATTACATATTATTGCCGGGCGCTTTGTCTCGAGTCAGTTCGCTGGTTCGCTGCTGGAGTTGGTGTTGCTATATTGCTTGGACGTCGATGACATACGATCGAACATACACGAAAACGAAAACGGAGGGAATTCAAATAAATGTTTACCAATTAAAACAAACTTTCAGAAACATTACAGTTGTAACTTTACGTGAGCTTACAAATGGAGAACAACAACAAGCCAGCAAAGGAGATATTACATTTGAAAGTTATGTTAAAGTTTCAATTGTAAGTTTGCATTGGTTTTTTGGCTGCAAACATTTAGAAATGTTGCAAACTTAACTTGCTTAATGGTAAATTATCTAACATTGCGGTAAGCATTTGTAAGTTACCATGCTTAGTGGGTTGTTTGCCAATTTTCATGCAAATGTTTTTTTTGTTGGGATTTTCGTCTGAAATCTTTTTGTGAATAATTATATCTCTCTAGATGGGTAAATAGCTTAGAGTGGTTCGTTGGCCAGGCAAATCGGATTAGTTTCTTCGTGAACATTTAAAGTTTATTTTCGGAAAATTTTTGTACGTTTTTCAAACAATAAAGTTTTTTGATGAAATATGGTACATTGCTTCTACTAAATAGGTTATAGTGGTAACCAAATTTGATGCCAACTTTTATTTAAAAAAGACATATTTTGCTATTAAGAACATTTTTATGAAAATTCACTACTATACGCTCCTGCTGCGTCCACACTTTTTAGTGAATTTTTATTTAAAAAAATTCACTAATAAAGAGGTATCGATGGTGAGACTTTGCAAAAATGTTTTCAAATGAGTGCGAACTAGGACTCCTAGAACCCATATCCGGGGTCAGTTTCAATTTTTATATGTTTATATATATATATATATATATATATATATATATATATATATATATATATATATATATATATATATATATATATATATATATATGTAGGTATCCAACCGCTAACTCAAAAAATAATTAACCGATTCCGATGAAGCTTGGCAAGTGCCTTTCTTTTATTAATAGCTTGGATGAGTTCGTTAGTCAAAAAAATCGGACGGGGTTTTCCGGGTAAATTTTGAGTTTTCTTTCGAAAAATTTTTTTTTCTCTGAAAGTAACAAAGCTGTTTTAATGAAATTTAGTATATATGTTGCCTCAGGAGAGGTCTTACTACGTACCAAAATTCAACCTTCTAAGTTAAGAGAAAATTGGGTCATTCAAATTTTAAATTTTCTTTCGAAAAAAATTTTTTTCTCCGAAAATTACAAAGTTATTTTAGTGAAATTTTGTGGATATCTTGCCTTAGGAAAGACCTTACTATGTATTAAAATTAAACTCTCTAAGTTTATAGAAAATTGAGTTATTTAAATTTGAAGCATTTAATAAAAATTCACTACCATAACGCACTTGCTGCGTCCCGAGTTTTTTTATATTTGTTAGGTAATAATTTTTAGAAGTAGGCTGTTAAACAAAATAGTCGAAAATCGGAACTGTTTTATAAAACGTGTTGTTATTTTTTTCCGAAACGCTAAAAATCTGGCTATAAAGCACCTAAAAGGAACGTTCTAAAGTACATTAGTTTCATTAAAATCTCTTGTAACCTTTACTCCGAAGCTATTTATTCCTGTCCTTGCAATAATATATAGTCCAAACAAACGTGATGGCCCTAGAAACTTTAATAAAAGCACTAGTGATGTACTGAGATCACAATTTCCCAAAAGTAAACTTAGTAAATATTGATCAGGATAAAATATACAGCCATACAACAAATTTATAGTTGGCTTCGGATACGTTGTTATGGCAACCACATCACAGATAAGAGAGTGCGTCTTCGGGTAATATCTCTCAGTTTATTTTTGTATTTAACATCAAGTGGACACAAGGGATACATTACCACACAATGTAAGTATTTTATTTATAATCAAGATTTAATTAGTTAGGTACACAGTATATGGTTAATATAATTTATTATTTTAATTCAGTGTTTCTTTTAGGATGTTAGAATTAATGTAGAAAGTTTTAGATAATAAATGCATTATTTGGTGTTTAAAATTATCTGATACATAATGACCATTTGACCTATTGACCCCATGTGCGTTTAGGTCTAGAAAATATTCATAGTCTTTCTAACAAGGAGACATTAGATAATATTAGATGCTCAGTCTCTGATAGATGAATGAAACATCTAAATATAGTTCTGTTTGTTATTCCTTAGAAAGAATCTTGCAATTAAATTCTTAATATACATATTACTTGTCAATATTCTGATATGACTTAGTGTGTTTGTGTACGATATTGTGTGTCAATTCAAATTGAGATGAATCAGAGTTTTGCGGCAATTAAATTTCACGTCCCTCACAATGTTTTAGAGTGTTATAGTGTGATTAAGTTTGATAGTAAAAATATTTAATTATTTCTTTTTTTTCAATTTGCAATAATAGTGATATTATTTATATTATAACAGATAACTACGTTTTAAAGTTGGGTAAGTTCGCAGTTTTAAGAAATACTTATTTTGAAAAGCAATAATTAACTAAAATCTTTGTTTTTATAAATAATTTTTCATTAGGAAAATCTACAATTACGTTTCTGTAAAAAAACATTATATATATATATATATATATATATATATATATATATATATATATATATATGTATATATATATATATATATATATATATATATATATATATATATATATATATATATATATATATATATATATATATATATATATATATATATATATATATATATAGTGTGGCCCATTCGAAATGGAATAACCGCCTGTAACTTTTGTATTTATAATTTTGACGAATAAAAGACCAAAAAATATAAAATGAAAACCTCTATGAATGCTGTGAAAATCGTCCTCTATGTTACCTAAGCATCGCCTACTAATACAGGTTTTTGATGTCAAAAAAGTCTGGACGCAGCAAGTGCGTTATGGTAATGAATTTAAAATATGTGTGTTTTTTTTTAAGAAAGCAGGCATCAAATTTGGCTACCAGTATAACCTATATAGTAGAAGCAATGTGCCATGTCTCATCAAAATAACTTTATTGTTTGAAAATGTACAAAAGTTTCCGAAAGTAAACTTAAAGTGTTTCCGAAAAAACAGGGTTCTTGGTCAACCTTATAGGTTAACAGCAAATTGAGCTATTCAAATTTGAAGCATGTAATGATAATTCACTACCATAACACACTTGCTGCGTCCCGAATTTCTTTTCTTACAAAGATGCATTATATTTAAAAAATAGAATTTGTATCAGCAACGACTTATGGGCCACCCTGTGATTGTAGAATTTTTCTTTAAGATGTAGCTCAAGACACTCTATAATTAATGTATACAAATGTTTTTTTCGTAACGGATATATTGAACTTTATTGATTTTTTACGAAAATTCCACAAAAATTATATACCATTAAACGATACAGTCTACTGCAGCTGGCGCCCTCTATGAAATATAACCAAGCTGTGAACATCTTTCAATTCCCCTACCCAAAAATTTTGTGTAAATATATATATATATATATATATATATATATATATATATATATATATATATATATATATATATATATATATATATATATATATATATATATATATATATATACTTTCGTAAACGTCTGGCAGTCGCGAATGCTTGACATTTTTTAATTAACTTAAAATTTTCTTTATCTACACGATGATTATTATCCCAAATATGTAGAGCAATACATGATTTATCAATAGCGCCATATCTCCGATAAATGTTATTTAAACATAGTTTCAATAGTTCTTTGAGTTTGCCCAACATATTTAAGTTCACACTCTTTATAACCTAATTCATAGATTTCCGATATTTCCGGGGTTTTATTTTCATCCTTTGGGTTACCAAGAACCATTTTTAGAGTATTTTTTATAGAAAATGTTAGCTGTAAATTAGATTATTTTAAAATGCTATTTAAACTTCTCGTGAAACCATAGTTTTCCATAAAAAATAGCTAGTTTGAATTTTCGGGTTGACAGATTGATACAGTTTATAAAGAAAGATACTACAGAGAACTGGAATATAATAAGACGGAAAGTACATTTGGAGAATCCAGACAACCGCAACACATCTTCCTGTCGACCGTTCCACTAACAAAGTTAGCGTCATCAGAGGATGAAACATTCTTTAGTGAAACGATCGTCAGGTCTTTAAGACCTGACAGATGGTGATGTGGGTTCCCCAAGTGTACTTATCATTGCTCATCACAGGCTCAGATCTTTAGTTAGTAAGAATGTAGCTGAGTATAACGGTTACTATGTCGGTTTAGTGGAAAAGTTAGTCAATAAACATAAACCAAAGAGAATTTTAGCTGAAACTACAACATTCAGGAAAGAAAACATATACAACTTCTATTTACTAATAATAAATTCCAAAATTAAATTCTTTCAAAATGAGGTTTATTGAAAATTATTGATTAACTGTGTTGGCTCATTAAGACATAACAGGAATTTCCAAATCTAACCATATAATTTCGACCTACTGTTGGAAAATTACAAAAGAATCTTTCAAAATAAGCCACAGTCTGTGCCTAACATCAGTAAGGTCCGATTTCTTTTATAAGTTTACCATTAAAATCAGATATTGATAGAAATTTATCACTATATTGCATATGTTTTACCAGTGAGAAAGAAAAACTCATAAAAGTCTAATAAATGCTTGTTGTAGAATGCACCAACATTACAAAATCAGCCTATGCAACGACTTTGCGCTCAAAATAAGACATCGACTGTCTCAATGGAAAAATATGAGTTTCGAAAAACTCACAAGAACGATGTTTTATCCCATGGATCCTTCAAGCTTAGGTGTTATCAGATTTTTGTTTGGTAAGTGTTTCAATGCTGTTATTTTTCAATGCTGTTACTTAATACTTTTAGTATATAAAATTATAACTGTTGGTTGTAAATGGTCTGACATTTGAAATGAAACCACACGCTCTACCAGTTTATACAGTTCTTCTTTTCGACATACCACTTCATAAAATCCTTTTGCATGTAGATATTTTGTTTCTTTAACGTTGACCTATTTTGTTGAGTATGGCCAATCATTGACCCCAAGGAACTGTTTCACTTCATCCTCTTGGAAATTTTGCAGAGCCTCTTCCTTTCTTCAAGGAGGGTACGGATATTGAATATGCCCAACGCCACATGGTACACAGGACTGATAATTTTATGCCTCCTCTGAAGGGCGAAACGTGAAGATATTTAACTTGCTAAAACACAATGTCACAACCTCGGTTGATGTTAATTTAACAGTATGTACTAAAATAGTGCTGCAAATTGAATCATAACTGCTACATAGCTGTCATATTCTAACATCCTCATAAAGACATCTTTATGAAATGAATTTAGGGTCCATGACTTTACCAAAAATATAATATTCGAATTATTGTACCCATAATCTTCTGAAACGTTGTATATGGTATTACTCGAGTTTTAACGAAAAAATGTCAATTTTCACCAAATCACCCTTCATTTATCTGCTACTCCCTGAAGCGATGCTCCCAAAAACAATATGAAATGTTCCCTTGTCGGGTGCAAATTGGATACCAAATTTGAAGATGATATCTGAATTCGTTCGAAAGTTACTGTGCCTACTGACAGACCCACCGACCGACAGACCAACAGACAAAAAATTTTCATTCCAGAATCAAGTTTTTTATGTTTTGAACTTTTTACGCCGTTTTAGCAAAAAAATTCGAAATTTCTGTCACAGATATCCCACCCCCACACATTCAACTCCTAATTTAATTTCAACACAGACTAAAAAATATTTGATGAAATTGAAAGCTTTATAATAAATGAATCCTAAAACGTTATATTACTTATATTACTATATTTAAGGAAAAAAATGTCAATTTTAACCAAATCATCCCCCATTCATCCCCTACCCCCTGGAGCGATTTCACTCAAACACAATCTGAACCGTTCGTTTATAGGGTGCTAACTGGATGCATTCTCGCAACAATTAGAACCGTAGACCGGTTTCGCTCTCATTAGAGCTCTTCAGTACGGCATACTAATTGTAGCAAAAATGCACCAAAAATAACACGGCTATCGTATAGCCAGTCTTAAAACACTAAGTGAGTGGTGAACGTGTCGCCACCTAGTTCGGAACCAAGTACTATGTTGTCACGCGTGCTCCAAATAACACAGAGTGTTAAAAATAGAGACGGTATACAACTAACTAACAATTTAGAAAATTGTCAGCCCTGGCCCATTTCTACCCCAATATAGGGACAAAGTATGTAAGACTAGATGCATTCTCGCAACAATTAGAACCGTAGACCGGTTTCGCTCTCATTAGAGCTCTTCAGTACGGCATACTAATTGTAGCAAAAATGCACCAAAAATAACACGGCTATCGTATAGCCAGTCTTAAAACACTAAGTGAGTGGTGAACGTGTCGCCACCTAGTTCGGAACCAAGTACTATGTTGTCACGCGTGCTCCAAATAACACAGAGTGTTAAAAATAGAGACGGTATACAACTAACTAACAATTTAGAAAATTGTCAGCCCTGGCCCATTTCTACCCCAATATAGGGACAAAGTATGTAAGACTAGATGCATTCTCGCAACAATTAGAACCGTAGACCGGTTTCGCTCTCATTAGAGCTCTTCAGTACGGCATACTAATTGTAGCAAAAATGCACCAAAAATAATACGGCCATAGTATAGCCAGCCTTAAAACACTAAGTGAGTGGTGAACGTGTCGCCACCTAGTTCGGAACCAAGTACTATGTTGTCACGCGTGCTCCAAATAAAACAGAGTGTTAAAAATAGAGACGGTATACAACTAACTAACAATTTAAAAAAATGTTAGCCCGGGTCTATTTCTACCCCAATATAGGGACAAAGTATGTAAGACTAGATGCATTCTCGCAACAATTAGAACCGTAGACCGGTTTCGCTCTCATTAGAGCTCTTCAGTACGGCATACTAATTGTAGCAAAAATGCACCAAAAATAATACGGCCATAGTATAGCCAGCCTTAAAACACTAAGTGAGTGGTGAACGTGTCGCCACCTAGTTCGGAACCAAGTACTATGTTGTCACGCGTGCTCCAAATAAAACAGAGTGTTAAAAATAGAGACGGTATACAACTAACTAACAATTTAAAAAAATGTTAGCCCGGGTCTATTTCTACCCCAATATAGGGACAAAGTATGTAAGACTAGATGCATTCTCGCAACAATTAGAACCGTAGACCGGTTTCGCTCTCATTAGAGCTCTTCAGTACGGCATACTAATTGTAGCAAAAATGCACCAAAAATAATACGGCCATAGTATAGCCAGCCTTAAAACACTAAGTGAGTGGTGAACGTGTCGCCACCTAGTTCGGAACCAAGTACTATGTTGTCACGCGTGCTCCAAATAACACAGAGTGTTAAAAATAGAGACGGTATACAACTAACTAACAATTTAAAAAAATGTTAGCCCGGGTCTATTTCTACCCCAATATAGGGACAAAGTATGTAAGACTAGATGCATTCTCGCAACAATTAGAACCGTAGACCGGTTTCGCTCTCATTAGAGCTCTTCAGTACGGCATACTAATTGTAGCAAAAATGCACCAAAAATAACACGGCTATCGTATAGCCAGTCTTAAAACACTAAGTGAGTGGTGAACGTGTCGCCACCTAGTTCGGAACCAAGTACTATGTTGTCACGCGTGCTCCAAATAACACAGAGTGTTAAAAATAGAGACGGTATACAACTAACTAACAATTTAAAAAAATGTTAGCCCGGGTCTATTTCTACCCCAATATAGGGACAAAGTATGTAAGACTAGATGCATTCTCGCAACAATTAGAACCGTAGACCGGTTTCGCTCTCATTAGAGCTCTTCAGTACGGCATACTAATTGTAGCAAAAATGCACCAAAAATAATACGGCCATAGTATAGCCAGCCTTAAAACACTAAGTGAGTGGTGAACGTGTCGCCACCTAGTTCGGAACCAAGTACTATGTTGTCACGCGTGCTCCAAATAAAACAGAGTGTTAAAAATAGAGACGGTATACAACTAACTAACAATTTAAAAAAATGTTAGCCCGGGTCTATTTCTACCCCAATATAGGGACAAAGTATGTAAGACTAGATGCATTCTCGCAACAATTAGAACCGTAGACCGGTTTCGCTCTCATTAGAGCTCTTCAGTACGGCATACTAATTGTAGCAAAAATGCACCAAAAATAATACGGCCATAGTATAGCCAGCCTTAAAACACTAAGTGAGTGGTGAACGTGTCGCCACCTAGTTCGGAACCAAGTACTATGTTGTCACGCGTGCTCCAAATAACACAGAGTGTTAAAAATAGAGACGGTATACAACTAACTAACAATTTAAAAAAAATGTTAGCCCGGGTCTATTTCTACCCCAATATAGGGACAAAGTATGTAAGACTAGATGCATTCTCGCAACAATTAGAACCGTAGACCGGTTTCGCTCTCATTAGAGCTCTTCAGTACGGCATACTAATTGTAGCAAAAATGCACCAAAAATAACACGGCTATCGTATAGCCAGTCTTAAAACACTAAATGAGTGGTGAACGTGTCGCCACCTAGTTCGGAACCAAGTACTATGTTGTCACGCCCGCTCCAAATAACACAGAGTGTTAAAAATAGAGACGGTATACAACTAACTAACAATTAAAAAAATTGTCAGCCCTGGCCCATTTCTACCCCAATATAGGGACAAAGTATGTAAGACTAGATGCATTCTCGCAACAATTAGAACTGTAGACCGGTTTCGCTCTCATTAGAGCTCTTCAGTACGGCATACTAATTGTAGCAAAAAATGCACCAAAAATAACACGGCTATCGTATAGCCAGTCTTAAAACACTAAGTGAGTGGTGAACGTGTCGCCACCTAGTTCGGAACCAAGTACTATGTTGTCACGCCTGCTCCAAATAACACAGAGTGTTAAAAATAGAGACGGTATACAACTAACTAACAATTTAAAAAAATGTTAGCCCTGGTCCATTTCTACCCCAATATAGGGACAAAGTATGTAAGACTAGATGCATTCTCGCAACAATTAGAACTGTAGACCGGTTTCGCTCTCATTAGAGCTCTTCAGTACGGCATACTAATTGTAGCAAAAATGCACCAAAAATAACACGGCTATCGTATAGCCAGTCTTAAAACACTAAGTGAGTGGTGAACGTGTCGCCACCTAGTTCGGAACCAAGTACTATGTTGTCACGCCTGCTCCAAATAACACAGAGTGTTAAAAATAGAGACGGTATACAACTAACTAACAATTAAAAAAATTGTCAGCCCTGGCCCATTTCTACCCCAATATAGTGACGGGACAGACCGATAGACACAAAAAACATTTTCGTTTCCAAATCATGTTTCCTATATGTTTTGACACTCTTGACGACTTTTAAAGGATTTTTTTTTTGTCGCCGATGCCATACTTCCACACGTATTGATGACGTGGAAATAAAAAAAGAAATGACACTCTTACTGAGATCGAACTCACGAGCCTTGTATTCACAGGCACACGTTTTAACACTGTACTACAAAGGCAGCTAAACTCTTTTAAGGAGATAACTAAAGAAAATTTGAACGGGTTCATTGTAGGAAATTCAAATCAAGCATGCAGAAAAAAAAACAGAGAAAATTCATTACAAAAACTACTCGTTTGTAATATAGCTGGTATAGAATGAACAACATCGGTGGCTCAGTGGTAAGAAGGTGTGTCTCTAAAGCCGTTGGTTAGAATCTCTCATCACTTGGGCTCACTTCAGTTTTCTGTATATACCATAAAATTCACATCTACAGATATGATGACATCGTGTTTGAGCAGGACAAATGTCTTAAAAAAGCCATCGGTTCCTTATATCATGGTGCCACAGGCACATCAGAGATCCTTGCCCTTCTTACAGAAATAAAGACGTTCAGCAAAATTTGCCGCACGATGAAGCTGCTCCTGGCCGTCTGTGATAGGATATAATCGCAGAGATAGGTCGACCTATAAAATACAAAATACAATTCTCGATAATGTGTTTCGTCGGATCATCGGCAAAATTGCCGAAAGGTTAATTCAGACAAGCCTAGCCTCATACACGTCGAAAAATATTATCTTTCCAGACGAGCAATTCGGATTTCAACACCAGCACTCTATCACAGACCAGGTGCTCCGAGTGGTAGAAAACATCACCGAAGGATTTAACAAAAATAAGTCCACTGGTGCAACATTTCTCGACATTGCTCAAGCCTTAGACGGGTTTGGCATGCAGGCCTCCTTAACAAACTTCTATGATTTAATTATCCGCTCCCTCTGATATTCATAATTAGGTCGTATCTGAAACAGAGGAAGTTCTAGGTTGAACACCTAGTAACCAGGTTGTGTTCACCTCACTCGCGGCAGGGACTCTGCTGGCGGAGGTTGCGGCGGGGTGTCCGCAGGGGAGCGTTCTGTCTCCTCTGCTCTGGTGCCTAGTAGTGGACGGCCTGTTAGGGAGGCTTTCGGTAGTGGGTACGAGTTAGAGGGCTATACGACGACATTGTCATCATAGTCCGAGGAAAGGTTACACAGTCAGTGTGGGAGCGCATGCAGACAGCACTGAAAGTGGTGTAAATGTGGACGGTTGGCCAACGGCTCGGGGTGAGCCCCGAGAAAGCAACGGTTATACCGTTTACGAGGAGTAAGTGGGAGAGCCACAGAATTCGCACTCTATACGGTAGAAGCATCCCAATGGCCAGGAAGGTAAAATATCTTGGGGTCGTATTGGATTCTAAGCTAACCTGGAATGGTCACGTTGAAAAAATACTGCGTAAGGCAGTTATGACCCTAGCCGTCACTAGGTGGCTATATAAAATAACGTGGGGACAAATACCTAGTATGGCCCACTGGCTGTACACAAGGGTGGTCAGACCATCGTGAACATACGTGGCCTAAGGTGACACAATTCAGTGTCGAACAAAAACTAGACAAGATCCAAAGGTTGGCTTGCCCCTGCATAAAATGAGGCGGTTTGAGGGGGACCTGCCATGCAGACTCTGCGGTGAGGGGGAGAAATCAGCCCAGCACATCTTGTGCGAGTGTAAAGCTCTGGACCACAAAATACAACTGATCTACGGCCAGCCTGGACCGGAGTCAGAGCAATATAAACGGTATGATAGTATTTAGGCTGTGAGCCCTCGTGTGTGTTGTTGAAATAAAAAAATAAAAAAGGCATTATCTTGGTTTAACTTATTAAACCTGTTAAAAATTTTCTGTATTTCCTGTATTCTTGCCAAAGTTATTGATTATGTGGCTGCTTTCTCAGTTTTTTATGTAATCTATTTTTTATGTAGTGATTTTAAGAGACTTGCAGTAATCCAGATTTTATTTTTAATTTCCTATATTCTAACTTTAACTGTTGTCGTATTCTGTTCCATAAACGATTTAAGCCTACCTACAAACAAGCTTGTAGCCTCATGCAAATCTGATGTGTTATGTATTTCAACCCATTTCTCTTGCTCCAACTCTTTATTTAGCTTTTCATAATTAATGTTTTTTTTAAATTTCAACAACACACCACGAGGGCTTACAGCCTAAATAATATCGTACCGTGTGTGTCGACAAGGAGGAAAGAGGCAACTTGTTAATTCTAGACTTGAAGGTTTTGAGGTTAGGGGGGGAAGGAAAAACATGTGCTGGCAAGGAATTCCACAACTTTGAAGTCCTCAGGACAAAAGAGCGGGCATAACAAGATGTTCTATGTCTAATGACCTGAGCAGTAAAAGGGTGCATTCGCTCTGTTCCCCTGGTAGATCTGGTGGGGGCAGCAGGTGAAGGAACTATGGAAGAAAGCTCCTCTGAGCATTGCCCGTGCAGATATCTATAAAAGAGAGAGAGAGAGGTCACCAACGGCATGTCGGTGGGCAAGGGATGGCAGTATAGATGAGACATATAGCTCTCTTCTGAATGGAGTCCAGGATAGCGAGTGTAGAAGCGGCAGCAGCACCCCAGATGTGGGAGCAGTATTCGAGGTTTGGTCTTATTTGTGAAGTATATAAGGTATAGAGATTACATGCTGAAAAGTATTTGCGAGCCCGGAAGAGGAAACCTAATTTCTTAGCAGCCGCTTCTGCAATTCATGTGACATGTTGATGCCAATTCAGATTGCGATCCACAGAAATGCCAACAAGTGAAAAGGACTCATTACTTTGAATAACTTGGTTGTTCGTTGTGATGGGTATAGGGCTTGTGTATCTCTTATGAGAAAGAAAGCAAGACTGTGATTTGGTGGGGTTGAATTGTACAAGATTTCTACTTTCCCAGTCTAATATCTAATATCCACGGAGACAGAACCCTCCATGAGTGTGCGATCCTCATTTAATTGGGCTAAAGAGACAGGCTTAGAATATTGTATATTTGAGTGGAGGGTGCTGTCGTCCGCGTAACTGTGAATTGGGTTGGATGTGCTAGAGAGGAGGTCATTGATGTACAGAAGAAACAAAGTAGGGGCTAAAGCTGAACCATGAGGAACTCCTGCATTAATTGGATACAGTTTGGAGGCCATAGGTCGGAAGTTAATTAAGCAGCGCTGCGTGCCAGACCTGGTCGAATGCTTTGGATATGTCTAGAGCGACAATCTGGGATTCACCGTGTGGTTCCATAGACTTGTTCCAAGAATGGGTGACAAAGGAAAGGAGGTCGGCAGTTGATCTGCGCTGACGGAATCCATACTGCCTGTCGTGGATTAGACTGTGTTTTTCAAGAAATTTTAGTAATTCGGTGTTTATATACTTTTCCATCACTTTAGAGACGACTGTAACAACAAGAGAATTTTCCGCTTCTTGACAGTTCCTGCTTAAAATCTAAATGTATAATCACCGGACAGTGGTCAGTAATATTCGCTTTGAGTATAAATAGAGTAAGTGATGCATCTGTACGAATTTTCTGCCTAACAAAAATATGGTCAATACATAAAAATCGGTACAATGATACCTTTATTATAGGATGGTTTTATTTCAAAGAAAACACATTTCTGTGTACCACTAACACCCCAAATTTAGTGCTTATAAAGTTTACGCTTATCCTATTTTAGGTTTACTGATGCTAATTGATATATCAGAAGAACGAGGCGGTGCAGAGATTGAACCACGATGGGGTAATCCAAGAACATGTCACTTTCCATTATTCGACTTTATGGCTACGCTCGATGTGCATTTCATATCACTTCTGTATGGAATAATGTGGTTAGGTAATACATAGATATTTTCCGTACATATAAAATTGATGGTTTTAATTTTAGGCGCTCTTGGAATCATGTTGGGATACCAATTTCATCTGTCAGCTGTTTTGTTTGGTATCCCTTATTGGTATATATTATTACTAGATAAGTCTTTTTGGAATAACCATAGCTACCTGTATGGAATAGTGGCCATTTTGTTAATGGGTTCATGCGCAAATCATTTCTGGTAAGTTTATTTTATTTTCACACATACCTAAAAGATTTTGTGAAATTTGTGATCCTTCAGACTGCTTTTCTCCGTACGATAATTTATTTGCTTCAAGTACAGTTCGAGTCAGAGTTGTATTAACAATTTAATTTTTATAGCAACTCTAATAACCCGAATTAGGTAGAAATTAATTTTGATAAAAGTTTTTTTTAGGTCACTAGATGCAAAATTTGACAAGTCAATACAGAATGCTCACGTACCATACTGGAATTATTTTATTCTCAAGTACCAGTTCTTTATGCTTTATTTTCTGGCCGGGCTAAAGAAAACCGACACTGAATGGCTTGAAGGCTACTCTATGACTAATCTAGGATATCACTGGGTGTTTAGCCCCTTTACGTAAGTTCAACTTTTAACAATTTAGGAAAAGGTGGAGTAAGTTAGCGACCGTAAGCAACATTTATTATAGAAAAATAAAAATACTTATTTTGATTTAAGCTAACAATACTTAGATAGCTCCGTGTATGCTCTTAAATATAATTAAAAAGTTCGGGACGCAGCAAGTGCGTTATGGTAGTGAATTTTCATAAACATGTTTTTAATAGCAAATATGTGTTTTTTTAAAGAAAGCAGGCGTCAATTTGGTTACCAGTATAACCTATATACTAAAAACAATGTGCCATGTTTCATCAAAATAACTTTATTGTTTGAAAATGTACAAAAATCTCCGATAGTAAACTTAAAGTGTTGCAGGAAAAGCTCGTTTCTTGGTCAACCTTATAGGTTAATAGCAAATTGAGCTATTAAAATATGAAGCATTTTATCAAACTTCGCTACCGCAACACACTTTCTGCATCCATAATTTCTTTTCTTACAAACATGCATTATATTTCGATGGAAAATGCAAAAATGCAATAACATAAGGCGTGTTTGATTAAAAAAGCTCAAAGACGCAGCAAGTGCGTTATGGTAGTGAATTTTCATAGAAATGATCTGGCACCAAATATTTTATTATAACTTTCTTTTCTTGTAACATGGAAATCTGAATTTTCGTGTGTAGTTTACCTTTTATATCGTAAACCTACCCACCAAATTTGGTTATCATAGCTTTTTTATTTTTTGAGATAAATTTTTTTTTGAATGATATATATATATATATATATATATATATATATATATATATATATATATATATATATATATATAAACATATAAAAATTGAAACTGACACCAGATATGGGTTCTAGGGGTCCTAGTTCGCGTCATGTGCAAAAATTTTTTCAAAATTCAAAAGTCGGGATCTCTCCATTAGTGAATTTTTTCTACGAAAATTAACTAAAAATTAAAATTTTTATCACCAATGACTTATGGGACACCCTGTGATTGTAAAAATATTTTTTTAAGATGTAGCTCAAGACACCTTATAATTAATGTATATTTTTTTCATATCTTGTATAATATCGGATATATTGAGCTTTATTGATTTTTTTACGAAAATTCGACAAAAATCATATACAATTAAACGATAAACTCTATAGCTAAGGCTACTGCCAAGCATCAGAAAAAGGGTCTATTTGAAATGAATTTTCTGGAAATATTTTAGTAAAATGAAGGATAATGACGGTTGAAACTAAGACTTCAGGGTTTGTAAAACATTCTTCTTGAGACATTTTATTTCCATAGCCCGTATTAGATTCAAGTTCTTTGCCTAAATGCTGCCAATTTTGACGTTTCAAATCGCAACTCTGACGTTTGAGGAAACCCCCAATTTTTTTTTTTTTAAATGCCTATAACTTTTTTGTTTTTCGACCTACAAAGATACATTTTGGTAGATAACTTACCTATAACGATATAAATATAACGATATAAACCTACGAACCAAATTTGGTTGCCCTTACTTTGTTAGTTCCGGAGATAAATAAATTTTTTTCGAAAGAAAACACAAAATTCTCCGGGAAAACCTGGGCTGATTTTCCTGGCTAATAAACTTATCTAAGCCACTTGCAAAGGAAAGGTATTCATCAAATTTATCCAAAACCGGCCCCATTATTTGTGAGTTATCGGTGTGAAAAATTTCCGCGGTCTTTAATGTGAGACATACTTGGTTCTCGGGTTAAACCGTGTCTATAATTTATGGAAACTCGACGTTTCGGCTCCTGTTTTGGAGCCATTTTCAAGAAGTAAAGGAAATATGTAAGGACACTCTAAGGCCTCAATCTGTCTACTCCTTAGAGTGGTGGACAAAGGTGGGTAAAGGAAATATGTAAGGACACTCTAAGGCCTCAATCTGCCTACTCCTTAGAGCGGTGGACAAAGGTGGGTTGGGTTGTTGTAGCTCTACTACGGGGCCTCAATTTGCCGGAGATCGGATCCGGCGAGATTTGGGGAGTAGGCAGATTGAGGCCCCGTAATAGAGCTACAACAACCCAACCCACATTTGTCCACCGCTCTAAGGAGTAGGCACATTGAGGCCTTAGAGTGTCCTTATATATTTCCTTTACCTACCTTTGTCCACCACTCTAAGGAGTAGGCAGATTGAGGCCTTAGAGTGTCCTTATATATTTCCTTTACCTACCTTTGTCCACCACTCTAAGGAGTAGGCAGATTGAGGCCTTAGAGTGTCCTTACATATTTTCTTTACCCACCTTTGTCCACCACTCTAAGGAGTAGGCAGATTGAGGCCTTAGAGTGTCCTTACATATTTCCTTTACCTCTTGAAAATGACTCCAAAACAGGAGCCGCAACGTCGAGTTTCCATAAATTCTGGACTCTGGGGGGCCTAATTAGCGCTCATTTGAAGGAATTTTTTCAAAATTCACAAGTTGGGATATTCTCATTCGTGATTTTTTTAGAAAGAAAATTCGCCAGAAGTTTGGACGTAGCAAGTGCGCATGTGGAAGTGAATATTCATAAAAATTTATTTAATAGCAAATATATCTCTCTAATGCAAGCAGGCATCAATTTGGTGACCGGTATAACCTATATAGTAGAAACAATGTACCATATTTTATCAAAATAACTTATTGTTTGAAAATGTCCAAAAATTTTCCGAAAATAAACTTAAACCGTTTCCGAGAAAACTGATGTACAAAGTATGTAAGGCTAGATACATTCTCGCAACAATTAGAACCGTAGACCGGTTTCGCTCTCATTAGAGCTCTTCAGTACGGCATACTAATTGTAGCAAAAATGCACCTATAAAGAAATACGGCTATAGTAGCCAGCCTTTCAACACTAAGTAAGTAGTGGACGTGACGCCACCTAGTTGCGGAACCAAGTAGTATTTTGTCACGGCAGCTCCAAATAACACAAAGTGTTAAAAAATAGAGACTGTATACAACCAACTAACAATTTAGAAATTGTCAGCCCTGGCCGATTTTTACCCCAATATAGGGACAAAGTATGTAAGGCTAGATGCATTCTCGCAACAATTAGAACCGTAGACCGGTTTCGCTCTCATTAGAGCTCTTCAGTACGGCATACTAATTGTAGCAAAATGCACCTATAAAGTAATACGGCTATAGTAGCCAGCCTCTGTCTTTGATGCACATAAACATCCCGAAACTTGCCAGGTAAAGTCATAAAGGAAATTTAAAAACCTCGTACGGCAATTAAAATACAACCCACTCAAAATCTTGCCTGCGATTTAATCACCTCCTCGGTATCGTTCTTTACCTAAGACTCAGTATAAAAGGTGATGTTAGTAGTAAGTAGTAAGAATTTTTCATCCTCTGATGACGCTAACTTTGTTAGTGAAACGATCGTTAAGTCTTTAAAAAGATGTGTTGTGGTGATTTGGGTTCTGCAAGTGTACTTATCAGTGTGTGATGCAAAGGATATATGAGAAATTTCCTTCAATCGACGTTATTTCCTACTGCATAATGTAAAGTAAACTTTTTATAAGATGTAATAAATACACCGTAGTACCACCTATCACCCTGTTAAATCATGCAAATCTTTTCCAGACTCGTCTTGACTGAGCAGCAGATTGATTATTTGATAGTCCATTGGTTCGGGTTTCTATTGGATCTGACTATCGGATTTTGGATGCTATTGGATTTTACTAGACCCGTTGCCATGCTCTTTTGTGCTTGTTTCCACCTCATGAATTCCCGCCTTTTCAGCATAGGTAAGTGTTGAAAATGTAGGATACAGACGATGGTAACTAGCTTGAGTTATATTTGAATATTTTAAAACTTGAATAATTCTCTATTAGGATGAGAAGCCGGTATACATCTCTGTTCATATTTGAAATTACATATTCCATGAAACAGCTTTATCTTGAATCGTGTTTATGAATTAGCACTCTTATTGGTTATAAACTGTCAATCAATTGATTCATTGGTGCTAATTGAAAACCAGAAACACTTTTAAAAACAATTGGTTTTTGTTATTAGAGAGTACTTCCGTTTCTTGTTCGAACATCCAAAGCAATAGCAACAGTTTTAAAACGGTCGTAATAAAATCACATAAATCCGTTGTAAAAGCAGTGCAATCAACAAGATAGCCATAAAGGGGCAACAATCACGGTTGCTGAAGAGTAATTCACAATAGTAAATATGTTTATAGTTGGTGTAACAGTTGTAAATTGCAAGTTGACTAAACTCAGTGATAAGTTCAGGTGACGCTCACATCAAAACAGTGTTTAGTTTACAATTTCAAATGTAATTGCACAAAAATTGGTTTAAAATTACAAGAACAACTTGAACCTCGGGAGTTCATCCATTTACTTCCGTGAGAAGTAAGAAATACCAGCTGGTGTGGTCAAAATTAAATTTACCAACCCACAATCAGAGTCGATGCCGATAGATGGAGCAGGCAGCCGTAGATCAGGTATTCGTAAACTAATATCCATCCATTTTATTTACGTATAACGATATCACCATAGAAACGGCAATATCAGCGGTTGACATGCTAAGGAACATAAGTGAACGCTATAATGAACAGGCATTTCAATTTGAATGGTGGGTTATTTAGTTTAAATAGTAAAAGTTGTAATTAAAATTAATGAATGTAAATTAGATATAACTAGCATAAAGGGGGTTGAATACGGATCCTAATCAATTGATATATGGTAAAGTTTTGTTAAAAAAATAGGACTACATGTTCAGTTAAAAAAATATGAAAGAAGTTATCTACATAAAGGTTCTTTTATTTGTTTTTATTGACTGGCGAGATAGTCGATAGTAAATCGATTTCAAGGAAGAATCTGGAAAATAGATATATAAGTTAACGTAGATAATTCTTGTGGTCAGTAGAGAGAGAGCTTATAGCTTTCTAGCTATAAGTTCTCTCTACTGACCACAAGAATTATCAATATACAGATTTTTCGCACATATAATTATTCAAATGCTACTCGCGCCTAATTTAGTTACATTGTTGATCGCGTGGATTACGATTGTAATCCATTTTTTATTTTTAGCCTTTTCTAACTTTTACGTTTAAATTGTTGTTTATATTTATATTTTATGATATATTTATTAACTGTGTTCAACAAAACTAAACAAAAATCGCTACGAATTATTTTATAGCAGTTAATATATATATATATATATATATATATATATATATATATATATATATATATATATATATAATATAAATATAATATATATATATATATATATATATATATATATATATATATATATATATATATATATATATATATATATATATATATATATATATATAAATAACAAAACACTGAGAATTTGTGCATTTTATTGATTAAAAAAATGGTAAAAATAAGCTAAATTAAGATTTTTTAAAAGTTTTTTTTAGTATACTACAGTTTAAAAGAACCGCTTTTGTAAAAAAAAGGAAAAAGGTAGTAGTAGATACATTTTACAAGTAGTTGAAAAATATTAAATATACACTATTTTTATTCAGTGAGACAAACCGATCAAATATGTATTTAGTGCTTCATACAGGCAAATCGACTGCATTTGATGCATAGTTTTTCTTTCTTGTCGATTTGTTTGCACTTCTTGGACAAATTGAGCAGAGTCTAATGGTACTGGCAGATCTAGCGGGAACCTCAGGAATAAGTTCTGAGATGCCGACAAGGACCCTTGCACGACGTGGTAACTCCCGTGAAAGGGTCTTTATAGTAGACCGATGCTCAATTTATGGTTTTATTAGCTCCCATCCGAAGTCTTCAATAAAATCATTTCTTTTAACTTTTTCTTCAAGTGGGTGATTTGCTTTGTATACACACATGGCATTGATCCCAGAAAGATTTAGAAGATCGTAAAATATCACCATTGGCCATCTACAGGTGTGGCGTGATACATTGTACTTTTGACAAAGCCGATCCTCTAAATCAACACCAATTTTGGTTTTATTATAAAATGATATAATTTCTGGTTTTTGCTTGTCTCCAGTTTCCGGATCTATTGCGTCGTCATGGTTCATGCTAGCTACCAACAATACCGCTTTATTTTTCTTCGGACAGTAAGAAAGCAAAGTTCAATCTTCTTGAAAATCAAAAATAGATGATTTTATTGTCTTACTTTATTTGGCAAGAAATGTGGTGGTATTTCGCGTATACTTTTTCGTATTGTACCTACATAAGTTAGGTTTTGGTGTCCTAGTAATTGCTTTACCAAAAGTACACTACTAAACCAATTATCTCCACTGATGTTGCGATTTGTTCCCTGCACTGGCTCCACCATTTGACAGACAATATCTGAAGGAGAGTTCCTTAGACAATAAGGGCTTCCTGTTTGAATTCCTACGGAGGTTTCTAAATTTAGGGTGTATCAAGTTTTAGCGTCAATTACAGTGAAAGTTTAAATACCATAATTAGCTGGCTTTGAGGGAATGTATTGAATAAATGCACACATTCCCCGAAATGCCAAAAGTAGCTCATCGATCGTCAGAAATTCGCTGTGTATGAAGCCTCTTTGAAAATTATGTAGAACCATTTCAAAAATGTCCCTAGTCGGCGCCAGTTTGTCAATTTCTTTCCTTTCCAATCGATTTCTAACGTCAACTCTCAAACACCTGAGAAGAAACCTAAAACAGTATTCGTTCATTTCCACGAAACAAGCTTCGACACCGTTACCCTTTGAGCTATTCCAGAGTTTGTGTATATTTTTTTCTAGAGCTCCTTAGCGAACCAATTAAGAAAAGTAATCCTACCCAAACCGATATTTCTCTCTCGTCTCTTAGTCTTGCATCACGATCCCTTTGAAAGCAAGGTTTAACTTTTTCAATGTATATGTTTGTAGAATCTGTAATTACTCTGATAATATCGTCGCTGATAAAAAGTTTTATGCACTCATATGCGGATATGGCTTGTCGTGCTTCTCCCTTTGTTCCCGGAAGGTGCTTGATGATGTTGTGAGCACGTGTCGGTATATTTTTAGCAGGAACAGTTCTCCCCCACTTAAAACTTTTATCTTTTCCTAAATAAAAATTACTTTTCTCATCTACTTGCCCGTTTTCTCCTTCATGCTCTTCTTCTATATATTCTTGTTCCGAGTCCGTGGCATGATCACTTTGCTCTATATGCTGCGCTTCCCCCTCCTACGCATCTTCCTCGTAGTCTGTAGGTACGTCATTGTCGCTGTCTAATTCATTGAACCATTTTTCTAGAATTGCACGGTGTCTGGTCATCTCTACGCGACTCCACTTTGTCGGTGGCTCTTGCAACTGACATAAGAATTTTTATTCACTAAAAAAATAGACAAATACGCACACATATATACCGCCAACAGTAATTTGACTTACCAGAAATAATTTCAAAATCAGTTACACGATTGGTCGCGGGGATTACTATCAAAATCCAACCAGAGTTACTCGTAATTAGCACTGACACGAACGTACTGGCAATTACGAAAATCGACTAAATGAAAAGACACGTTTGTTCTCTAGAGGTATAGAATGGCGCGTGTGCATCTATACAAGGTCATAGTAAATAGATGTGTTAGAAACTGTATGGATTACAATGGTAATCCACGCCAGTAACGAAGGGTTAAAGGAATACACTTGAAAAAAATTACTGCTTAAAGGTTGGTTCATATTATCAGGCATCAAACAGATCACGGACAGCACGTTATGGTACAGGCAAATTCACTGTCTATTCGCATTGTTAGACAAAGATGGCAACTGTTTGATATAATACGTGTATGCCTATTTTTTTCAGTTATCATATAAAGTACCGTATTATTTCTGCCAATCTTAGTCCGAAACATAAGTCTAGTCGACAAGTTGGAAAAGTGGGGTTAGGTGGAAAAAGGTCGGAAATTAATGAAACTTTGGGATGTTGTTCAGAGGTGGTTAGCTAACATTTTCTCAAATCTCGGACCACGAGGACCCTGTGGGAAAAAAGAAGGGGGGACTGCAAAATTTTCGAACTTTCTCCGGTTTTTCCTTAATAACTGTTTTTCCTTACATACTACGGCAAAAACATCTTAGACTTTTTTGTAGAGAGTTAAGTTTCCTATTATTTTGACTATTCAAACATGTTTGTGTGTCAAATCGTTATCAAGATATGGCGCTTCGAAAAAAAAATTAATTTATCAAAAATTCGCTAAAAAATGCCGAAGAATGCAGAATTCGACCTTATTTCTTCTGTTATACCCGAATTATTGTATAATGTTGTTGTCATTATGATTTCTGGTTAAAACCGTCAACTTCGGAAATCCCCACCCACCCCTGATCCCCCCTTCCCCACCCAACCCCAATTCACAAAAGCAAATTTTTCTCTCTGATGAATTCCAACCATACTCACTCCATGTTGGTATTAATATTAGTTACTCTTGCGATCAATATTAAAGCACCAAAGTCGCAGAACGAGCTCGCCGTTCTGCATTACAATCAGCAACCAAAGTCGTGTTGTCCTCATCTACCAAGGTGACGATTGCACAAGAAAAGTTCTTGGCAAACGATCACAATAAGAGCGCATTCATTTCGATGTTGATGACATGAACGGCAGATGCTAGCATCGAAGTGAAGCAGGCATATGAGGACGCCGACGTGATGATCGTCAACACCGCCATATCCAAGGCCAGCGAATTCGACAGCGTCATCATTACTGCTGAAGATGTGGTCATACTTATTATGTTGACAGCATTAGTTACTTCCACAAAGAACATCTATCTTCAGAAAAGTGGAAGAGGCAATGATCCCAGTGTCCTTTACTCGCCAAGTTCTTGTCCCCCCAAGGACACTTTTCGTCCACGCTGTGAATGGTTTTGATACCACGTCAGCACCGTAAGGATTGGGGAAGAAAAAAATTTTCAGCACTTACCTGAAGCTTACCAAACGCTACTCCTCAGCAGATCAACGACACTGGAGAAAAGTTCCTGGTAGCAATTTATGGAGGCGACATTGACAATGACAATCTCGACGACCTGCGGTACCGATTATTCACACGCTCAGTGACTAAGACTAAATTGCAATTGGCTCGCCTACCACCAACAAGGGACGCGGCCAAGTACCACTCCCTCCACACTTACCAGCAAGTACAGGCGTGGTTAGGCAATGAACTTCTCGTAACAGTTTGGGGTTGGAGCCTAACCACGCAAGGGGTACTACCGATCCCCACAACCAGAAATGCTGCGCCGGATAACATCCTCAAGATTGCTTAATGCAAGTGCAGAAAAGACTGTAGTACCGGAGCTTGCAGCTGTAAGAAAGCAGGCCTTAGGTGTTCAGCAATGTGCAAGCACTGCACAGGTCACTCCTGCGCAAACGCTCCCGCAACTGATTTGAACGAGAAGGACTCACTAGAAGTCGACGAATACGATGACGGCGAGGACATAATTAACAGCCTGATTGCTCAAGAGGACGACGAGCTGTTAAAAGCAGAACCAACGGACAAGAAATCCCGACAGGAACTGTAATGAGTACAAATGAGTACCTACTATGATTTGTACATCTATATATGAGTACCTTTCAATAATAATATATCTATTTCATATAATGTTTCCTTGTGAATACTTTAATATTGTTAATTACATTTTTTCCACGAAAGGACTACGTTTTTTTGCCTGCCCTGGGATCATTATGTAGGGGGGGGGGGCGTGGAGGGGTATATAAATCCAAAAAGTAACAAATATCAATACCAACATGGAGTGAGTATGGTTGGATTTCATCAGATGTTTTTGCCGTAGTATGTAAGGGAAAAAAGTTATTACGGAAAAACCGGAGAAAGGTCGAAAATTTTGCAGTCCCCCCCCCTCTTTTTTTGCACAGGGTCCTTGACGTCCAAAACTTGAGAAACTGTTTAATAACCATCCTTAAAAAACTTCCTACAGTTTCATTAACTTCCGACCTTTTAGTGAAATTTCTTAAAAAAAATTCACTAATGAGGAGATCCCGACTTTTGAATTTTGAAAAAATTTCTTCAAGTGAGCGCTAATTAGGCCCCCCAGAACACATATCCGGGGTCAGTTTCAATTTTTATATGTTTATATATATATATATATATATATATATATATATATATATATATATATATATATATATTATATATATATATATATATATATATATATATATATATATATATATATATATATATATATATATATATATATATATATATATATATATATATATATATATATGTATCACACCGATAACTCAAAAAATAATGGGCCGATTTTTATAAAATTTGGTAAGTGCCTTCCTTTTGCAAATGGCTTGGATAAGTTCGTTAGTCAGGAAAATCCGCCTAGGTTTTCCCGGAAAATTTTGGGTTTTCCTTAAAAAAAAATTTATATCTCTGGAATTAACAAAGTAAGGCCAACCAATTTTGGTACGCTGGTTTATGTCATTATAGGTGAGGTGCGTACCAAAATTTAGCTCTGTAGGTCAAAAGACAAAAAAGTTATGGGCATTTAAAGAAAAATAAATTGGGGGTTTCCTCAAAACGTCAAAGTGACAATTTAAAACGTCGAAATTCGCAACATTTAGGCAAAGAACTTGAATCTAATACGGGCTATGGAAAGAAAATGTCTTAAGAAGAATGTTTTACAAACCCTGAAGTCTTAGTTTCAACCGTCATCGTCCTTTATTTTACCAAAATATTTCCAGAAAATTCATTTGAAATAGACCCTTTCTCTGATGCTTGGCAGTAGCCTTAGCTATAGAATTTATCGTTTAATGGTATATAATTTTTGTAGAATTTTCGTAAAAAATCAATAAAGCTCAATATCTCCGTTATTATACAAGATATGAAAAAATATTGTATACATTAATTATACGGTGTCTTGAGCTACACCTTAAAAAATTATTGCTACCATCACAGGGTGGCCCATAAGTCGTTGGTGATACAAATAATATTTTTTTTTAGTGGAAAACGCCTTATGTTTTTGCATTTTCCATCGAAATATAATGCATGTTTGTAAGTTAAGAAATTCTGGACGCAGCAAGTGCGTTATAGTATCGAATTTTGATTAAATGCTTCATATTTGAAAAGCTCAATTTGCTATTAACCTATAAGGTTGACCAAGAAACGGATTTTTTCGGTTACATTTTAAGTTTACTTTCGGAAATTTCTGTACGTTTTCAAACAATAAAGTTATTTTGATGAAACAAGGTTTTTACTATATAGGTTATACTGGTAACCAAATTTGATGCCTGCTTTCTGAAAAAAAAAAACCACATATTTGCTATTAAAAACATTTTTATGAAAATTCACTACCATAACGCACTTGCTGCGTCCAGAGTTTTTCTATATGAAACTATCTGTCGACTGAACTATAACATGTCTGAAGCGATACGTATTGCATAATATGAAAGAATAATTGCCGTAACCGATACCTGCTATGCCATAATTATACGCTGCCTAATAATATAATCCTACCACAAAAATATTGTGTGTGTGTGTGTTTTGTTTTCTTTAACGTCGGCCTATTTCCGCCACTATGGCCAATCACCGACGCCAGGGAGAAGTTTCACCTCACCATCCTGGAAATTTTGCCGAACCCCTGCCTTTCTGTAAGGAGGGTAGGGATCTTTAACGTGCCCAACATCACATGCACACGGGACCGATGGCTTTACGCCCCCTCCGAAGGGCGGGACGTGCAGACATTCAACTTGCTCAAATACAATGTCAGAACCTCGGTTGATGTTAATTGTACAGTATGTACTGAAAAAGTGAAAGGAGTACCCTGGGATCGAACCCAATACCCTTCGGTTCAGACACAAAAATAATAAAAAATGTGGGTTGCAAGCCGATGCTAAATATATATTTCACCCAGCCTTTCAAAAATTATCATGTTCACAAATATTTTATATACCGTGCGTGCCAAAACCATTTGTTTGTTTTATTAAGCAATAACGCATTTATTACTGAACATACAAAAAATCTGGACGCAGCAATTGCGTTATTGTATCGAATTTTCGTTAAAATGTTTTATGTCATATATGTATTGTTTTTAAAAGGACATTTGGTCGGCAGCATAATCTATATAGTAGTAACAATGTACCACATTTCATTAAAATAGCTCTGTTATTTCAAAAAGTAAAACATTTTCCGAAAATAAACTTAAAAAGTTCCAGAAAAAATGGTCCGATTTTTCTGGCCAACGAATATTTATTATTAATTAGCAACATTTCCCAAAAATGTTACAAAAAATGATTTCTACGAAAACAGTAAAAACATTTCTGCGAAAACTTTTCAAATTCGGCCACTATTTGAGACTGCCTGTATACTAGCTCGATTTTTTCCACGAGTCATACAAACAAAAAGCTCTCAGAATGCGTCATTTCCAACAATATTTACTCGTCAAATCTCTTACAGTTCGCATTTCGCTTTTTGACTGTTGATTTTTCAATTTTGATATCTGGTTTGAAAGACAACTTTTGGATAATTGATGTATGGAGTTCTTAGTTTGCTCGCCAAGAAACTTGCTTGAGCTCTCCACCCCGACAATGATGTCTGTGACTGGTGGGGAAGATAAAAAAAAGAATTTTTAGTCCTCTGATGTAATAACCTTGTTAGTAAAACGATCGTCAGGTCTTTAAACAGATGTGTTGTGGTGATTTGGGTTCTCCCAGTGTACTTGACATATACTTATGTAATATTCAAAGCAAAATATCTTGAATAAACCAAAGTTGTATCTTACACACTAAGTAATTTTTAAATAGATACATTTACGACGAATTTTTTGTAATAATCAAAGTGCTTGTGGTACATAAAACTTTGTCACTCCAACATGATAATTTTCAAACACACGCTTAGGGTCTTCTATGAATATAATTGGCTCTGGGACAGGTATTGCACTTTTATAAGGTTATATGTGTAGCTTTTAGTTCTTAGAACCATGTAGTACTGATAACTAAAAAAATTTAATTTTGTAACATACACCATTGTAATACTCAGGCGAATAAAATATGGATCGACGGTCTTTTCTTCAAATTAGCCAAAATCCAAGACTTACCCTCCTATCCTTTAAAAATTATTGCCTGATTCACACAAAATAGAACATTTGCTGTAAGAATAAACGCTGAACTTTCCACAACTAAAGCCATTCACGCACGAGTACCTCAAGGTTCCATATTAGGACCTGCACTATATAATTTATATGTAAACGACATACCATGCGAACAAGGCCTCTTATTGGAGATGTATGCGGACGATATAGCGATAGCAACACAACACAAAAGCATAGTCGAATCCACTAACCTCTTACAAAATTCCTTAAACAAAGTTACAAAATGGTGCAAGAGATAGGGAATAATTATAAACTCATCAAAGAGTCAAGCTAAAATCATTACACTGTTAAGAGGACCAAATCGGCCACCGTTACAAATAGATAACAAAGCAATCCCTTGGAATCACAAACACGAATCCATTAAATATTTAGGCCTACATTACGATCGTACCTTAACCTGCAGGCACCATATCAAAAACAGAACTCAGCAAGCTTATGGACGTGGAAAAATGCTGTACCCCATTATAAACAGAAAATCATCACTGAAGATTGAATGCGGAACTCTCATCTACAATAGTAATCTTAGACCAGTTCTCACACATGGCTGCCAATATGGGGAACTGCGTTTATTTATTTATTTATTTTATTTCAACAACACACCACAAGGGCTCACAGCCTAAATACTATTGTACCGTGTGTGTCAACAAGGAGAAAAGAAGCAACTTGTTAATTCTGGACTTGAAGGTTTGGAGGTTCGGAGGAGAAGGAAAAACATGCGCCGGCAAGGAATTCCACAACTTGGAAGTCCTCGAGACAAAAGAGCGGGCATAACAAGATGTTCTATGTCTGGTGACCTGGACAGTAAAAGGGTGTATTCGCTCAAATTCAACAATAAATATGGCACAAACCTGCCAGAACAAAGTGCTACAAACCATCACCGGTGCACCGTGGTTCATTAGGAGCACGCAAATACATCGCGAATTAAACATACCAGTGATCAGTGACTTCATAAAAACAAGTGCAGTCAACTTCCTGAACAACTTAACTGAATGTCCTGAAGCAGTACATTACAACCTTGGTGCACGACTACAACAAAGAAGACTAAGAAAAAGACTTCCACGAGATGTGTTTAATGGTCCATGATCAGAATAAAAATATAATCTAAGTATGTATGGGTATTTGTGTGCATGTGAGTGAGTGTGTGTGTGAGTATGGATGTGTACATACGAATGAAAACCTACCAAATAATGTTGCTAACTTATCGACCAAACTATTTTGAATTTCTGTTTCTAACGATAGCATCTTATCATTATTATTTTTTATTGTTTCTTATATTAGACACTAGCTCATGACTGATAAAACAACCATGAATAGCGCATACATGTTGCTGAATTGGGTTGATCTACAATAAAAAAATCCTCAGGCGACTTGTATAATAAGTTAAGAAATAGAACAAAATTATGAAAATTGTTTTGCAAAAATGGTTTTCAATAAAATTTATGGTCAGGGTATAACATGTTTAAATATAAGTCTATTTATATCATCTTTAAATAAACTTGCTCCAAGTTTGTTAGTTCATATAAAAAAAAAGTTTGTCCCGCTGCTCTGTCAGAACCACAGAGTTTCGAAGCTTCATATTATTCAAGAGAAACTTATGAATATGCTGCTTCTCTCGTGGCTGTTTTCACTTCATTAAAAGTTTTTTATGCTTGTCAACTTTAAATTTACTGTAAAGTGTGAAAACGAAAAGTTTCTGTACGCAAATAATTATAGAAAAATATATTACATTCTATAATTCCATTGCAAAAAGTAAACAATGGAACAAGTTTGAGAGTTGTCTACAGCAACTTTTAAATATGTAAAAAGTTATGGTTAAAACATGTTTACAAAATATAAGTACACCCACTGCGTTGTCACATTTCACGTACGACGTAATATCCAGTTAACTTTGAAACTTTTCAGAAAGGAAACTTTAATTTAATTAAGAGCCTCGGTGTGGCCCAGGAGTAAGAACGTGTGCCTATTTCAACCTACCAAATTAAACTCGGAAAAAATTACCACAGGCAGGCCCAAAAGTCGTTGGTGATACCTACATTTTTTTTTTCGAACACGCTGATATTATTGCATTTTTGCATTTTTTATCAAGATATGATGCATGTTTGTAACAAAAAAATCAAGACGCGTTTTGGTAGGGAATTTTTATTAAATGCTTCAAATTTCAATAACTCAATTTGCTATTAACCTAAGGTTTGTCGGCTAGGAAACCAGTTTTCTCGGAAACAAATTAAGTTTATTTTCCAAAAATTTTTGTACATTTTCAAACAATAAGTTATTTTGATAAAACATGTTACACTCTTTCTACTTTATATGTTATACGGGTAACCAAATTGATGCGTGCTTGCATTAAAGAGACATATTTGCTATTAAAAACATTTTTATGAAAATTCACTTCCATAACGCACTTGCTGCGTCCAGACTTTTTAGGTCTTAGTTTGTTTGCTTTTGATACATGTTATGTATAATGAATATTGGATAAATATAGATGCATTTCAGTTGTCCCTATCTTTTTTTTTTTTTAATTTCAACAACACACCACGAGGGCTTACAGCCTAAATACTATCGTACCGTGGGTGTCGACAAGGAGGCAAGAGGCAACTTGTTAATTCTGGACTTGAAGGTTTGGAGATTCGGAGGAGAAGGAAAAACATGTGCCGGCAAGGAATTCCACAACTTGGAAGTCCTCGGGACAAAAGAGCGGGCATAACAAGATGTTCTATGTCTGGTGACCTGGACAGTAAAAGGGTGCATTCGCTCTGTTCCCCTGGTGGATCTGTTGGGGGCAGCAGTTGGGGGAACTATGGAGGAAAGCTCCTCTGAGCAGTGCCCGTGCAGATATCTATAAAAGAGAGAGAGGTCACCAACGGCACGTCGGTGGGCAAGGGATGGCAGCCTTTGGGTGAGGGTAGGGTCACCGATGAGACGTATAGCTCTCTTTTAAATGGAGTCCAGGATAGCGAGTGTAGAAGCGGCAGCGGCACCCCAGATGTGGGAGCAGTATTCGAGGTTTGGCCTTATTTGTGAAGTATATAAGGTATAGAGATTAGCTGGTGAAAAGTATTTGCGAGCCCGGAAGAGGAAACCTAATTTCTTAGCAGCTGCTTCTGCAATTGATGTGACATGTTGGTGCCAATTAAGATTTCGATCCACAGAAATGCCAACAAGAGAAAAGGACTCATTACTTTGAATAACTTGGTTGTTCATTGTAATGGGTCTAGTGCTGCTGTATCTCTTGTGAGAAAGAAAGCAAGACTTACTTTGAGATCCACGGAGACAGAACCCTCCATGAGTCTACGATCCTCATCTAATTGGGCTAAAGAGACAGGCTTAGAATATTGTATATTTGAATGGAGGGTGCTGTCGTCCGCGTAGCTGTGAACTGGGTTCGATGTGCTCAAGAGGAGGTCATTGATGTGGAGAAGAAACAAAGTAGGGGCTAAAACTGAACCTTGAGGAAGTCCTGTATTAATTGGATACAGTTTAGAGGAATAGCCATCCACAACAACAGATATGCTCCTGTTGGAGAGGAAATTTGCTGTCCACATACAGAGTTTTGGTGGTAGGCCATAGGCCGGAAGTTTATTAAGCAGCGCTGCGTGCCAGACCTGGTCGAATGCTTTGGATATGTCTAGAGCAACAATCTGGGATTCACCGTGTTGTTCCATAGATTTGTTCCAAGAATGGGTGACAAAGGAAAGGAGGTCGGCAGTAGATCTGCGCTGACGGAATCCATACTGCCTGTCGTGGATTAGACTGTGTTTTTCAAGAAATTTTACTAATTCGGTGTTTATATACTTTTCCATCACTTTAGAGACGACTGAAAGGAGAGAAATGGGCCTGTAGTTGCTGGGAAGCGCTTTGGATCCTTTCTTGGGGATGGGTTGTACTCGAGCAGTTTTCCAGTTACTAGGGAATATGCCTATATTATAAGATATCTGAAACAGACGAGTCAGGACAGGAGCAAGCTCTGGTGCGCATTTTTTGAGAACAATTTCTGGGATATCGTCAAGGCCAGAGGCTTTCCTGGTATTAAGAGAAGAGAGCATCTTTCGTACCTTTTTAGTTTTGAAAATGATATCCGTCATTTTATGCGCGACATTGGGGACTGTTGGTGGTTGAACATTTGGTGGTGGATTGAGGGTAGAATTGCCGGCGAACAACGAAGCAAAAGTTCAGCCTTGCCCAGGGCGGTAGAAACGATTTCATCCTCTGAGACAAGAGGTGGGAACGTGCTTTTGCAGAAATTATTCCCAATAGATTTAGCAAGAGTCCAGAAGGGTTTGCCGCCGTTGGAGATTAAGAGGACTTTGTTTTTGATGTGGTTATTAAACGAGTTTTTTTGCCTCAGAAAGAATGTGGACATAGCGGTTTCTTGCGTCGTTAAATGCTTGACGATTTTCTTGACTGCGATTGTGTAGAAGCGTTTTGTGAGCTTTGACCTTTTCAAGTCTGGCCTTGTCACAGGATTTAGAGAACCAGGGCTTTTGAGTGGCTGAAGAGGTTTTCTGTGTACGTGGAATAAATAATTCCATGCCAGCTTAGATAATTTCGGTGATGTTTTGTGAGATATCAGAGGGGTCAGGATGAGAGAAGCAGACAGACGCCCATGGAAATGAGGAAAAGTAATCCCGCATTTCGTCCCAGTTTGCGGAGTTGTAGTGCCAAACGATACGTGGGTGTGATGACTGTGTGACCTCGGGTTGCATTGTGCAGGAAGCAGTGACCATGCCGTGGTCTGAGCGCCCAAGGGGGGCGGTGACTGATATCTTATAGCATTCAGGTTGTGTAGTAAGAAGGAGATCCAAGGGATTTGAGTTGTGTGTTGGGATACGAGGAAAGTAAGTAGGTTGCTGAACCATATTGGCTAAAGAATTGCTGACTCCAAAGGCCTCCGCTGCTCTCCCTTGTGGATCGGTTTTTGAAGATCCTAGCCATTCCTTATTATGGACATTGAAGTCACCAAGAATAGTGACCTCGGAGGAAGGATATTCAGAAATCAGATAGTCGGTTTTTTCAGAAAGGTAGTCAGAGAGCTGGACAAAGTTGTTGTCAGAAGGTGACCGGTAAATGCAACAGATGAATTTAGTTGCAGTCCCGAGAGAAAGTTTTATCAATAGTATGTCTTTTCTTCCAGCTTCTAAATTGGGGAGTCTGGTGCAGGGTAGATTGCTACGGACGTATGCGCACACGCCTCCATGCAATCTAAAGGAAGTAAGGAGCTCATACCCCGGGAAATTAAGGTGATTAGTGGCTGTTTTGGCACTGATTTGGGTTTCGGTGAGGAAGAGGAGTTGGGGCCTGTTAGCCTGGAGGAAATGGTGGACGGAGTTCAGGTTAGAATTTAGGCCACATATATTCGAAAAGGATATATTAAATCTTGATGTTGGCGCCCCCTGTACACCCCTCTCCCGGAGATCCGAATGGAGGGGTATTTTGCCTCCGGAATATTTTGTACATGGAGGAGCCATCATCATTTTTGTTTATAAGGGAAACCGACTCATACACCAGAACCGGAAACGTCTGTTGGGACTTCACCGGCCCCTTGATGTATATCTAAAAATAAGGACGTGGTGGAAAAATTTTAATGGTATTTTTTAATTTTTAAGCAAGCTCTAGAGCTGGCCAGCTCTTTAATGGCTGGCTGGTGTAGTATACTTGCAATATGGTAGGTGGTAGTTGACTTTTCCTTTACGTGATAGTAAAGGATTTTTTTCACGCCCGAGAAGGTACCACCCCTTACATCAAGGGGCCGGTGAAGTCCCAACGGACGTTTCCGGTTCTGGTGTATGAGTCAGTTTCCCTTATAAGCAAAAATGATAATGGCTCCTTCTTGTACAAAAGATTCCGGAAGTAAGATACCCCTCCATTCGGATCTCCGGGAGAGGGGTGTACCGGGGGCGCCAACATCAAGATTTAACATATCCTTCTCCAATATATGTGGCCTAAATTCTAACCTGAACTCCGTCCACCATTTCCTCCAGGCTAATAGGCCCCAACTCCTCTTCCTCACCGAAACTCAAATCAGTGCCAAAGCAGCCACTAATCACCTTAACTTCCCGGGGTATGAGCTCCTTACTTCCTTTAGATTGCATGGAGGCGTGTGCGCGTACGTCCGTGGCAATCTACCCTGCACGAGACTCCCCAATTTAGAAGCTGGAAGAAAATACATACTATGGATAAAACTCTTTCTCTCAGGGCTGCAACTAAATTCATCTGTTGCATTTACCGGTCTCCTTCTGACAACAACTTTGTCCAGCTCTTTGACTATCTTTCTGAAAAAAACGACCATCTCATTTCTAAATATCCTTCCTCCGAGGTCACTATTCTTGGTGACTTCAATGTCCATAATAAGGAATGGCTAGGATCCTCAAAAACCGATCCACAAGGAAGAACAGCGGAGGCCTCTGCAGTTAGCAATTCTTTAGCCAATATGGTTCAGCAACCTACTTACTTTCCTCGCATCCCAACACACAGCTCAAATCCCTTGGATCTCCTTCTTACTACAAAGCCTGGCTGCTATAAGATATAAGTCACCGCTCCCCTTGGTCGCTCAGACCACGGCATGGTCACTGCTTTCTGCGCAATGCAACCCGAAGTCACACAGTCATCACACCCACGTATCGTTTGGCACTACAACTCCGCGAACTGGGACGAAATGCGAGATTACGTTTCCTCATTTCCATGGGCGTCTGTCTGCTTCTCTCATCCTGACCCCTCTGATATCTCACAAAACGTCACCGAAATTATCGAAGCTGGTATGGAATTATTTATTCCACGTACACAGAAAACCTCTGCAGCCACTCAAAAGCCCTGGTTCTCTAAATCCTGTGACAAGGCCAGACTTGAAAAGGTCAAAGCTCACAAAACGCTTCTACACAATCCCAGTCACGAAAACCGTCAAGCATTTAACGAAGCAAGAAACCGGTATGTCCGCATTCTTTCTGAGGCAAAAAACTCGTTTAATAACCACATCAAAAACAAAGTCCTCTCAAGCTCCAACGGCAGCAAACCCTTCTGGACTCTTATTAAATCTATTGGGAATAATTTCTGCAAGAGCACGTTCCCACCTCTTGTATCAGGGCATGAAATTGTTTCTACAGCCCTGGGCAAGGCTGAACTTTTTGCCTCGCTGTTCGCTGGAAATTCTACTCTCAACCCACCTCCAAATGTTCAACCACCAAAAGTCCCCAACGTCGCGCATAAAATGACGGATATCATTTTCAAAACTAAAAATGTACGAAAGATGCTCTCTTCTCTTAATACCAGGAAAGCCTCTGGCCTTGACGAGATCACAGCAATTGTTCTCAAAAAATGCGCACCAGAACTTGCTCCTGTCCTGACTCGTCTTTTTCAGACATCTTACAATAGAGGCATATTCCCTAGTAACTGGAAAACTGCTCGAGTACAACCCGTCCCCAAGAAAGGATCCAAAGCGCTTCCTAGCAACTACAGGCCCATTTCTCTCATTTCAGTCGTCTCTAAAGTGATGGAAAAGTATATAAACACCGAATTACTAAAATTTCTTGAAAAACACAGTCTAATCCACGACAGGCAGTATGGATTCCGTCAGCGCAGATCGACTGCCGACCTCCTTTCCTTTGTCACCCATTCTTGGAACAAGTCTATGGAACTACACGGTGAATCCCAGATTGTCGCTCTAGACATATCCAAAAAATTCGACCAGGTCTGGCACGCAGCGCTGCTTAATAAACTTCCGGCCTTTGGCCTACCACCAAAACTCTGTACCTGGACAGCAAATTTTCTCTCCAACCGGAGCATTTCTGTTGTCGTGGATGGCCATTCCTCTAAACTGTATCCAATTAATGCAGGAGTTCCCCAAGGTTAGCCCATACTTTGTTTGTTCTTTACATCAAGACCTCCTCTCTAGCACATGCAACCCAGTTCACAGTTACGCGGACGACAGCACCCTCCACTCAAATATACAATATTATAAGCCTGTCTCTTTAGCCCAATTAGACTGGGGAAGTGGGAATCTTGTACAATTCAACCCCACCAAATCACAGTCTTGCTTTCTTTCTCATAAGAGATACACAAGCCCTAGACCCATCACAATGAACAACCAAGTTATTCGAAGTAATGAGTCCTTTTCACTTGTTGGCATTTCTGTGGATCGGAATTTGAATTGGCATCAACATGTCACGTCAATTGCAGAAGCGGCTGCTAAGAAATTAGGTTTCCTCTTCCGGGCTCACAAATACTTTTCACCAGCTAATCTCTATACCTTATATATTTCACAAATAAGACCAAACCTCGAATACTGCTCCCACATCTGGGGTGCTGCTGCCGCTTCTACACTCGCTATCCTGTACTCCATTCAAAAGAGAGCTATACGTCTCATCGGTGACCCTACTCTCACCCAAAGACTGCCATCCCTTGCCCGCCGACGTGCCGTTGGTGACCTCTCTCTCTTTTATAGATATCTGCACGGGCAGTGCTCGGAGGAGCTTTCTTCCATAGTTCGTCTACCTGCTGCCCCCAACAGATCTACCAGGGGAACAGAGCTAATGCACCCTTTTACTGTCCAGGTCACCAGACATAGAACATCTAGTTATGCCCGCTCTTTTGTCCCGAGGACTTCAAAGTTGTGGAATTCCTTGCCGGTACATGTTTTTCCTTCTCTCCCGAACCGCCAAACCTTCAAGTCCAGAATTAACGAGTTGCCTCTTTCCTCCTTGTCGACACCCACGGTACGATAGTATTTAGGCTGTAAGCCCTCGTGGTGTGTTGTTGAAAAAAAAAATTCAGCGCTCTTAGTTTGTTAAAATAAAACTAGTTTTAGCTGTTGAGCAAAACGTTTGTAAATTAGTGTAATTTTCAGGTATGTTCCCATACGTTTGTTTGGCTACGATGCCGTTATTCTGCAAGGAAACATGGCCTAGGAGGGTTCGCAAATTTTTTATCAAGTCTAACCCAATCAACCCGCAACCACATAAGTCATGTATTTATGAGGAAAATGAAACGAAATGTTACAATTCGCTAGAGATGAACACCAAAGTTGGATGGAAACATAAACTCGTGATGACACTTCTGTTGACTCATTGTGGATTACAAGCTTTTCTTCCGTATTCACATTTTATAACTAAGGTAATATTTAGGTTTATTTTATAATACCAATAGTTATTTAACTATTTTTATTTGTCTAGGGATATAATAACTGGACAAAAGGTCTTTACGGTTATTCATGGGACATGATGGTCCATTCCTGGGATACCATACTCGTTGTGGTTAAAGTTGTTGATAATGATTCTGAGCAGGAATATTTTATAGATCCTCAAGCATGGACTCTCAACGATAGATGGAATAAACATGCTGATATGTGTCTCCAGTATGCCCATTGTTTAAATAAAAATCTGCTTTTAAACAGTCTTGAGAGTAAGTCGTTGTCTGTTGTTACCTTATTCATGGGAAATGTTTCCAAACTAAACATAGATAAGTACATTTTCTTATAACGAATTTATAATGAAATAGATCTCAGATCTCGAGATCAAAGGATCAAAGTAATTGAATTATTGGAGGTCAGTAGCAGGCCAATTAGATAGCCTGATGCTCAACAACATAGATTTAATAACTTTAACCCAGTCAGGTCAGTTGTTCCAATATTGGAGCTCCTATGATTTTCTGATCGGTGTTGCAATATTGGAACTTAGCCTAAAGAGTTTCCTATTTTCACAAATACAAGTGGCACCACATCGAAATGTGGTCAAAGCTATTCTGTGGCCTCATGTCAATACATCCAGGTTTTAAACCACAGTAATTTTTATTCTATCTTGAAGTCAACAGTAAATTGTTGCACTAGTTAAATTAGTTAAAAAATTAGTTAAAACCTCGAAAAGGTCTACTTGAAAGTAAGGACTAACGCTCATATTTATCTATTTTATCAATATATTTGTATTTTACTGTGAAAATTATGTAGCAGTATCACTTGAGGTGTAAATAGCATCCAGATGACACCTATTGTTGTTACAACACAAGATATTTGTATGCTGTTCCATTTTTAGAACATTGGGAAGGATAGGGGCAAGTTTTGGAAATCTATTAGCGAATCAGTATAACAATATATCACCACAGTAGGCGTTGTTAGAAAAAGTCTGGACGCAGAATGTGCGTTATGGTAGCGAATTTTCGAAGTCTGGACACAACAAGTGCGTTATGGTAGCGAATTTTCATTAAAACGTTATTTGATCCTAAATATTTGATGTGAGCCTTCAGACCACCTTATTCAGTTTGAGCGTTATCAAGGAAAGGATAACATCAGGGAACTGGGACTAGGAGGTTCTGTTGTGATGAATTTCCTATCGAAATTAACAAAAAATGTTGCTTTTAAAATTTATGGAGATAGATATTTTTCGTCTCTGAAACTCGTCAATTGTTCACAGAAGTTTGGATATGGATATACGGGAACCATAAACTCAAACAGACTGTTGTAAGCAAGGTTCTTGCTTAGGCATTTGTATTTTATGTAATTGTCATCTATTTAAGTAATCTTGTCATCTTATTCTTACATCTGGAGGGGTAATTTTCTGTCACTGGTAACTACATTCTCCTATTCTATCTAATTTTTCGAAAGACGCTGCTACCAACACTATTGAGAGTTGCACCCTAGGAGCTATAGGTTTCGCAAATGATTATGGTTGGATGGACAGCAAACATTTCTTGAAATACATGGAACATTTCATAAAACATCCTAAGCCCAGCAGAGAAAAGCCAGTGCTTCCATTCTTTGAAGGCCACATGAGCCACAAGCAGATTGAAGGTGTGTTGAAAGCAAGACAAAATTACATGGTGATGCTAATCCTACCAACTCACTGTAGCCATCGAATGCAGTCGCTTGACTTAACGATCTTTGTACCCATCAAGGCTTAATATTCTCGAGAATGCGACAGTTATACGACAAGCCATAAAAGGCGGATAATTACTATCCACGACGTGGTAAGTTTGAGCGGTAAGGTCTTCCAAAAAGTGGCTACAGTGGACAAGGTTGTCAAGGGTTTTGCAACTGGAGTTTACCCATATAATCCAGATATATTTCAAGAAACAGATTTTCTGCCGTCATATGCTCATAAAATTGAAAGCATATCATCAACCTCAAGTGCTATTGAAGCCAACGGCCAAGGATCGAGTTCAACACATGTAATTGTGACCCAGTCTTCATCGACCGCCAATATTTTGCAAAATGGTAACATTACACCACCACTAGCATCTTCCTTCAACAATCCAGGACATAGCTCGTCGAATCTTGCTGTAACCCAGTCTTCTTTATTCGCCAATGTTTTGCGAATCGTATCCTCCCCTATTGAAGTTTTGGAGAATAAAACAAAAGGCAAACGTAGTGGTAAATGCAGAGAAAAATCAGTAATAGTCACCAGTACACTAAGTGAGATATAGGACACGAAGCACGTGCCGCCACCTCGTTGCGGAACAATTTACTAAATTGTTAGTTGGTTGTAAACAGTTTCTATTTTTAACACTTTGTGTTATTTGGAGCTGCCGTGACAACATACTACTTGGTTCCGCAATGAGGTGGCTGCACGTGCTTCGTGTCTTATATATCTCACTTAGTGTTGCCGGCTGGCTACCATAGCCGTATTATTTTATAAGTGTATTGTCGCTGCAATTAGTATGCCGTACTGACGAGCTCTAATGAGAGCGAAACCGGTCTACGGTTCTAATTGTGGTAAAAATGCATCTAGACTTACACCAGTACACCCGTAAAAATGATTGGGAAGAAAAGCGAGAAAATACATCTAAAATGGCAGCAGTTAAGAAAATATTTAATTTCGTAGAAGAGGGATGTGAGACTTTGCAATAAAAAAGAGTGAAAAATCTAGCGACAGCCTCAAAGCTAATTATGAACAAGAATAAAATGGTTAATAAGGAGACAAGACCTGGAGCGATTAATGAGAGTGATGAAAGCGGCAGCAGCGAAAATGTGGAGCAGGACATTTCTTGTTTATAACTCTTTTGTCATAGTTTATACAAAGACAGCAAGCAAGGATAAGGATGCCTGCAATGGTAGACTGAAGATCAACCCAGGCTTCAGGGGCCACTGCAAAATTCAGGAGATCGTGAAGGAGCCCATGCTTGAAATGAGGTCAGACTTCGCGAGCCCGCGAATGTGCAGGGAAAACAACTTTACAGTGGAAATCCCTGATCGCGAGGCATGGCGGGAGGAGACGCCGGGCATACCACGGGACGCGCTCGTCTGGTTCACGGACGGATCTGGCGGGGAGCGTGGGACGGGGGCCGGTGTTTACTCGGAAGGACCGAGGGTAAGTCATAGTATTTCCCTCGGAGCCCATGCAACGGTGTTTCAGGCCGAGATGTACGCCATCCTGCACTGTGTGCGGGAGAACAAGAGGAGGGGCTACAACAACAAGCGGATCCTCATAGCCACAGACAGCCAGGCAGCCCTTAAGGCACTAAGTAGCCCACGGGTAAATTCCTGACTGGTGAGTGCGTGCCGAGACGAGACGAGCGACCTGGCTGGGCAGAATGAGGTGACCCTCATCTGGGTGCCGGGTCAGTCGGGGGTCAAAGGCAATGAAGAAGCTGACAGTCTCGCGAAGAGAGGGTCAGCAGAACCATTTATGGGACCAGAACCGGCTCTGGGCGTGTCAAAGAGCACTGCCAGGGGAGCCATTAAGTCCTGGGTCAGAAACCAACACAAGGTGTACTGGGCGGACTGTCCAGGGCTCAGACATGGGAAGTCAATAATTGACGGACCCAGTTCAAAGAGAGCTGTAGAGCTGCTAAACCTTAGCAGAGGACAGCTCAGAAACACAACAGGTCTCTTGACAGGACACATGGCCGTCAAGAAACACCTGCATAAAATGGGGCGGTTCGAAGGGGACCTCGCATGCAGACTCTGCGGCGAGGGGGAGGAATCAGCCCAGCACATCTTGTGTGAGTGTATAGCTCTGGACCGGAAAAGACAACTGATCTACGGTCACTCTAGACCGGAGACAGAGCAATATAAAACTTCACCCTACCAATCACTGTGCAGACTAGTTCAAGGCACAGTGATTTTGGAATGGGTGGAGTAAGACTAAGGGTATGCACATCAACCAAGGGTTGCGGTGCTATCGGGGCGGCAAGGCCGCGGACGAGCCCTGAGGGAACAAAAAAAAAGGATAAGGATGGATTATGTGTCAAGCTTGTCGGAAGTGGGCTCACGAACAATGTGTGAGAGTAGATGAGGACGACGACGAGTTTATCTGTGAATTGTGTAAATAACACATGTTTACTGAATTTTTATATGGTGGTCCTCCATGCCCCATTATATGGGGCATAGAGGACACATCTTATTTTTGACAAATTCATATATTTTTTCTAATAAATGACAGTATATAGTTTATGTTGCATGGTATATGGTTCTGTCATTAGTATATGATTTAACCGTTTTTCTTTCATATATTTTTATTACCTCAAATATAAATGTTACAGAAAAAAGTAACTTAGCTGGTCCTTGCTGCCCCGGTCTCCCTTACTTATCAGTGCTCATCACAGGTTCCAATCTTCACTAATCAATTATTGGGGGAAAAGGCTCGTAGCGACGCAGAGAAGACGCTGTGGCCATTCAGCCCATACCTTTTTTATGTTTAATGTCATAAAATATATAATTTACAATTTTTTTCGCTACATAGTAAAAATCACATTTGATTTAAATTTAACATTGTGTCGCTCTTATTGAGACACCCTTTATATTAACTCAGATATTTAGTGTTATTGTAGTGTTAGTGCAGTCAGCTGTGTTTAGCTAAAAAATAAGAAACTGATACAAAAAACCGGTCTCTTCTTTGTAGATCACGAAAACAGTCTTTCAACTTTCGACGAAAAATCACCAAATTATATAACATCCGGGAATGTATCCATATATGTTGATGTATGGTGCTCCTTAAACGGAAGATTCCAGCAGAGAATGTACAATCCCAATTATGATCTAATGAAAGCCAACTGGTCCCCTTTCCAACCTGTTGAATGGCTTTTGCCACTATTAACTTCTTATAGTGGACTGAGAACCAAAATGGCAGAGTTAACTAAGGAAGTATTTTCTTGGTCAAATTTTACTGATGTCCTGTTTGTGGCTGATTTCCCAGGTAAATATACTTTTGTATTACCATAGTTTTAGTAGCATCAGTCTGGGATAGATGGACATGAAGAAACATTTTGGACTGTAGCTCAACAAAAATATCTAGGAACATTTTAGTGAATTTTCTTTAAAAAAATTCACTAATGAGGAGATCCCGACTTTTGAATTTTGAAACTGACCCTAGAACACATATCCAGGGTCAGTGTCAATTACATATATATATATATATATATATATATATATATATATATATATATATATATATATATATATATATATATATATATATATATATATATATTGTCACGAAGTGACGTAATGGCCATTAGAAATCTAATTAGTTAACAGGGGAATAGATCCGTACCATCCGTATTTAATTTAATTTATTTTGCTATTAAAACATTTAATAAAATATAGTTTCAAGAAAGCGTCGCAGGATCGGTGGAAGGGTAAGGAGTATAGCGGGTTGAGGTCGCCCAGGCGGGTCCTGCGGTATGCGAAGCGAGGAGAGCAGGGACGGATGGGCTGGTCCACTGCATCAACCTACGCGCACCGCGTGCGGCGCATAAGCTTCGGATGACTGAGGCCGCATCGAGGTCTGGATATATCGACTGTAACGGGCTCGACAAGTTAGTTCTTTTTCAGCAGTCGCAGGGGCCGTCACGGAGAGTAACCAGCCACCGTCCGCGTCTTGATTCTTGGTGTTTGGTTGTATTGTGTATTTCAGTAGCGAATCCAGCGGAGCCAGGTCACAGAGAGGAAGCAGCCACCGTCCGCGTCTTGATTCTTGGTATTGGGTTTTATTGTGTATTTCAGGCCGGCCGTGGGAGAGTACGCAGCGATTCGTTAGGTGCACCAGCTTGGTAGAATTAGCAGCTGTGGCAAGTGGAGAACGCCGTCTTCAGCAGGCCGCTTATTTCCGCTTCGTTTAGTTGGGTCGCTGTTTCCATAGCTGTACGGTGCAGGGCCTGTATGAAAGGGGTTTTCCACGGATCGACGACTCTCTCTGGCGGCGAACACCTGGGCGCGCTTGGTGGCCTTCGCCAGAGGTGACGTTAAAAGTCCAGGTGTGGAAAAGATATTGAATGTTGTTGTGTTTGTTAGTGGTTTTATTTCAGAGAGACGGCCGCAAAGGAGCTTCGGATAAATAGGTCCATCGTTCGTTTCTGTCTGTATCCGCGGGGCGACCTGGGGGAGCCGGGGCTCGCGTTCCTTGGCTGGAGTCCCGAGAGCGCGAGAGCACTGGCAAAGCGGCCGACTGCACGTTGATTTGAACCCCGGGGGCGGACTAGCCACGATCAAATCATCCCAAAGCGGTCTCCCGTGGCGCAGCTCTCGTGCTCCTGGATCTGGACGCCAGCGGGGATATTTCGGGCTGCAGCAGGTCTCCACCACTCCTGGCGATCGAAACAGTCTGGCGATACCCGGTGTCCCGACCGTCCGACTGACATTATTGTGAAAACCTTGTCGTTTTCAGTCTTCGGGGGAAAAGCTTTATATGTTTCCGTCGGGAGGCGCAAAGGGGTCGCGTTCCTGGGCTGGAGTCTTCCCGAGAACGCGAGAGCACTAGCAAAGCGGCCGACTGCACGTTGATTTGAACCCGGGGAGCGGACTAGCCACGATCAAATCATCCCAAAGCGGTCTCCCGTGGCGCAGCTCTCGTGCTCCTGGATCTGGACGACAGCAGGGATATTTCGGGCACCATTCCTGGCGATCGAAACAGTCTGGCGATACCCGGTATCCCGACCGTCCTGAAGGCACCGCCTGGAGGCTGTGTTTTCTTTTAACTTGATAGTGAGGACTTCCTTTATTTTGTCGAGGGGAAATTTCCATCTCCCTAGGGAGACACTTCCTCCGGTCGTAGAGAGTCTGTATGACTGCAACGCATGATTGAGGGTCCGGAATTAATATTGCATGCCCGCTTAAACCGACCACCTGTCCGGTGCCTTGCTTTGGCGATCCTGCGACGCTTCTGCCCGCTTACAACCCGCGAGTTTACCACCCCTATTCGTGATACCGTCCGTATAACTCGCGAATATTTCAGTTTCTGCCTCTGGTCTCTAATAAATTGATTAGCTGTCAAATAAGTTAGTTTAAACGTGGGGTATACCGGGAGAATCCCTTGTGTAAATATTTCTTTGTATATATTTTGTAAATATTTCTCCACCAATACTTTTGTAAATAGATTATTTGTTTTATACGGTATTTCATTTAAAGCTTCCTAACCAATCCACCCCAACGTAATACGTAACATCCTGATCTCTAATACATAGGCCATAATTAAGGAGTCCTGAGGGACTTCGCCTGAGGACTTAGGTGAACCCTGTCTCCACTGAAGTTTACCCCGGGTCCGTGTAGCTGTAAATAGCAACCGAGGACAGATATATAGTCCTGAGGGAGCGCAGCGTCTTCCTTTAAACCAACGCTGCTGGCGCCTGAGCAAATCCCGTAAATAAAGCCGTATCGATAAGGTTATCCCGTGGGAACCTCCCCATATTAGGGAAAGATAACCTTATCCCGATTTGACCCCTCACTATATATATATATATATACCCCTCACTATATATATATATATATATATATATATATATATATATATATATATATATATATATATATATATATATATATATATATATATGCATGTGTGTGTGTGTGTGTGTGTGTGTGTGGCTGTGTGTGGCATACCGATAACTCAAAAAATAATGTGCCGATTTTGACTAAATTTGCAAATGGCTTGGATAAGTTCGTTACCCAGACAAATCGGTCCAGGTTTTCCCGGAATTTTTTTTCCGAAAAAAATTTATCTCTCCAGAAATAACAAAGTAAGGGCAGCTAGATTTAGTGGGCGTGTTTGTATTATGATGATTGAAGCATGTACCAAAATATAGGTCTATAAGATTAAAGACAAAAAAGTTATGAGCAGTAAAAAAAAGGGTGTTCCTCAAAACGTCAAAGTCGCGATTTGGAATATTAAAATTTGCAACATTTAGGCAAAGAACCTGACACAAATACGGATTATGTAAAGAAAACGTCGCAAGAAAAGTATTCTGCAAACACTTAAGTTTCAACTTCAACCGTTATTGTCCTTCATTCGCTCTAATTAGACCTCATCAGTAGGGTATACTAATTACAGCGAGAACACACCTATAAAGTAGTACGGCCATAGTAGCCAGCCCAATAGAACATTGTGAGATGTACGATAGGGTCGCCATCTCGGTGCGGAACCAGGTAGTATGTTGTCACGAAAGCTCTAAATAACACAAAATATTATAAAATAGAGACTGTGTACAACCAACTAACAATTTTAAGGATTGTTAGCCCTGGCCCATTTCTTCCCTAATATATATGAGATTGGCTACCATAGCCGTATTACTTTATAGGTGTGTTCTCGCTGTAATTAGTATACCGTACTGATGGGCTCTAATTAGAGCGGAACCGGCCTGCGGTTCTAATTATAGTGAGACTATATCTAGTCTTATATTTAATATCTAGCCCATAGTTAGAAATAAGAAAATTTCCTTGTTTCTGGCGTGTTTTAGTTTCCATTCACGTACTAAAATATACTTTTAGGGATGCATTTAGAAAACTACGTCAGTGAAGATCTCACAAATGTTTCTTTAACAGTATTAGAAGGCGAAGTATTCTACGAAATCGAGGACGAGTTTGCTGATCAATCGTTTGGTGTTAAACTGAAGAAAGGTTCTTCATATCCTGTGGAAGTTGGAATCTTTCACAAGATTCACACTGTCAGCAAAGATCCCTCATGTTATATGTATACATTTATTAATAAAACAAATGAGTACAGGCAGAATAATAAGCGGAAACCTTATAGTAGAACACACGGTATGTACTCACCATTTCCGTTGATAGAAGATATGCCCAACAGATTGAATAATCTGGGAATAATGATGAAGCATGCCTTTGATGGAATTGGTCATGTTACCTTAAAATTTTTTGACTGGATTAGAAGATAGATTTAATTATTTTATAGTGTGTAGAATGATACTTAATTTTTCTTTAAAAATAAAACATGAATTTTATTAGTTAGCATTTTTGTTTTTCTTTGTCCTGCCGTGCTTTACTTTAAAATTGCCAGGGTGCATCAGTTTATAATAGGGGGTATTTACCAATAAAGATACCGCATAATTTTAAGACAAAAAGTTTTTTAAAAAATCGTGCGGAAAGGCTTCGGTTTTGAGAGAGAGTCTGATTTAGCATGTCTCTAATGATGACTTTCTTTGATAACTTCCGAAACGTTTCAGATAAAAAGCGCATTTTTCAGGCCAATAAGACAGGGATAAAAGAGAAAATAATATTTGTCGATAGACCTGCGTGGTTGAGGTAAGTAAAACGATGAATATTTTTTCTCCCGATGGACTTTTTCCATTTTTCACACCAAATAATTATATTTAAGACATCTCCACATAAAAAAAGGTATACTTGTTTTATAGCCTTGTGTCTATCAGAAATATCTGGTGCCCATCCCCCAATTAATGTTGTAAGGTTGTTTCTTGAGTGCCGGGATAACTCAGTGAAGACACTTTTCTATTAGATCTATTTATTTACAATTTCCTAAAAATATAAAAGTATTTACCCTATATACATTATTTACACTTATAAATTATAAATCGAAATATAATGGTTGGACGGTTCTTCCTACTGCGGAACGGAACTGGGATATTTCTTCCGGACAGGACCCCTTTTCAGAATTCTCAGGTTACAGCCTAGCCAGTCGATGATGTGCTTTCAGTTGCGTTTTTGTGTGTGGGCGGGGGGCGAAGGGGGGTCGTATGGAATGAGCTTCCCCTATTTAGCACGCAGGACTGAGCATCAGGTACTACAACAATTTTGGCTTTTTGGCCTGACCAGCGGGTTACGATCGGGAATCAGCGCGGCTCATAAGCACCCTGGTCTGTCAATACAAGGAGGGAAAGGGGCGGCGGTGTGGTTTGATCTTAGACGCTAACTCCCAGGAATCAACAACTGGGACAGGCGTTTTAGACCAAACTAGATCGTACCATGCTATTACATCCAGGAGCCAACATCTGTTGTAATAGTCGGCAAATCATTTACCACACTGCCGTATAATATCGAAGCAAACTGACCTAAGGCTGAAGATACTCGCCTGGACCGTGGATTGCTGCTTACTGGCTATGTCGGTGTATTGGTGAATGCTCGAAGCGAACTGATTTTCCTTGAATCCTCAGCCTCCTTTTATATGCGTCCGTCAGCAGTGCTGGCCTTAACCACCCAGGCGCCCCCGGCGAGTCAATCATTTGACGCCCTTTATTATATGATAATGATATAATACTTATGTATAATTATATATTAAAATAATGAAAGAAGTTAATTGGGTAGCACATTTGTTTTAAATTTAAGATAACTCTAAGCTTGTCTGGCAGTTGGTTGAACTCGAAACGTGTTAAAACTTTACTTTTCTAGCTTTTTTGTCAGCAAATTTTCTAATAAGACAAGCAAAATCTAGATTTTCTGCAACTTGATTTTCCATGGATAGTGAGGCCAAACTGGTCAATTTGGTTTGAGACACTGGTATTGCTAACAGAATAAGCAACGATATCCAGGTGTTGGGATATAATTCTTGAATGTAATGCTTCTTGATAAAGTTTAAGGCTTCAATAGGCGTTGCTTGATTGTCTTCAAGATAATGTTGTAGGCGTAAAATTTCACCGCACAACAAATTGCCATCGATATCTGATATAAAGTTGACAGTTAACTGTTCCTGTAATTTAGCACAATGTTTTAATAATCGGTCTTTATTTTGTTAAACAAGAAACTCCACGTCTTGCATCTGTTCAAATGTTTCTTTTATAGATATAGGCACAGTATCCAAAAAAGCATTAAAGAATTCGCGGCGCCCCTGTGCTCCGGCGCCTTGGGCGACCGCCGGGGTCGCCCTCCCCCTCCCACCTAAAGCCGACGCTGTCCGTCAGTTATAAAATGTAGATAGCCGATGATAAGACATTGTCGCCTGATTAATAAATATCTTGATTTATCTGAAACCATTTTTTCTCGGTATTTTGTGTTTGTTTTTTTTTAATTAAATTGCATGATATAAATTAATATTTATGAATTTACTTGGTGCATATATGTTTAATTACATTGTATCGATGTGTATTTTTTCACCTCGTTCCAGGGTGTAGTAATTATTCATTTATAAGCTATTTTCCTATAGGTATAAAGTTTAAATTATGATTCTTGCAAATGTTAAAAATGTAAATTTTGTGAATGCTGGGATTTTATGTTGCTACATTGTTAATATTGTAGAATAAATAATATCCTGTTCATCCTATCCTGTACGAGTGAGTTATTGTCAATTGTCCATATCAAATTGGAAATTGAGCCTCAAATTAAGGTTTTAGACATGATACAATTACTAGAGAGATATGATAATGCGACTACCTATTTTTGCAGTCACGCGCATGCGACATGGGGTGAATACAGTCGCAACATAATAATATGCTGCGGTACAGTGAGTTTGACGTTTCATCACATCTCATAACCTCCTAACAAATTACGAAACTGTTGTTTTTTTATTAGATTTTACAAATGGATTCACAGGTCACAAGGCAAACTACGAGTGTCTTGCCGCAGGAAATGGACGCGAGCATAGGTTTTATTAAATCGTTATAAACAAGGCCTGGGTAAAGGTAAAAGGTGCAGTTTAAGCAGAACACTTCCTCTAACCTCCCGACCTGCCCAGACCATCAGCTTGACTAATTAAAACGCTGGGGGCAGGATAAGTATGAGGTAATTAATCCTGGCATATATCAAGGTCATGCGAGCATAATACCTAATGTGTACATTACCTCATGGTTGTCCTTCCCTCAGCGTTTTAATTAAACAAACTGATGATCAGGGTAGGTCAGGAGTTTGGGGGAAGGGTTCTGCTTAAACTGAACCTTTCACTTTTACCCATGTCTTGTTTATAACGATTTAATAAAACCTGTGCTCGTGTCCTTTCCTGCGGCGAGACACTCGTGACAAACTTGATGCAAACAACCATTACCACCTATAGTACGAGGCCTAAATGCTCTGACATCACGAGCTGTGACGTCACCTTAAAGCGGCAAGCCACTTTTAAATGTGGTATGGTAAAGCCACCCTCATCTGCCAAGCTTAATGTTCTCTGAAAGTCGCCGGTCAGGGAATGACACAGTTGTGAAGGATTAGATTTGTGAATTTTTGTTTGTTGATTAAAAATTGAAGTTTATTACCAACCTTTTACTTACTTTTTTGGTATACTGCCTTGTTTTGCAGTTTATATTTTTGGCAATAAACTTTATTATTACTATTATTATCGACTTTAGCCTGAAGGGCTTTCACACTCCGTCAAAGGGGAACATTCACTCATCCCGCAAGTATCTCAGATATCAAAGGGACTTCGATCAGATGCAGCCCTTTCTAAGTTATCGGACCCTTAACGACAACGTGACACATCCTCATTTCCCAGGAATCTCCGCACGTTGTGGGCAGTTGCAAGTATTATCGACTTCATAACCTTATAAATGTGCTCTTCTAGACAGAGTCTCTTAATGTTCTCTCAAACATTCTTAGGAACCACACCAGTTGATGACATGACTATACTGGAATCACTCGGACACTATCTGCCCTCCACTGTCTCTTTACTTGTATCTCCAGGTCTCTGTACTTAACGATCTTCTTGTTGTACTTTATCTCTAGATTATTAGTATTCGGAATGGCCACATCAATCAGCGTCACTTAGTTGCAGGTCTTATCCACTTAATATCTGGCCTGTTGTGTGCAATTCTTTTGTCTGTGAGCACGTTCCGATCCCAGTACAACATGTATCTTGAGTTTTCTAGAACAGTCTCAGGAGTGTATGTATAGTGGGGCACCTTACTAAGATTTAAAAGTCCCAGTTTCAGAGCCAGTTCTTGATGAAGTATTTTGGCAACTGCGTCATGCCTCTTATTATACTCTGTTGCAACAATCGCTTGAAATCCTTCGGTGACGTGCTGGAAGATTCTGATGACTGACACCCAAATCTACATTTGTCATCTTGGACCGAATTATCTCCAACTATATAGTTGGAGATAATTCGGTCCAAGATGTAAAAGAAGAAATTACTTGAAGTATATACTTCAGGTAATTTCTTGTTGGGATGACCTGATCTTCTGGTCAGCAAAAATATTCTTTCTCTGGAAACATCTATCCGGACACCAACCAGTAGTTCGACGCCAATTTGGCGACATCTGTCTGAGAGGTCTCATTCAGATGTCGCCTATGGAGAGGTTTCTGCATCCAAGATTGCAGCTTGTCCTGATCAGTGCGATGGTGACATTGTATTTCATTTTCTTTTAATTGTAGCGGCGTTGAATCATCTGCCTCGCATATGGCACGGTGTAGTTCAGAAGTAACCGCCCGACGGTGGAAATATGTACGTAGGTTTAATATCTTCTGGTCTAATTGTTTACCCATTTCCAACACTCCTCTTCCAACTTAGTGTCTGGGTTTGTCAACAGCACTACGGGGTGATGCTTTTTCCATTTTGTTAGAAGTGTTTGAAGATTCTTTTGTATATTTTCTATGTCTTTTTGCTACAGTTTACCATCCCAAATGAACAGCTAAGTGCAGAAAAAGCATATGTATTAACAGCCTTAGTCAGGTTCTGTCTGATGAGATGTGTTCGCGCCACCTGCTTTACTCCTTTCGTAAACTCTTTTGTCAGATTGTTCTTCATTACTAAGTGGTTTATTTTTCTCGCTTGCTGTATTTCCAGGTATTTATAAGACTTTTCTACATCCATCCAGGCAATTTGCTGCCCATTCTGCATTTCATATACATTTGGTTGTATCTTTACTCTGATTACACACAAAGTGCGACATTTGTCAAGCCCAAACTAGATGTCAATATCTCTGGAAAACCCTTCCACGATTTTAAGGAGTTGTTGCAAGTGGTTCTTTGTGCGGGCCATCAGCTGAAAGTTATCCATATACAGCAGATAATTTAGTCTCATTTACTCCCTACCATTGCTTTTTATATCAAAGCTATTATTATTATAATTTTTTTAATTTGTTGGGCAACCGTCCAAGGCTCCGACACACTCTGATGTCCACCCAACGTCATTACACCCGTGCCTACGCCCCGCTCCAGCGGTGGTAAGAGAGCACGGGGCCGGAAATCATTAATCCAGGTTCAGAGAACGGAGGAGACGTAAAGATCCAATGACGACAGATTTCTGCATTCTGCAAGCTAGTGAATATGCAGCGGCGTGGCATGCGGGAATTTTCTCGAGTTCCTGCAGCAGCGTATTGGGTACACCCACTAGACAGCCAATAATCAGAACAACGAGTCGTATATTGTGTCCCGGCTAAAGCTGCTTAAGCTCAAACATAAGGTCTCTATATTTGGTCCAAACAGAATTTTATTTTTTGTCGAGAAGGATAATGTCAGGCCTATTAGCGGCTACTGGCCTGACAGTGGAGACCGGGAAATTCAAGTATATACGGCATCTCTCGTTCTCCACCACGGACTCAATATCCCCCGGTTGGTGAGGAAGCACTGGTGTTTGGTCTATCCCATACGAATGTCGAAGATGGTAATATAACACTCGAAGGGCCATATTATGCCGACACACGTAATTGGCAGACGCCATCACCAGACATGCACTCAAGAGATGCATAAGAGTCTCCGGCGATTGATGACAGATTTGTTATTACCATGTTTGGTAGTCCTTTACCTCCGAGATGTCTTTGGAGGTATAAGCGTGGAACTGACGATCTGGAGTGCAAGCTTCGATGTTTGTTGAGAAGCTTGCGAGTATCTCTATCCAATTGGCGCAACTCTTCCACTGTCCACTTTATCACTCCAAAGGAGTAACGGATGACTGGAGCGGCAAGTATGTAGCCAGCACCTTGTTTAGCCCGGACAGCTCTGAATGTCAGATTTGGCGAAGCCGCTGTTTATACTTACAGCGGAGAGCCTCTTTCGTTTTTGCAGCGTCATGAATGCCTAATTGCTTAACACCTAGATACGTATAAGTCTCTCCAGCACCTAGATGTTTTATGGTGCGTCCGTCGTGCGCATCATTTGGGTACCCTTGAAGTCGCCCCCTATTTATATGGACAACAGCGCACTTGTTCAAGCCAAGATCCATCCCGGTGTCAATCGTAAACTCATGTACCACCCTATGAGCTTGTTGGAGCTCGCTCTCACCACAGGTATAGATTTTTAAGTCATCCATATAAAATCGATGACTAATCCATTGTCTTCTGTTTGAGGGTGCCCTACAGAGATAACCGTGGTTTTTTCGGAGAGCTGCACTCAGCGGTAGCAGCGAGAGGCAAAATAGGAGAGAGCTAAGTGAATCTCCCTGAAACACTCGCCTTCTATATGATATCGGTTGTGTAAGAGTTGTTCAGCTGCCGGATCTTATGACAAACCGTGTCTTCCACAATGATATCAGATGTTCTATACATTTCGCTAGCGGCTCTGGTATAGCAAGTTTGCCGAACAAGCAGCGCAACATATCATGCGACGTCGTGTCAAACGCCTTGCGGTAGTCTATCCAGGCCATGGAGAGATTTCGGAGATACTGCGGTGCGTCTTGTGTAACGCAACGGTCAATCAACAAATTCTCCCTACATCCATCCACTTTTTTCTGGAACCGCGCTGCTCACTGAATTCCCCAAATATTGTTTCCACTGCCCGCAATAACCTAGCATACAAAATCCTAGTAAAGATCTTGTAGCAGGTGTTTTGGCAAGTTATGGGCCGGTAATTCTTTGGCTGCGACAGGTCACCCTTCTTTGGGACCAGTGCGGTTCTCCCTTCGACAAACCCGTGAGGAATTTGCTTCCCATGATTCAACCGTCGGTTAAATATTCGAGTCAGCCGGCGGTGGACAGATGGAAAACTCTTCCAGCAAATGAAATGAATGCCGTCCGGTCCTGCGGCAGCGTAGTTGCGGCAACCTAGAAGGGCTTCCGCAACCTCAGCATCAGTGATTGCCCGCACACCTCTGGTTGTTCGGCATTGCAGTGGCTTCTTTAAATTGGGGCCTAGCCCCACAGATCTCCCTCCAGGAACGCTCGACATGTTGGACATTTAGTTGATCACTGACTGGTTGCCTAGGTGGTTGGAGTATGCGAGAGAGGTTTCTCTGAAAGGTTGAGTTATCAGTTATCCCCCTCACTCGCCTCAGCAACGACTTTTCAAGTGTCGCCAATGCCCGTATACTATCTAAGGCGTGTTGCTTGATGTTTTGTAGCACTGCTATGCTCAGTGTGTGAAGTTTGTGCCTTACAACGGCTGCCACTCGCTGCACACGCCTAGTAAACGGCCTTCTGGCTCTTATATATTCTGTCACACACTGAATACGGGAGGCTTCCTGTCTTGACATTTCTATTTTTATTTGCAACTGCGCTATGCGTCGCCTCAACTGCACGACACTGCGAGAAGTTTCGGCACCTTGACCTGACGGCACAAGGGTAGAGGCAGCCGCATAGACAGCGCAGTTAATGGTCCAGATGTCGGCGTCCTCCGTAAGTTACTCATCGAGACCAGCATCCAGTTGGGCGAGCTGTTCAGGCCTAGGACTAAATCTCATCTTGAGAAAATCCCTTTGACTCAAGTCATCCTCACTCGTTCCAGCGAGGAGCGGTAGCTATTCTGTGATTGGTCGCGGTGGTGTTGGGATCCGGGAAGATATTCTTGTGTACCCTCTCCTGTGCAGGTATGACGCATAATCCCGCAGATGTTGTGCGAAATGAACATGCTCAGGATGCATGGATATCCACAAAGCATGCAACATTCCCATGTATCCCCTCCTTGCAGGCGAGCTGTTGCCATAACACTGCAAAACATCGTTCCGAAGATCATCAGTCCATTCTATTCTCACGTGGTCGTTATTAGGCATCCGTCCATTGTCCTCTCCACCTTGCCTATGGTCTCCATCCTATCGAGACTGGTTAGAGAGGACTTTGCACTTGTCCTACTGCAAACAAGCACAGTATTAGGTCGACGCAGGGTGTTGGCCTGCGTCGACCCCCACAGAATTTCGAATATCCCAAAGGGAGTTTTCGTGTCCACAGTCACAGATTTTCTGTGATTTTGCAGATATGTGGGCAGTTGCGACGCTGGCTGTACCGTCTACGTCCTTCCGAATAGCGATAATTACACTACTGGCTGCGGTGCACCTACCGGCCAAACTTTAAGGTGAGTCGAGAGGAGTTTATTCAGGAATCAGGTAATTTGGATAAAGGAATATAGGACATTGGTAGATGAGACAGGTAAATTGGACAGCGGACAGCTGGCGTGGCTGGCTGTACCGTCTACGTCGTTACGAGTAGCGGTAAGCATTTCTTTTATTTTTATTTAAACAAGACACCACGAGGGCTTACAGCCTAAATACTATCGTACCGTGGGTGTTGACAAGGAGGAAAGAGGTAGCTTGTTAATTCTGGACTTGAAGGTTTGGAGGTTCGGAGGAGAAGGAAAAACATGTGCCGGCAAGGAATTCCACAACTTGGAAGTCATCGGGACGAAAGAGCGGGCATAACAAGATGTTCTATGTCTGGTGACCTGGACAGTAAAAGGGTGCATTCGCTCTGTTCCCCTGGTAGATCTGTTGGGGGCAGCAGGTGGAGGAACTATGGAGGAAAGCTCCTCTGAGCAGTGCCCGTCCAGATATCTATAAAAGAGAGAGAGGTCACCAACGGCACGTCGGTGGGCAAGGGATGGCAGCCTTTGGGTGAGGGTAGGGTCACCGATGAGACGTATAGCTCTCTTTTGAATGGAGGCCAGGATAGCTAGTGTAGAAGCGGCAGCGGCACCCCAGATGTGGGAGCAGTATTCGAGGTTTGGCCTTATTTGTGAAGTATATAAGGTATAGAGATTAGCTGGTGAAAAGTATTCGCGAGCCCGGAAGAGGAAACCTAATTTCTTAGCAGCCGCTTCTGCAATTGATGTGACATGTTGGTGCCAATTAAGATTTCGATCCACAGAAATGCCAACAAGAGAAAAGGACTCATTACTTTGAATAACTTGGTTGTTCATTGTGATGAGTCTAGGGCTGGTGTATCTCTTGTGAGAAAGAAAGCAAGACTTAGTTTTGGTGGGGTTGAATTGTACAAGATTTCTACTTCCCCAGTCTAATATTTTTTGGAGATCCACGGAGACAGAACCCTCGATGAGTCTGCGATCCTCATCTAATTGGGCTAAAGAGACAGGCTTAGAATATTGTATATTTGAATGGAGGGTGCTGTCGTCCGCGTAGCTGTGAACTAGATTGGATGTGCTAGAGAGGAGGTCATTGATGTGGAGAAGAAACAAAGTAGGGGCTAAAGCTGAACCTTGAGGAACTCCTGCATTAATTGGATACAGTTTAGAGGAATGGCCATCCACAACAACAGATATGCTCCTGTTGGAGAGGAAATTTGCTGTCCAGGTACAAAGCTTTGGTGGTAGGCCATAGGCCGGAAGTTTATTAAGCAGCGCTGCGTGCCAGACCTGGTCGAATGCTTTTGATATGTCTAGAGCAATAATCTGGGATTCACCGTGTTGTTCCATAGACTTGTTCCAAGAATTGGTGACAAAGGAAAGGAGGTCGGCAGTCGATCTGCGCTGACGGAATCCATACTGCCTGTCGTGGATTAGACTGTGTTTTTCAAGAAATTTTAGTAATTCGGTGTTTATATACTTTTCCATCACTTTAGAGACGACTGAAAGGAGAGAAATAGGCCTATAGTTGCTAGGAAGCGCTTTGGATCCTTTCTTGGGGATGGGTTGTACTCGAGCAGTTTTCCAGTTACTAGGGAATATGCCTTTATTATAAGATAACTGAAACAGACGAGTCAGGACAGGAGCAAGCTCTGGTGCGAATTTTTTGAGAACAATTGCTGGGATCTCGTCAAGGCCAGAGGCTTTCCTGGTATTAAGAGAAGAGAGCATCTTTCGTACCTTTTTAGTTTTGAAAATGATATCCGTCATTTTATGCGCGACATTGGGGACTGTTGGTGGTTGAACATTTGGAGGTGGGTTGAGAGTAGAATTGCCGGCGAACAACGAAGCAAAAAGTTCAGCCTTTCCCAGGGCCGTAGAAACAATTTCATCCCCTGAGACAAGAGGTGGGAACGTGCTTTTGCAGAAATTATTCCCAATAGATTTAGCAAGAGTCCAGAAGGGTTTACCGCCGTTGGAGCTTAAGAGGACTTTCTTTTTGATGTTGTTATTAAACGAGTTTTTTGCCTCTGAAAGAATGCGGACATAGTGGTTTCTTGCGTCGTTAAATGCTTGACGATTTTCTTGACTGGGATTGTGTAGAAGCGTTTTGTGAGCTTTGACCTTTTCAAGTCTGGCCTTGTCGCAGGATTTAGAGAACCAGGGCTTTTGATTGGCTGAAGAGGTTTTCTGTGTACGTGGGATAAATAATTCCATGCCAGCTTGGATAATTTCGGTGACGTTTTGTGAGATATCAGAGGGGTCAGTATGAGAGAAGCAGACAGACGCCCATGGAAATGAGGAAAAGTAATCCCGCATTTCGTCCCAGTTTGCGGAGTTGTAGTGCCAAACGATACGTGGGTGTGATGACTGTGTGACCTCGGGTTGCATTGCGCAGGAAGCAGTGACCATGCCGTGGTCTGAGCGACCAAGGGGGGCGGTGACTGATATCTTATAGCATTCAGGCTATGTAGTAAGAAGGAGATCCAAGGGATTTGAGCTGTGTGTTGGGATACGAGGAAAGTAAGTAGGTTGCTGAACCATATTGGCTAAAGAATTGCTGACTGCAAAGGCCTCCGCTGCTCTCCCTTGTGGATCAGTTTTTGAAGATCCTAGCCATTCCTTATTATGGACATTAAAGTCACCAAGAATAGTGACCTCGGAGGAAGGATATTCGGAAATCAGATGGTCGGTTTTTTCAGAAAGGTAGTCAAAGAGCTGGACAAAGTTGTTGTCAGAAGGTGACCGGTAAATGCAACAGATGAATTTAGTTGCAGCCCTGAGAGAGAGTTTTATCCATAGTATGTCTTTTCTTCCAGCTTCTAAATTGGGGAGTCTGGTGCAGGGTAGATTGCTACGGACGTACGCGCACACGCCTCCATGCAATCTAAAGGAAGTAAGGAGCTCATACCCCGGGAAATTAAGGTGATTAGTGGCTGTTTTGGCACTGATTTGGGTTTCGGTGAGGAAGAGGAGTTGTGGCCTGTTAGACTGGAGGAAATGGTGGACGGAGTTCAGGTTAGAATTTAGGCCACATATATTCGAAAAGGATATGTTAAATCTTGATGTTGGCGCCCCCTGTACACCCCTCTCCCGGAGATCCGAATGGAGGGGTATTTTGCCTCCGGAATATTTTATACAAGGAGGAGCCATCATCATTTTTGCTTATAAGGGAAACCGACTCATACACCAGAACATGAACGTCCGTTGGGACTTCACCGGCCCCTTGATGTATGGGGTGGTACCTCCTCGGGCGTGAAAAAATCCTTTACTATTACGTAATGAAAAATTCCACTACCACCTGCTATGGATTGGATTGGATTATTATTATTATTATTATTAATATGAGTAAAGTATAAACGATAGATAAGTTCGAAACAGTGTTGCCACAATGACGTAGTAATGCTGACGTTTTAACTCACCTTTACTCTGGTGGCATTTTATGCCTGTTTTGTGGCTGATAGGGCACAAGACTGTAAATTACTAGTCCATGGTTAATCCACGGAAAATCTATGCAGCTAGAAAATTATTTTTATGAATGAACGATTCATAGCTACTACAACTGCGTTTCAAATTTATAATTCTAACGTCTGTTACCAAATAAAATCAATATGCACACAGTTTTATACATTTTATTATAAAATTATATTTACACAAAAATAAAATTTAAATTAACAATTATATACAGAGTATCAATATAATAAAAAGCTTTAGCTACAGCCTTCGATTGTTCCGAATTGCTCCTCTTCGCTCTTTTGATCCCCTTATTGTCGTGCAATCCCAACAATGGAATACTGTAGGGGAAAGTATGAAAATATACTTTCTTTACGCCTTTTCTGAAATAGTGCCAAGTGTTTGATGCTTCGGTTCATTTTGAGACGATGCAGACTTTGATTCTATACAGTTATTTGCAAGAGGATTTACAGTTATGTTAGCCTCCATTGGTTTCTTGCGATGTCCATCCAAGAAATAGGTTTCCATGGTGCCTTTACCTTTTACTTGTATGGTTCCACGACATGTGAGTGGAAATCCCTTTACGCTTAATATTTGGTATACTTCTTTGGTCACCTATAAAATGAAAATTATTCAATTAGCTTTTAAAACTCTTAGTCAATAAAGCTTGTCGGAAGCAGTATTTACTAAACTGTTCACTATTTTTGACATGAAAACCGCAGTAGTGAAACTCAAGACGCCTTTGAGTCACCAAGAAACAAGAACAAGTAAACAGTCGAGCAGGTGCAAAGTTACACCAATATGTAATTAAAAGATAGAAGGTCATCTCATGACTAAATGAGACGTGACGTTTCTGGTTTGGAGCAAGAATTAGAGACAACATTTCACCATCAGCAACTTTCTGCAGTGACTTCAAACACTGGAATTATCATCGTCGCTAACATGACTATCTTCAGCAGCCATTTTCATTTCATTGTAGCTTCAATATTTCATAATTTGGGCAAGGTTCTCCAGATATTTTCCTCCTGGTTTATCTCTTCCCTTTTAGCGAATTTTTTTAAATTAGCTAATGAGGAGTTCTGTGTTATATATATATATATATATATATATATATATATATATATATATATATATATATATATATATATATATATATATATATAGCTCAAAAAGTAATAGACCAAACTTGATCAAATTCGGTAAGGATCTTCCTTTCGCAAGTGGCTTGGACAAGTTCGTTGGCCAGGAAAATCTGACCAGGTTTTAGTGGAAAATTTTGTGTTTTCTTTCTAAAAAATTTTATATCTCCGGAAATAACAAAGTAAGAGCAACCAAATTTGTGTTTGCATTATAAAGAGTGAACTCTCTACCAAAATTTAGGTCTCTATCTTTAAAGACAAAGAAGTTGTGGGCAGTTAAAGAAACAAATTTTGGAGTTTTCGTCAAAAGGTTTAACTCGCAATTTTAAACGTCAAAATTGGCAATGTTTAGGCAAAGAACGTGAAACAAAGACGGATTTTGAAAAGAAAATGTTGCAAGCAGGGTGTTCTGCAAACCCTTAAGTTTTAGATTCAACCGTCATTGCCCTTCATTTTACTAAAATATTTACAGAAAATTCATTTCAAATAGACCCTTTCTCTGATGTTTTGGCTGTCGGTTTAGTTAAGTTGATGCTTTCGCTGTACTTTTAGTGAAGTTTATGGTTTAACAGTCTATAATTTTTTTAAGCTAATTTTTGTATAACAAATTCGTTAATGCATTTTTGCATTTTTTATCGAAATATGATGCGTTTGTAAGAAAAAATCTGGACGTAGTAAGTGCGTTTTGGTAGCGAATTTTCCCTACATTTGCAGTTTAGCTCACGAACGCTTTTCAAGAAACTGTTTTCAGAAACCTGCCTACGATCCCCTCCCCCTGGATCCACAAACCCCAAGAAAAATTTCGTGTTCACACCCCCCAGGGAAGTTACGGGACCAGGCGTGAGTAGGGGTGTATAGTTTTTTTTAGCTAATTTTCGTAGAACAAATTCCTTAATGCATTTTTGCATTTTTTATCGAAATATGATGCGTTTGTAAGAAAAAAATCTGGACGCAGTAAGTGCGTTTTGGTAGCGAATTTTCGGTAAATTTGCAGTTTAGCTCCCGAACTCTTTTCAAAAAACTGTTTTCAGAAACCTGCCTAGGGCCCCCCTGGATCCATAAACCCCAAGAAAAATTTCTTGTTCACACCCCCCAAGAAAGTTACGTAACCAGGAGTAGGGGTGCTGGGCGGGGTAGGTAGTAAAAAGGAAATATGAGCAGAAAATTCGAATAAAACGGGCTTGAAAGCTGTCTTTTTCACATCTTGAAGCCATATCCCTCTTAAACCCTGCCTACCCCGCACAGCACCCCTATCCCCCCAGGTGCCGTAACTTCCTTGGCGGGTAGGAAGAAAACATTTTTCTTGTGGTTTATGCAGCGAGGGTGGTTGTATGCACGCTAGGGGGAACTAAAATCCCCACGACGAAGCAGCCACCCTCCAACCCCTGCCATAAATCAAACCGGGGGGGGTCTGCTTCGTCGTAGACATTTCCTCCCCCCCTAGTGTGCATACAACCACCTTCGTTGCATAAACCACAAGAAAAACTTCTTGTTCATTTACCCCAAGGAAGTTACGTGACCTGGGGCAAATAGGGGTACTGTGAGTGGTAGGCAGGATTTAATGGGGATATGGCTTCAAATATACAGCTTTCAAGCAGTTTTCTTCGCATTTTCTGCTCATATTTCCTTTTTACTACCTACCCCGCCCAGCACCCATATTCACTCCTAGTCCCGTAACTTGCTTGGGGGGGTGTGAACAAGAAATTTTTCTTGTGGTTTGTGCATCCAGGTGGGGTCCTAGTAATGTTTCTGAAAACAATTTGTTGAAAAGCATTCGGGAGCTAATCTGCAAATTTACCGAATTTTCATTATATCCTTAAAATTTCAATAACTCAATTTGCTATTAACGTAAATTTTGTTGGTTAGGAAACCAACATTTAAGTTTATTTTTGGAAAATTTTGGTATATTTTCAAACCATAAGTAATTTTGTTAAAATATAGTACATTGTTTCTACTAGATAGGCTATACCGGTAATCAGATTGATGCCTGCTCGCATTTGCTATTAAAAACATTTTTATGGAAATTCACTTACATAACACACTTGCTGCATCCAGACTTTTGAAAAATGTTTATATATTTTCAAACAATAAAGTTATTTCGATGAAATATGGTACATTGTTTCTACTATATAGGCAACCGAAATTGATGCCTGCTTTCATCAGACATTTGCTATTAAAAATATTTTAAACAAAATTCGCTACCATAACGCACTTGTTGCGTCCCGAATTTTTTTTCTAACAAGGCGTCGTTAAAATAATGTCTGAATGTTGTTATATCTCAGAATATATCCAAAGACTTTCATTTGTCTTCTCCCAGTTTCGTTTAGCAAGCATACTTATTCTCGCGGTTTTTTTTAACAAAGTTTTATTCGTCTCTCTTTTCGGTGTTCTATTATAACCTAAATGCGATGTCTCGCTATCATCTGAACCTTCTAGAGAAAATGGCTTAAAGCCGGAAAGCTTCAATTGAATAGATAACTCTATTACTATGCAACTGCCTTGCAGGAAATCCCTGGTGTAAATAGCTTCGTACCGTGATTGTATTATGGGGAGGTGCTCCATCTTGTTGAAACCATTAGTTACACGTTGACTTCAAAAACGGTCTGATTTTTGTTTTGTCGCATCCACCTGGGATACTGTCAGACCAATATTGGCAGGTATTCCTCATGATTACGTCACTGTTATGGAATCTTATTTTGGCACTCAAGAAAATATTATTGAATAATCTCCTCATAAAGTGCTAATAACTGAGCTTCGGAATCAATCCGGCGCTGATCAATGCACTTTATAAGGAAAATACTTATATCTCTTCAAATTCTTTGGCAAGACGTGATCGAAACATTTGACTGGACTTGTAATTGTCTTAGGGGTGTGTAAAGATCATTATTAATAATCGGCATTACCTGAATTTCCTGGAAAATCTGGCCTGACTGATGAAATGAGGAAGCTACATAAAATGAAAATATCTGCTGAAGACAGAGGGTAATCTCGACAAGGTGATATCGTCCTTTGGCTGTTACGATAAGTTTTTAATAGGTACATACTTGTATTTTGTCGAGAACTCCAGTACTATCCATTCTGCTGGCCACGTTGACTGCGTTGCCCCAGATATCGTACTGTGGTTTCCTCGCCCCTATGACACCAGCTACAACAGGACCTACATTTATCCCTATTCTGATTCTAAAATGGTTGAAGGAGTGCTCGTTGACTTCAGTCAGCTGCTCCTGCAATCTCAGAGCGTAATCAGCCATGGCAGTTACGTGCTTATAACCTTGCATGTCGCAGGTGTTCTGGGTCAATCCTGGAAAAATATTAAAAAAATAATGAGAATGTTAATTGATAACTTTCAGAAAATGTGTGAAATTAACAAACAAAATTAAATAGAAAAGAATGTATGTTTTATATTTATAAATAGAAAATAGAGAAATATCCGTTAAAGAGGTTTAGGCGTTTAAAAATATTCGGGTTAGTTAGTTAATCGTTGATGATAGATATCGCAAGTTACATCATTATAACATACAAAAGTCTGAACGCAGAAAGTGTGTTGTGGTAGGAAATATTCGTAAAAATGTTTTTAATGGCAACTATATCTTGTTTTTAAAAGGACATTTGATTGGCAGTATAACCTATATAGTAATAAATACAAAACTCTGGACGCAGCAAGTGCGTTATGGTGGTGAATTTTCATAGAAATGATCTGGCACAAAATATTTTATTATAACTTTTTTTTCTTGTAACATGGAAATCTAAATTTTGGTGTATAGTTTACTTTTTATATCATAAATCTACCTACCAAATTTGGTTATCATAGATTTTTTATTTTTTTAAATAAAAATTTTTTTCAAATGAAAACTCAAAATTTTTTCGGAAAACCTCGTCCGATTTTTCTGATTAACGAACTTGTCGAAGCCATTTACAAAAGGAAGGTACATGCCAAATTATATCAAAATCGGCCTATTATTTTTTGAGTTATTGGTGTGATACATACATATATATATATATATATATATATATATATATATATATATATATATAATATATATATATATATATATATATATATATATATATATATATATATATATATATATATATATATATATATATATATAAACATATAAAAATTGGAACTGTCCCCGGATATGGGTTCTAAAGGTCCTAGATCGCGCTCATTTGCAAAATTTTTTTCAAAATTCAAAAGTCGGGATCTCCCCATTAGTGAATTTTTTCTACGAAAATTCACTAAAATGTAACAAATTTCATTAAAATAGCTTTATTGTTTCAAAAAGTACAAACATTTTCCGAAAATGAAATAAAAAGTTACAGAAAAAACTGGTCCAATTTTCCTGACCGAAGAACCTCTTCAAAGTATTTACACACCTGCCAAGATATAACTTTTGACAAACAGCTCTATGACCCAAATAAAAAATATATATGAAAATTTGAAATAATATATTTTGCAAAACTTCACCATTTTTTTGCCGAAATTGTAATGTTACACTAAATTATATTTTTTACAAAAATTCGACAACTTCTTTTTTTACAATAACTTGCTAGATATTTATTATTAATGAATAAAATTTCACAAAAATGTTACAAAAAATGATTTCTATAAAAACGCTAGTTATGTATTCGCCCTGTATATAAGTATATAGGAATATTTTAAATCTAATTGTTAATTTACATTATAGTATAGTTTATGCAATTCTGCATTTCAGCATTTATAAATGTTTCCTTTATAATACGTATATAGGTAATATAATATCTACTTTAGCAAGTTTATTAAGATCATTAACTCTGTTAACTTTATAATTGCAATTTAGTATTTTTTATTGTAAACTTCCATAGCAATGAGCTGATGTCACATGATCGACATCATACCACCCAAGTTATTAAATATGTGTAGATTCATAATTTTAGTTAGTTCTGTATTAGACTTAGCCTTGTGTCTTTGCAGTTCTTATATTTTTAATGAATTGTAACTCACCAAGCTTTGAATAAATAAATAAATTTACTTTTAAAGCCGTAAACCGGAGTTACAATTTATTTCGCTAAAAACATTTCTGCGAAAACTTTTCAAATTCAGCCACTATTTGAGAGTGCCTGTATACGGGAGCTCGATTCTTCGACGAGTAATACAAAAAGCTCTCTGAATGCGTCATTTCCATGGGGCTCCACACTCTACTGGTAAAAACGCCGTTTCATAATTTGTGATATGTGTTTGGGCAATGTGACAAAAACGTGAAAAGTTGCAAAACAATTGAAATAACTAAAAAACGGTGAACTATATCAATTTTTTTCCTTACAAACATGCATTATAATTCAATGGAAAATGCAAAAATGCAATAACGATGAAAAATGAAAGTGTGTATGACCTACGACTTATGGCGCACCCTGTGATTATCAAAATATACCATGTATCTTCTATGTAAACGAAGATATTGAGCTTTACGGTAGAAATGCGTCGCCCTGTATATGTGGAAACAGACAAAAACTGAAACTTATCCTGTATCTGGGTTTTAGGGGTTCTAGTTCGTGCTCATTTGAAGAAATCTTGTCAACATTCATAAGTCGTGGTCTTCTCAATAACATTTTTTTTTACAAAAATTTGCTAAAATATAGACTATAAAGCCATAAACTCTATAGCTAAAACCACTGCCAAAGCATCGGAAAGAGGGTCTATTTGAAATGGATTTTCCGAAAATATTTTAGTAAAATGAAGGACAATGATGCTTGAAATTGAAACTTAAGGCTTTGTAAAACACACTTACTAAGAGATTTCTTCTACTCCATCCGTATTGGTTTCAGATTATTTGTCTGAAAATTACAAATTTTGACGTTTCAAATCGCAAATTTGACGTTTTAAGAAGGAAAATTATAAAATTTTCAAAATATTTTTTCTGCTACTTCTTGACCATTTTGCGCTAAGAAAACCGTTGTATGTGACATTCAATTGGTTTTGTTAACCACACAAAATATTTTGTTCTTGTGCTTTCCTCTGGTCACCAGTGACACCCAATCTTTTTTCTTTAACTGCTTATAACTTTTTTTTCTTTTAGCGTAGAGATCTGAATTTCGGCACAAAGCGTAAGCTTAATAGTAGAAACGTATGTGCCAAATTTGTTTGTCATAGATTAGAACTTATCCAAGATACTTACAAAGGAAGGTACATATCGCATATTATCAAAAGCGGCTATTTTTTTGAGTTATCGGTGTTATATATATATATATATATATATATATATATATATATATATATATATATATATATATATATATATATATATATATATATACAGGGTGTTTCAAAAATGATGGTCTATGTTATAGGTACAGCACAAAAAATAAGACTATTTTTTCATATAAACATGGGTCCGCAAATGCTTAGTTTTTTAAATACAGCGTGTTAAAGTTATTTGTTTTTGTCAGTTTTTCACGAATAAGTCCGAGTAAAATTAAAATTTTGGCGTGAAAATTGGCATGTGGGGGTTTTTGAGAGCAAGAAGTTTAATTATGTTATTGCTAATAACACTGCTGGCAGAGGGCGCCACCTGTAAGTCATGGCTTGCATTCAATTGGCTATAATTTTTGGACACACAATAATATCGACCTACCGTATAGCTACATTGCAGCCACTATCAATTTTAAGCAAAAAATGTATACTTGATTTAAATCTCTCAGACACATCATTTTCGAGATATTTCAATTTCTGTATGTCGATGTCTCTCAAAAATTAATTCTGCGACAAATCATAGGAATACATTTTTCACCCTTTAATTGCTATCGGTATATTAAAACTTATTTTTCTTGCCCTCTAGTTAAAAATTAAAATCTTACCAGATAAAATAACTGACAAGACACAATCATGAAGATAAAATAAAAGCCATGATAACAAACTTTGAAGAAACCATTTAACAAAGTGGTTTCCATCGTTACGGGACTTGACTTTTGCGTTTTCGTCGTGACATATACTACATTTGACTTTTACGTTTGAGACTACTCACTATTAGTAAGTAATTAATTGTATTGTCCGTAATTTTTCTAATTAAATATGGAAGTCTTTACCAACAATGAACTAACAGACATGCATGTTATATATTCACGGGCTTTTGGTAACTGTTATGAGGCGAAACGACTGTATGAAGAAGCCTTTTCAAATCGGAAAATTCAAGACAGAAGGAGGTTTCAACGGATGGACATCCGTCTGCGAGACACAGGTACATACTTACATTATCTAATACATCGATCTGTCTCTTTCGAATATATATTTTTTTACCAGATACCCTAAATAAAGTTACTGCTGATCGAGGCAGAGCACGAAGTGCACGAAATCCTGATTTTGAGGAGGCTGTTCTGGATGAAATTGAACAAAATCCAAAAATAAGTACTAGGGAAATGGCCAATCATCTAGGAGCATCCAATGCAACGATATGGCGAGTTCTTCATGAGCAACAATACCGTTCATATCACATCCAACGTCTGCAGGCACTATCGCCTGAAAGAGATTTTATAACTCGCCTACAATTTTGCCAATGGTTTCTTCAACATAATAATGTAACAGCCATATTTGGGCTGACGGAAATCCCCACGCAGTTTTTGAAAGGCATCATCAACAGCAATTTTCCTTAAATGTATGGGCTACAATTGTAGGGTGTAATTTGATAGGACCAATTTTTTTACCTCACAGACTGCGGCTCTATCCCCTGATTTAAATCCTATGTACTTTTATTTATGGGGGCATCTCAAAAGTATTGTCTATGAAGCAAGTGTTGAAAATGTTAATGATCTGCAGCAAAGAATTGTACTTGGATGCGAAAAAATTAGAAATACACCAGAAATATTTAACAGAGTACGACGTTGTATGCTCCGCAGAATACGAAAGTGTATTGAAGTGGAGGGTGGCCATTTTGAACATTTATTGTAGTCAGGTTTCATAAAATGTTATAAACTTTTTTATTTGTTCTTTTATTTGTTGTTAAAATTTTCAGACAATACAATTAATTACTTGAGAAAAATTAATTTTTGAGCGACATCGACATACCAAAATTGAAATATCTCGAAAATGGTGTGTCTGAGAGATTTGGATCAAATATACGTTATTTGCTTACAATTGATAAGGTCTGCAATGTAGCTCTACGGTAGGTCGATCTTACTGGGTGTCAGAAAATTATAACCAATTGAATGCAAGCATAGTCTTATAGGTGGGGCTCTCTACCAGCAGTGTTACTACCAACAACATATTTAAATTTCTTGCCCTCAAAAACCCCCACATGCCAACTTTCACGCCAAATTTTTAATTTGACTCAGACTTGTTCGTGAAAAACTGACAAAAATTTATAACTTTAACACGCTGCATTTAATAAACTAAGCATTTGCGGACCCATATTTATATAAAAAAAATAGTCTAATTTTTTTGCGCTGAATGTGCATCTGTAACATAGACCATCATTTTTGAAACACCCTGTATATTATATATATATATATATATATATATATATATATATATATATATATATATATATATATATATATATATATATATAAACATATCTCCTTATTAGCGAATTTCTCGTTTTACTAAAAATTCTCTAAAAACATCAATAGTGCATATTAGAAAATGACAATAATATAATCTATGTTCACAATTTTTCCTTCATACGAGTATATACAAGTAATTTTTTTTCGTAAGCGTCTTAACTGTGACAGTCCCTGATTTCATTAGGTAGTTAGTTATTTATGTTTTTGAAGTTATCTCTATGAAATTTTGCACGTAGTCTTGTTTCAGAACTAGACGCGATCTGTGTAGATGAAGAGAGAAAAGTCAAATCCCAAGGGAGGTACAGGGGAGGGTGTAACAAGTATTGGCCCTCTAAACTTTTTTGTGCGCACGCCAATGGCTTCAAAACAAATGACTGTTGTTAAGCAAAATAATTTTATAACTTTTGTTTCTCTAGTTGAATTTTGATAAAACGACTAGGTTATGAGTTATTGTAAGTTGTATGGTCCATTTCGTAACATAGGTACACGTCCTTACCACTGAACCACCGATGCTCTTTTTGTTCAATTAAAATTAATTACTTAATAAATGTCAAAAAGTATCAGAGAAATGGTCTCCCTGTATATAACTTTCAGAACATTAATTACTTATGCTAAAAGGCGTTAGGGGAAGCTAAATAAATCAGCTTGTCTACCTGTTCATGTGTCAGTTTAACAAATTTAATTGTGTATAGTAGAACGCTTGAACAAAAGTTCATTAACTTGCGTTCATTACGGTCTGACACGTACTTGTAGCTTTACATGCCCCGCATTGTGTCAACCTTGCTGGACAACCTGATGTAATTTACTGACTGGCATAACAACCTCTAAAATCAGGCTGTCGGTTTTGTAGCAAGTTTAATTTAGAAATTTTTAACCTCCGATAATGAAAACGCCTATTTGTTAAGCGAAGCTTGCCAGGTCATAGCGATAACACAAACAATTTATGACACCCCATCATGTAGAAATGTTCTATAAGTTTCTGGATTTAAAAAAATGTAGCTTTAAAAGCCAGGGTACGTTTATTGCTTGAAATGTTCATTTCAATAACACACTACAATGAAAATGTTGCAAGTAACTATTAGTGAATTTTCATTAAGAAAATTCACTAATAGAGAGGTTGACTCGTCAGGGTACTTTCCTAGAAATTGCTTTAGGCTTGGATTATTTCATTTTGGCAGCGGTATATTGCTGCCAGTCATCGCCTATATATATATATATATATATATATATATATATATATATATATATATATATATATATATATATATATATATATATATATATATATACAGGGTGCTACCGATTCGAGGCTCACCATGGGTATCTTCTAAACCGTAGAAGATACAGGCTGGGTTAAATTGAGGCAAATATGCGCAATTATGGGCCTTGTAGCATTAGATCTTAAAATTTGCTAATTTCCGAATACTTCCGAAGATATACGAAAAAAACCGAAAAATGTAAATTTCGTTTTTATTTTTTCCTGAAGTTATTTGAAACGATATAAAAAAACTAAAGGCACTTCTTCATTGCCACTTTTTCTGCTCTACAATATGCACTAAACAGATTCTCAGTACAACGTTTTGTTTCGAAGAAAACATCATCAACTTTGTTCATATGGACGTTAAAATAAGTACACCCTGTATTAGAAAGACTATTTCATTGCAAATTCAATGATGTATAGCACGATAGGTTCCTTATGTTGTTTTTTTGCATTATTTAAATTTTTAACAATTTACAATGCGTAGCAGGTGACGGAGACATGGTTCAAAGATACAGCTCTTTAATGATAGGACGGACGGAAGGATGGCGTACCTACCCTTATTAGTAATGGGTTTCCGTTTCTGTACGAAACCCTAAAAATACTGTTCATTAATCTAATCTGCGCTTTATTTAAATTTGATAATTTACAATGGGTGGGCTTTGGACATGAAACACTAGTACAACTGTCAAATTCAAAATGCATAGAAACTCAACAATCAGACAGACGCCAGTTTTGCATTTCAATCACGTTTAATTAATATCATTATTAATAAAATAGTTTATTTGACGTTTTAATAATCTTGATTAGAATGCAGTTTTAAAATGAAGAGCAAAGTTACATGTTAAGAGTTTTTTATTTGTGCCACAGAAATGCGGTTGGTGCTACAGATATGTATTTTCAACAATATCCCTAGTGAAGTCAACCACATAGAACTTATTTTGTTAAACTGGATAAACACTTAAGAGAACATGGTTCATTTAGTAAGCCTCGAAAACAATATGGAAGCAAAGTACGTAATGAAGAAGTGACTGCAGTTATTACACATGTAATCTCCATCAACCAACAAGAAAATTCCAGTCGCCTCTCACTATCACCGGGAGGCAATGTTTGAGCAATTCTAATTTTATACGGTCTATAACCTTGCTTCCTCAAAATTCGCCAACACTTGATATTGTTGAGAGAAGGGATACTTGCTTCCGCCGCTACTTGTCGCGTTGATGCAGATGAATCTGCAGTTACCTGACAATAAACATTAAAATTGAAATGCGCGAAACTATGGGAAATTTACTTTTACTTACATGTGTAATAACTGCAGTCACTTCTTCATTACGTACTTTGCTTCCATATTGTTTTCGAGGCTTACTAAATGAACCATGTTCTCTTAAGTGTTTATCCAGTCTAGCAAAATAAGTTCTATGTGGTTGACTTCGCACGGGATATTGTTGGAAATACATATCTGTAGCACGAACCGCATTTCTGTGACAAGAGTAAAAAACTCTTAGCATGTCACTTTGCTCTTCGTTAGAAAACTGCATTGTAATCAAGATTCTCAAAACGTCAATAAAGTATTTTCAAATTAATGATAACAATTAAACGTGATTGAGATGCAAAACTAGCGTCTGTCTGATTGTTGAGTTTCTATGCATTTTGAATTTTGACAGTTGTACTAGTTTTTCATGTCCAAAGCCCACCCATTGTAAATTATCAAATTTAAATAAAGCGCAGATTAGATTAATGAACAGTATTTTTAGGGTTTCGTACAGAAACGGAAACCCATTACTAATAAGGGTAGGTACCCATCCTTCCGTCTGTCCTACCATTAAAGCTCTGTATTTTTGAACCATGTTATCTTAACTGTTTATCATGGTGTTGATTATGTCTGACTTGACAATCATCGACTTTTTCGTCTCCGTCGCCTGCTACGCATTGAAGATTGTTAAAAATTTAAATAATGCAAAAAAACAACATAAGGAACCTATCGTGCTATACATCATTGAACTTGCAATGAAATATGCTTTCTAATACAGGGTGTACTTATTTTAACGGCCATATGAAAAAACAAAGTTGATAATGTTTTCTTCGAAACGAAACGTTGTACTGAGAATATGTTTACTGTGTCTTGTAGAGTAGAAAAAGTGGCAATGAAGAAGTGCCTTTAGTTTTTTTATATCGTTTCAAATAACTTCAGGAAAAAATAAAAACGGAATTTGCATTTTTCGGTTTTTTTCGTATATCTTCGGAAGTACTCGGAAATTAGCAAATTTTAAGATGGCATGCTACAAGGCCCATAATTGCACATATTTGCCTCAATTTAACTCACACTGTATCTCTTACGGTTTAGGAGATACCCATGGTGAGCCTCGAATCTGTAGCACCCTGTATATATATATATATATATATATATATATATATATATATATATATATATATATATATATATATATATATATATATAATATGTATCCAACCGATAACTCAAAAAATACTTCACCATTCAAAACCAAATTTAGCAATTCCCTTCATTTTCTTAATAGCTTAGATGAGTTCGTTAGACAGTTTTGACACTCACATACTTTCAGAAAAAATATGTGAAAAACTGTTTAAAAACGCAATATCTTTTAAATTTCTAGAAATATGAAACTAAAACCTTACACTTACGTAGATATCGTATCTGTTGTCCTCTCTACCAAATTTGTACTTAATCGGTTCAATAAATTCTGAGTTATAGCCAAATAAAAAATAAAAAAATTACGATATAACCTGAAATTATCACTGAATTGGTGCCTATAATGTTAGGCAAGGTCAGACAGATATATCAGGGTTACGTTGCTATTGCAAACAAATAGTGCAAATTAAACATCAAACGAACAATCTACAAAAATGTCACAACAAAATATCAGCGGGGTTGCCATTTGACAAAACTGCCATCTGAATTTTAAGATATCAGGAAAATATTTAGTAATAAATAAAAATTTTAATAAAAGTTATTTAATTTGCTTAAAGGCAATCTAGAACAGCGTTTTATTATGTATAAATATTAAGCTTCCCATACTCAGTAAGTGGTGGACGTGCCGCCACCTAGTTGCGGAACCAAGTAGTATACTGTCACGCCACTTCAAATAACACAAAGTGTTAAAAAAATAGAGACTGGATACAGCTAACTAACAATTTAGAAAATTGTCAGCCCTGGCCCATCTCTACTCCAATATAGGGACAAAGTATGTAAGACTCGATGCATTTTCGCAACAATTAGAACCGTAGACCGGTTTCGCTCTCATTAGAGCTCTTCAGTACAGCATACTAATTGCAGCAAAAATGCACCAAAAGTAATACAGCTATCGTATAGCCAGTCTTAAAATACTCAGTAAGTGGTGGACGTGCCGCCACCTAGTTGCGGAACCAAGTAGTATGCTGTCACGCCAGCTTCAAATAACACAAAGTGTTAATTTTTCCCATTCTTCAAGGTATTTAAAACCCATCGCCCTCTCCTAGTTAAATCTGACAACGCCAGTTAGCTATTTGTCATTGCCATTTGTTATTTTGAAAACTGACAGTAGAGGGGGAGTCTAATTCAAGGTTATCTTCTGCTTCTTCTTGTCTTACAGACGTCATAAACGAATAATAAGACTCAACTAATACCTTAGAATCTTGGAATAAGGTACTTATGGTTTACTTTTAGTTTTTAGTGAATTTTCATTATTATTTACTCTTCATGTCGTATATGGAAACTTTGAGGTAAATCAAACTACATAATAGCATGCAGTAGCTTAAATTATACCAATAAACAGATGTGTAAATTATTAAAATTTTAATTTCAAAATGTTATATTGTTTATATTTATTTATTTCATTTTCAAAATGTATGGATAGAGCAATAGTAAATAAATGTTAAAAAGGGTTTAGGTGCAGCAAGTGCGTTATGGTAGCGAATTTTCGTAAAAATATTCTAGATGGTGATAATTCAATTTCCTATTAAACTATAATCTTCAGTTTTGATACATACTAAAACCTATATAAAAGCAGTGTGGGTACTGAATTTAAAAAATAAGACAAAGAGCTTCACAGGCAACGATAAATTTGCTTTAGAAAACCATTTCTGTTATTATGTTTGCACAAACTGTTTCGATTGAGTGGACTAAAACGGATCATCCAGGCGACTAATAAAGAAAAATACCTTTCACGTTTATAATTTGGCAGGTACATTCGTTTGGTAAATAAAAATTATTTTTTCGGTAAATTTGTAGATTAGCACACGGGGGCTTTTTAGAAACAAAATTTCAGAAACATGCTTAAATCTCCTTCTGGATGCACAAACCACAAGACATATTTCTTGTAAACAGCCCCCAAGAAAGTTACGGAACCAAGAATGAATAGGGGTGTTGGGCGGGGAAGAAAAAAATAAATGTAAGCGAAAAGTGCGAAAAAACTAGCTTAGTTGGACCCCTATAGGCTGCCCTTATCCCATTCTGCAGCTACACCTCCTTAAAATTCTGTTTATTCCGCCCAGAACCCTTTTATTTACCGCAGGTCCCGTAACTTTCTTGCGGGTTGTTCCCAAGAGATTTTTCCTGTTTACATTGTTCGTGTTTATACATTGAGGGTGGTTGTATGCATGCAGAAGGGAAAGGGGAATCTCTGTGACAAAGCATCGAACCAAGATTTTCAATTTATGTTTAAATTGTTACTCCATTTCATTTGTTTAAAATAGTTTTCCAAAAGTGAAATTTAGGTTGCCTTGTTTGTTAGTTTTACATAGAGAGCTTCAATATTTCATTATCTTCAAAAAGTGTGGATACAGCAACAGTAAATAAGTGTTGAAAAAGGTTTGTGTGCAACAAACACATTATGGTAGAGAGTTTCTGTAACAATATTTGAAATTCGGTAACTTAATTTCCTATTAAGTTAGAATATTTAATCTTGAACCATAGTAACACCTATGTAAACGCAGCTTGGGTATTAAATTATAGAAAAATAACATAATGAGCTTACCGGATAACTACAAGTTGGTTTTAAAAAACATTTTTTGTTCTTTTGTTTCCAAAAACTAGTGAGACAACTCCGCCTTTTCGAGGTCATCGAGCTATTTTAATATTTATTACATAATACATTTGTAGATTAGGTGTTGTTGCTATTTGTTCTGATTATAAATAAAAATGGTTTGATTAAATGATAAAATAAAAACTAAACGAACACTACATACCAGATTTTTTCATAGCCCTGTGAAAACTTCTATAAGAATAATCTGTTTAACTAAGACGAGCACTGAATAAACTTGCATTATTCTTGCGCAGGTTATCACCTCAGGCGAACTTTACTCTCCCATTAAAGTATAACATCGACTGCATTAAAAGCTAGCAAACTTAATAGAGTGCCTTGCCTTTACTCATAGCAACTTCGAGTCTATTAGCCGCACACTTTGTGCTACTTAAAATGGAATAACAAGCGCTACGCTTAGAAAGTAAATGTAAAAGATGTAAAGAATTTTCTTTTAGAAAAATCACTTATGAGGAGATCGCGACTTTCGAATTTTGGAAAAAATTTCTTCAAATGAGCGCAAAATAGGCCCCCTGGAAACCAAATCAGAGGTCAGGTCAGGTCAGAGGGCTTTATATGTGCATATATATATATATATATATATATATATATATATATATATATATATATATATATATATATATATATATATATATATATATACAGGGTGTTCAAAAAAGATGGGGCAATATTTCAGGAGTTGATTTCCCAGGTCATTTTATAAAAAAAAGTTCCCATAAATATGGATGCTAAAATGCATTGTTTCCAAGATACAAGGTGTTAAATTTTTTGGTAAAATAACGATTTATTTAAAAAAATTCACTAATAGGGAGGTATCGATGGTGAGACTTTGCAAAATTTTTTTCAAATGAGCTCGAACTAGGACCCCTAGAACCCATATCCAGGGTCAGTTTCAATTTTGATATGTTTATATATATATATATATATATATATATATATATATATATATATATATATATATATATATATATATATATATATATATATATATATATATGTATCCGTCTAATAACTCAAAAAATAATTAACCGATTTCAATGAAACTCGGCAGGTGCCTTTCTTTTATTAATGACTTGGATGAGTTCGTTAGCCAGAAAAATCAGACGAGGTTTTCCGAAAAATTTTTGAGTTTTCTTTCAAAAAAAATTTTTTTCTCCGAAAATAACAAAGATACTCTAATGAAATTTACTATATACGTTACCTTGGGAGAGACCTTACCACGTACCAAAATTCAACTTTCTAAATTTATAGAAAATTGAGTTATTCAAATTTTAAGTTTTTTTTAATATCTCCTCACCGATTGTTTTAAAATTTGGCAGCGATGTTTTTATTATTATTGGGCTGATTTGGCCCTAATTAGATACAGATTGTTAAGTCCATTGGCGTTAGGGGAGGCACCTCAACAAAATTTAGTGACATAAAAATGTACGCCACTGACTGCAATATCATTTGTATATTATTTTGAGATAAAGAAACTAAAACTACAAGTTTTTTGTTTCTTGAAATTGCTCCGTATCTTGAACCGTTTACACGATAAAAAATAAAAACCTTCTTATGGCATGTCCATTTATCATACAGAAAATCACAAACACGAGCAATAATTTGTTGTTGAGGTGTCCCCCTTAATGCCAATGGACTTAACAATCTTTATCTAATTAGGGTGAAATCAGCCTATTATTACTACAAACAACGCTGCCAAATTTCAAAACAATCGGTCAGGAGATATTTGAATTATTTTTAACAAATCGTTATTTTACAAAAAAAATTAACACCTTGTATCTTGGAAACAATGCATTTTAGCACCTATGTTTATGGGAACTTTTTTTCATAAAATGAGCTTGGAAATCAACCCCTTAAATATTGCCCCGTCTTTTTGAAACACCCTATATATATATATATATATATATATATATATATATATATATATATATATATATATATATATATATATATATATATATGTCACATTGATAACTCAAAAAAATAATGGGCCTTTTTTGAAAAAATTTGGTGAATACCTTCCTTTACAAGTTGCTTGGATAAGTTCGTTAGCCAGGAAAATCGTAATAGTTTTTTCCGGAAAAGTCTATGTCTTCTTTCGGAAAATTTTTATAAACCCGGAAATGACAAAGCTATAGTAACGAAATTTGGTAAGCGGGTTATATCATAAAAATAAAACCATGTGCCAAAATTAGGATCTCTACGTTAAAAGAAAAAAAAAGGTTTTAAGCATTTTCTTCTTAAAACGCCAAAGTCGTGCTTCGAAACATCAAAATTGACATGTTCTACATAAAGAACCTGAAACTAATACGGCTTATGTACAAGAAATGTCGTAAGAAGCGTGTTCTATAAAGCCTTAAGTTTCAGCTTCAGCCGTCATTGTCCTTCATTTTACTTAAATTTTGTAGAAAATGAATTTCAAATAGACCGTTTCTCTGATGGTTTGGCAGTAGTTCGAATTACAGGGATAGTAATACATGAAGAAAAAACATTGTACCCCTTCTTAAGCACATTTCGAGCACGGAGCAGTGTGAGTTTTGGCATAGTTAAAGTTCATATAAAGAGGGAGAGCGGAAGGAAAAATGTATGTGTAATATGTGTTACAAATAGATTAAACGATGATTTGCTTAATCTAATCAAAAGCTAAAAGAAGTTAAAAGGGGAAGCAGAAGCACATAATGCTCACATGACCTTGATATATGGCAGGGTTGATTTTCCTTCTCCTTTTAGCTTCTAATTAGGCAAATTGATGTCAGGGCAGGTCAGAAAAGTCAGTGGGTAGCATTTTGTGTAGACAACACGCCAGGGAGGTGTTCTTTTTCGTTAAAACAACAACAAAATCATCCAAGTTTTTACTGTCCCGAGACGCTGGTCTAATTAGACAGTAGAATTGATTCCCAGTGTCACGTTTGAGCTGACGCTTAATATATTAATGTCAATGTAAAACATATATTACTCTATGGTCGAACAGATGCATATGGATGCGTTCACACGTTCATACTCAATATCAAACTTCAGTTTTTTAGTTCCTAAAAAATACTACAGATTTTATAAAGTAATTGGGATAATTAGGATTTTAGTGAATTCTCACTAAACGTAGTATTTTATCTTTGTGATTATTCTTTTGTTCTGCCCTTCGGAGGGGGCGTAAAGCCATCAGTGGCGTGACCATGCGATGTTGGGCACGTTAAAGATTCCTACCTTCCAAACAGAAAGCAGGGACACAAACTCATTTTTTCTTTAACATAGGGCTATTTCGGCGACTATTCTCAATCACCGATGCTAGGGAGCAGTTTCCTCTCAGTATCGTGGAAATTTTTCCGAGCCACTACTTTTCTGTAAGGAGGATATATATCTTTAGTGTGCCCAACATTGCATGTACACGGGACCGACGGCTTTACGACCCCCCCCCCCCATCAAGGGCGGAACGTGCAGACATTCAACTTGCTCAAATACAATGCCACGACCTCGGTTGATGTTAATCGGACAGTATGTACTGAAAAAGTGAAAGGAGAACCCTCAGATCGAACCCAGTACCCGTCGGTTCAGAGGCACAGAAAGCCACTGAACCACCGTGGCTCTAAACTAAAATATTAAACAGTAACACAGTTATTTTAAAGTCTGGACGCAGCAAGTGCGTTATGGTAGTGAATTTTCATTAAAATGTTTTTAATAACAAATATGTCTTTTTTTCAAGAAAGCAGGCATGAAATGTGGTTACCAGTATAACCTATATAGTAGAAACAATACACTATATTTCGTCAAAATGGCTTCATTGTTTGAAAATGTACAAAAATTTACCGAAAATAAACTTAAGATGCTCCCGAAAAAACTATTTCCTGGCGAACGAACGTTAGGTTAATAGCAAATTGAGATATAAATTGAAAACTTTAATGAAAATTCGCTACAATAACGCTGCGTCCAGTTAAAGTTGAAATCGGTTGCAGAAAAAAACAAGCACTTATTAAGCCACAGGAAAAGTCTACGGCTGTATTAAGTACGGAACGGTTTCACTAAGTTAGGGCCATAACAAACAACCAGATATGCTATTCAAATTGAATTAAGTCTTAAAAGTTTTCATCTCGTCCTAATTGAATTTGTCATACAAAAACTTGCTAAAACATTCATCCGAATAACATAATCTGATCAGACTGAAATCAAATGAAATAAGACTAAAAACATAAAAAAAGTGAAACCACTAACTGAGATTAACGCGCCTTATATGAGTCCAATTACTAAATCAATACTACTGCCTTTACCTCTCGGCTATTTTTGACATGACAAATGTATCTACCAACAGGTATACTCTTGTATATGAATTTTATAATGTCTTAATTATTTACACCATACCTACAATGTTGGTTTAAAATTGATTTTTTTCTCATATTTTAACGAAATGAAGGAAAATGACGGCTGATACCCAGATATAGGAGCTTGTTAGTCATTTCAAGGCATATTTTTAACTCATAAAGCGCTAATGCATACTAATGTACGACTACCAGAATTATCAATTTTGACGTTTCAACTTTTTTTAATCAGAGGCTTGTGATTTCTTTGTTTTTTAACCTAGATATCTGAATTATGGTACAAAGTATAATCTTTGTGAGGGAAACCAGGGTGTATTACATACATATATATATATATATATATATATATATATATATATATATATATATATATATATATATATATGTAAATATATATATATGTAAATATATATATATATATATATATATATATATATATATATATATATATATATATATATATATATATATATATATATATATATATATATATGTAAACATATAAAATTGAAACTGACCCCGGATATGGGTTTTAGGGATCCTAGTTTGCGCTCATTTGAAGAAATGTTTTCAAAATTCAAACGTCTGGATCTCCTCATTATTAAATTTTTTTAAGAAAATTCACCAACAATAAGGAGTGGGTCCGCCGGGGTTTCTGATGCATTCGGTAACTCTTCCAGGCATGCTTAAAATTAAATGATTTATGGTATCTCGAGGAATGTCCTTCTAGGCTTCTCGGTGCACGAAGATCATCTAGGCTATTTGGCGGTTGGGGTAAATTACCCAATTGACTGCCAAGCGTATCCCACACATGTGGCCATGGAAACAGGGTCACGTTATTTTCTTGTAAGAATTTTGTAGTGACCCTTGCCATATGAGGACGTGCGTTTTCTTGTTGGAAAATGGGTTGAATTATAACCTTTGTAAGTATGGAAGTGCACCAGGCTGCAAGACGTTTCATATGTAATCATTTGCATTTAAATTTCTGTCAATAAAAACTAGAGGTGGCCTGCTACCGTAGGTCATCGCACTCCATACCATCACACCCTATGTAAGGCCGTATGCCTTTCCAGAGCCTTCCACAGCAAATTCTTAAATTCTGCGTTTTCCACGTACTCATCTTACTATTTTGCGCCCATCGTGGATCCAAAGAGAGAATCGGGATTCGCCAGAGAACACAACACGATTCCATTTACCATACCAATTTGACTTACCGTTACACCACTCAAGCCGAGCAGCACGACGTTGAGGTGTTAGTGGCAGGCATAAAAATAGTCTATACGAACGAAGCCCAAAAGCCCATATTCTGCGATATATCGTTACCAAAGAGACTCACTGTTGTAAAACTTCCAACCAAACATTTACAATTGACCGTGCTGAAGTTGCTCGAGCTCGTCCGCATCCATGACGACGGTTATGGATTCCTTCTTCGCACCATCTGGACCAACACTATTGACGCACTGCGTCCTCTGCGGTCGGAAATTTGTCTGATTGAAAAACCGGCTTCCCGAATACCAAGAATACCCCCCTTTCTTATTCACTTAAATGACTGTAATTGTTCTGTAAACAGCACCTAGGCATACTGACTTTACGATTTAATAAATTGAGCATAAATCTCTCCGAAATCTTGCTTGAAACCGAAGTAAACGCGATTTTAGGGGATACATTTTTGCAAAAACCAAATTAAATAAAACTCTGGACGCAGCAAGTGCGTTATGGTAGTTAATTTTCATAAAAATGTTTTTATTGCAAATATGTGTTTTTTTTTTAAGAAAACAGGCATCAATTTTGGTTACCAGTATAACCTATATAGTAAAAACAATGTGCCATGTTTCATAAAAATAACTTTATTGTGTGAAAATGTACAAAAATTTCAAAAAGTAAACTTAAAGTGTTCCCGGAAAAACTCGTTTCTTGGTCAACCTTATGGGTTAATAGCAAATTGGGCTATTCAAATATGAAGCATTTGATCAAAATTCGCTACCATAACGCAGTTGCTGCATCCAGAATTTCTTTTCTTATAAACATGCATTATATTTCGATGAAAAATGCAAAAATTCAATAACATAAAGCGTGTTTGATTAAAAAAAAAAAGAAAATTTGTATCACCAACGACTTATGGGCCAGCCTGTGATTGTAGAAATATTTTTTTAAGATGTAGCTCAAGACACCCTATAATTAATTTTTTTTCCTATCTTGTATAATAACGGATATATTGAGCTTTATTAATTTTTTACGAAAATTCGACAAAAATTATATACCATTAAACGGTAAACTCTATAGCTAAGACTACTGCCAAGCATCAGAGAAAGGGTCTATTTGAAATGGATTTTCTGGAAACATTTTAGTAAAATGAAGGACAATGACGGTTGAAACTAAGACTTCAGGGTTTCTAAAATATCCTTCTTGAGACATTTGAGTTCCATAGCCGGTATTAGATTCAAGTTATTTGCCTAAATGTTGCCGATTTTGACGTTTTATATCGCAACTTTGACGTTTTGAGGAAAACCCTAATTTTTTTAAATGCCTATAACTTTTTTGTCTTTCGACCTACATAGCTAAATTTTGGTAGGCAACTTACTTATAAGGATATAAACCCGACTACTAAATTTGGTTGTCCTTACTTTGTTAATTCCGGAGATATAATTTTTTTTCGAAATAAAACAAAAAATTTTCCGAGAAAACCTGGGCAGATTTTCTTGGCTAACGAACTTATCCAATCTATTTGCAAAAGGAATTTATTCACCAAATTTAATCAAAATCGGCCTATTATTTTTTGAGTTATCGGTGATGATACACACACACAAACACAAACACACACATACACACACACATATATATATATATATATATATATATATATATATATATATATATATATATATATATATATATATATATATATATATATATATATATATATATAAACATATAAAATTTGAAACTGACCCCGGTTATGTGTTCTGGGCGGCCTAATTAGCGCTCATTTGAAGAAATTTTTTCAAAATTCAAAAGTCGGGATCTCCTCATTAGTGAATTTTTTAAAGAAAATTAACTAAAAAGTGTTGGTAAAATTTGTTGTCATTTCTTGTCAGAGACAAAACAGGGTAGTATTGACAAGTTCATTGCAATTGTCCGACTATTACTGGGTGTTCGAATTTTGTGGAAAGTCAGTATATATTTCAATACAGCTTACAAGTTTTTCATCAACAACCAATTTTTAAAGCTTTGGTAAGAATTTCTGGAACGTTTTGCATTTCTTCCTTGAAAATATTTTTAAACACAGAAAAAACAACTGAACAGTAATAAAATAAGAAAAAAAAAGAGAATTTTACCTGAGGCCGCCATATACGTAGCACCAGTAGATTTTATTTTCTCAATGTATCTAAACTGGTCCTCTGATAGTATCTCATCAAAGTCAGCAATGATCTCATTGAGAAGTCTCAGACATTCGACGCCTTCGTTGTTTCCTTCCAGTTCGACGTAGAACTCGGAGAAATTGGGAATTGAAGCGAACATGATGCATACGAAATCGCATTGTTCATGATACAGTTCCTGTTGGACGAGATCATACATACTAAGATAAAAATAAATATTTCATCGGCGTTACAAAATACGTGCATTGAACTAAAATATTTTTTACGTTATCTATGTTTGACTTTTAAGCTGTATTATTATCAAAATATTTTCTTGTTACTAAACACGTGTCTTTAAATTAATATTGGTTAAATACATTGAATTTTAGACCAAAATTTTTGCATTGGCTCACAAATGTAAAAAATCCAAATTTGGTACTACTACGAAGAAAAAGTTAAAATAAACAAGTGCCTAAGAAACATGCACCTTCGAGACTTTGTTTAATTATGTATATTTATTTACCTTAATGCAATGTAATGTTAAAAAGTATTTAAATTGATGGAATACTAATACAAAAAACAATTTTGGTTTTATCTTTTTTTAAACTTTAAAAAAATTCATCAGATCCTTGCCAAAGTGTGTTACATTAGTTCTCGTGTAACATTTTGGTAGGCTAGTTTTACAGAAAACTATTTTACAACAGCTATAAAGCAAACTGTTAGAAAATACTAGCATGCAATTTGGGTGATAATTTAATTAAAAACAGTAAATGCCACTTCAAGTAGTAGGAAAAAAACATACGTCAAAATACAAGGTTTACGTTAAGCCAACGCAGGTCAGCTAATCTTAAGTAAGATAGACAAAGTAAGGTGGGTGAGGTAGGGTACCCAAGATAGTTAAGGTAAGGCAGGCAAGGTAGGATAGGAAGTGCAACGTTTGCACGGTAAAATAAAATGGGTTGCTTTAGTAAGGCAGGCAGAGCCTCGGTCGTTAAGTAGTAAGAACGTGTGCCTCTGAACCGAAGGGTACCGGGTTCGATCGCAGCGTTCTCTATTCGCTTTCTCAGTACATATTGTACAATTAACATCAACCGAGGTTCTGGCATTGTATTTAAGGAAGTTAAATGTCTGCACGTTCCGCCCTTCGAAGGGAGCATAGAGCCATCGGTCCCGTGTCCATGCGATGTTGAGCACGTTAAAGATTCCCACCCTCCTTACAGAAAGACAGAGGTTGGACAAAATTTCCAGGATAGTGAGGTGAAACTGCTTCCTGGATAGAAAGAAAAAAAGCAAGGCAGGCAAGGTAAGGTTGCTAAGACATGTTGCATAATCCGCATAGAGAGACAATGAATCGGATAAGATATGTTCTGGAAGACCACATATAACACATAGGAGAGGCCTCAACAGCGAACCCTTAGGTACATCAAAAGTTTGGGGCTCAAAACTTGAGTACTGTTTGTTTAGATTCACTGTCTGGTGGCGATTGGTAGGATATGACTTCATCAGCCTCAATGGCATCCCTAATAATTGTAATTTTACCAGCAGTACCTAGTACCATGCCATACTGCGTCCAATGCCTTATGTAAAAATCACAATATCACTGTGCTATATTGCCAGAGCCCAGTGATCCACCTACTTTATTTGCTGTATTTGCAAGCGCTGTAGCTGCTGAATTACTATCTCGAAACCATCAGGTAGCTCACTGAGAAAACCTTTTGCTTTGTTCTGCTGGTGAAATATGGTTCTTAAGATTGCTAGAGAAATATATGTGACGTGAGGTTGCTAATGTAAGATAGACAGGGTAAGGTTTGCACAGAACGTAATGCGAACGCTATAAGACATCAGTCACCGCCCCCGTTGTCGCTTAGACCACGGCATGGTCACTGCTTCCTGTGCAATGCAACCCGAGGTCACATAGTCATCACACCCACGTATCGTTTGGCACTACAACTCCGCAAACTGAGACGAAATGCGGGATTACTTTTCCTCATTTCCATGGGCGTCTGTCTGCTTCTCCCATCCTGACCCCTCTGATATCTCACAAACCGTCACTGAAATCATCAAAACTGGCATGGAATTATTAATTCCACGTACACAGAAAACCTCTTCAGCCACCCAAAAGCCCTGATGTTTTAAATCATGTGACAAGACCAGACTTGAAAAGGTGAAAACTCACAAAACGCTTCTACACAATCCCAGTCAAGAAAACCGTCAAGCATTTAACGGCGCAAGAAACCGCTATGTCCGCATTCTTTCTGAGGCAAAAAAACTCGTTTAATAACCACATCAAAACAAAATCCTCTCAAGCTCCAACAGCAGCAAACCCTTCTGGGCTATTGCTAAATATATTGGGAATAATGGGCAAGAGAGAGAATCCACATTCTTATTGGGAATTTAAGTTCCAAGGGCGACAATCCGTGAATGTGTGGTGTGGTATCCTGGGCGATCGAGCTATCGGTCCGTATTTTTTTGATACTGTTTTAAATGGAGGCCGCTATTTAGATTTCTTGAAAAACGAGTTCGAAGAATATTTAGACAATTTCTCTTTAAATATATTACGAAATATAATTTTTCAACAGGATGGAGCACCCCCTCACAACATTCGTGCTATGCTTAATTACCTAAATGAAAGGTTTCCTGAATGGATCGGAAGAAATGCGCCAATTAAGTGGCCTGAAAACAGCCCCGATTTGACACCCATGGATGCGTTTCTTTGGGGTTATATAAAAAACCGTGTATACGACCACCAAATTGAAAACCTCGATCATCTTAAAGATTTGATGCGCAATGAAATTATTAATTTAAATGAAAATAACCCGGCATTCATAACAGATTCATTAGAGAAAATGCGGAGAACCCTTATGCAATGTGTTGAAGAAAATAGAGGCCCGGTAGAGCATCCTTATATTTAATTAGAAACTGTTTTTGTTATATTATTTATTGTTAGAATTCTTGATTTGTAACAGTTGTTTTTGTTTAATAAAATATTTAATGATAACGTTTCAAATGCGAATATTTCAAAAACTATTCATTTTAAGTATACAGTATGTTATATAAATTATGCTTAGAATTTTACGAAGAATCGAAAAATAAATTCGTATGTAGGGTGATCCATTGAAAAAAAATGAACTTTTTGGTTTTCCCTGTATACTGATCATTTTTCAATTTTTTTATACGTAGAAAAAAAGTATTTTTTAGCACCTACATAACCATACGTTCAATTTTTTTGGGACACTTAAAATAACAATTTTAAAGGGGGGGGGGGGGGAGACATTATAAAGAATCACCCTGTACAGTCCTATGGTAAGGTAGGTGAGGTAAATTTCTAAGGTAAGATAGATGAGGCATATTGCTAAGATAAAATAGGTAAGGTGACGCTTGTACATTAAGTCAGGTAAAGTACGTAAAGTAAGGTTGATATGTCAAGGTATGTAAGATAAGGTAGGCAAGGTATGGCAAGTAAAATGAGGTAGGAAAGGTTAGGTGAGCTGAGAAAAGTACGGTTGGTACTGTGATGTTGTAGGTAAGGCAAGGTCGGTAAGAAAATATAAGGTGGGTAGAATCATATAAGATAGATAAGGTGGGTAGAATCATATAAGATAGGCAAGGTAAATTTAAAGGTGTCTATGACAAGGCACACCCGATAGTTATAGAGAAACTGACATATCCGCATATTTTATGCAAATGGTACAAAAATACCTGAAAGATAAAACATTATAAAAGAACTGAAGAATTCCTGTTAGGTGCGGATCTTCACAGGGTTTGGTACTCGGGACCGCACTTTGAAAAAAAAAGAGATAATTTAGAATGACTACCTGCTTTGGTTAGCTACTAATGTCACCACCTACGTCTTTTAAACAAAGAATAGAAGATATTTAAATGAGTTAAGATAGACGAGGTAAGATCAATAAGGTATTAAGGTAAAGTAAATCAGGTTAGGTACGTAAGGTAACCAAAGAAACGTATGACAGTAGAGATTAGGTTAGATCTCTAAGGAAACATATATTGGCAAGTATTAGGTGAGACAGGGTAACGTTACGTAAACTAAGGTAATATAGAGGAGACTAGACTTACAAGATGTAAATACATGTATGAGTTATCATTAAAAAAAGAAACAAGCAAATTCTAACAGGAAATTAAAAAAAAAAATCAAAAATTAAACGTAACAAAAGCTGACCATTTAGATAATCTTAAAGTGTCATTAGCTGAAAAATTAATGACTACCTTTATAAAAGAGATTTTAGAATTTCTGTTTTATCCTGGTTTTTAAAGAAACTTAATTTCTACCACTATAAACTAGTTTTAATTGAATGTCTTGTCGATCCTCAATATTAGTGACACAAAACTTTAGTGTGGATGAAAATAAAATAAAATATTTGAGAGTGTGTATTGCTAATACTTTAGTGAAAAATTAAACAAAAAGTTAAGCAGGTGAAACAAAATTATCTGTATTTTAAATCTCTTAAGCTTTGTCTGTTGTTGTTCTATTACGATATGAGAGGCACAGTGACATAAAAAATCTGATCGGAACCGGGTACACAGAAAGTTTTCAACAAATATTTATACCTAGTGACTTACATCATTATTTTTATCGCTGTTGAGAAAATGTTCAGCGACGTGGACTGGCAGGATATTCGCAAGCAATTTCCTGTTATATGCCTCCAGATGCTCCATATCTTCCTTCTCCTCTAGAAACAGATTAGCATAGCTTTAAGTGCGGAAGACATCAAAGACCTCTTACAGTCTCGAACTTTTAATATTGTTCTCTTAGAGAACTTTGATTATATTTGCGACATCAGATTTCCTTCTGATGAAAGACTTGGATCATTGTTTAGCCAGGATAAGCCCCTGGCAATTTTACCCTGCTATCATTAGACATTTTTAAAATTTAATTATTAGTATGAGCCAAAATCTGTTTTACTTTGAACAAAGTAATCTCATAGTCTCTAAGTTATATTTTAATGATACCACTTAAGCCTTCTAGCACTGGCGTGCGTATTTCTTAATAATATAAACATAGAAGTAATACATGTACGTATACAGGGTGTCCCACGTAGACCTCCCATTAGCCGTTTCTGGAGTACGGCTCACAATTGAATTCTGAAAATTCCCTCACGTGGGTTTTTTAAATTTTCAGTTCACTGAAAATATTGGCGTTAGTCTGGGACTTCCGGTTATGCCGAAAGTAGACGTCAACTTTCTTATTTCAAATAGAAGATGGTATATTTTATTACGGATCTGGATTGTTCGTCAAATTTTATATTAGGTTTCACTAACATGTTATGCCATTATTCTCAACCATTTATGAGATATTTGACTTTTTTCAAAAATTTCTTGAAAAACATTATCACATTGACACACCTGTATCTCTCTCATTTTTCAACCTGAAGAGTTGAAATTTTAGAGTGCAAATTCTAAAATGCCACAAAATATTTGAAATTTACTAAAGCTAGTACAAGCGTGACAACTTTAAAACCTAGTAACTCCCTTATTTTAAATAGAACATTCTATATTTTATAACGTTAGTTCATGTACTTTTTATTGTTCTTTCGATAGGTATCAGCATTCCCTAAACCTAAGTCCCACCGATTTGTAGGTATTTAAACATTATTTGTAATAATAAATAATTATTAGTCAGTTTATTAGGCTGCCTAGGAGATGAAAATTTTAAACTTCATCTTCCGACATAAGTAAAATATGCGACGACTTCTGAATATAACTTTTATTTACGAAGGAGTATAATCGAATTATTAATAGAAGATGTCGTGTGGTTGCAAAGAGATTTCCACATAAACATAGATCAACTCGTTACATGATCAGAATACTACTAAAACATTTCTAAGAATAGAGTGTTTCGTCCAAAATTTCATAAGAGTAGACCATTATTAGGAAATAAAGAGATTTGTGTGTTATCACTTCACAATAATTGTTCGAAATTTGCACTCTTCACTTCGAAGCATTTGATGGGTCTTTTAATGATGGTACCCGTGGCTTGAGAAAGGTAATATTGCTCCACTGCGTAGAAGGCGTCTAATACTCTAGCTATCATATCTTGTTTTGTAGTAGGTGGTTCCTGGTAAACTTTGTTCTTAATGCACGCCCAGATAGTAACATCTAGTGGAGTCAAGTCTGGTGAGCGGTCTGGCGAACGATAAGGACCACCGTTAGCTATCAATCTGTCTTCAAATGTTTCCTGGAGTAGGTCGCTTACTATCTGTGAGTTTGTGTGGTGGCGCTCCATCTTGTTGATTCCAAACTTCTGCGGTTTCGTGTTCATGCAAGGAGTTCAGCGCTGGTATTATTACTTGCTGCAGAATGCGACAATATCCAGGACCGGTGAATACTGCACATTTAGAATTCTTTCTTACCTTTTTTAACCTTACCATTATTACTGATATGAATAAAATGGTCATATTTTCAAATTTAGTTTCAGTGAGTCTAATACATATTTTAATAACATAATGTACAAATAGGCAAATGAAATTAAGTATTGCTTAATATTATTGGTACCAACCTGTTAAGTTCTCATCATAAATGTTAAGGGTAAAAAATTCGATTGTATTTTACTGCGCAAAATATATTGAAACTCCAACAGTTCTGAAAGTTTCGTTCTCCAGTAATATGAGGATTTTCTTCCGACCAATAGTGACTGTTGTGACGATTGAACATGCCCCTCTTTGAAAATTTTGACTCGCAATATATAATTTTTCTTGGGAAAGTTTCATCTTCTTGAGTGATATAATACACTTTATATTTTAATAGAATTTATATATTAATAGAATTTTCATTTTCTTGAGTGATAGAGTAATAAAGATACGATTCGTAGAACTCTACACGCCGGGAAAAATCCCCAGGTTCTAAATGGTGTATTAAAGTGAACGAAAATGGTGTCCATTTGTTAATTTTTAGAATTATGTGAATAGTTCCTCTTGAACGATGCAAATTTCTACTGCAGTCTCTGATTGACGCATGCGGATAAGCAGTAAAAAATTCCAAAACATTTATTTGTGTCTCTTATATTGTTATTACCTTCTGAACGAAACGTTCCATTCTCAGAACAATTTTTCAATAGTGTTCTGATCATGTCAGTAGTTTGTCTATGTCTATCTGGAAATCTCTCTGCAAACACGCATGTTCTGCTAACAATTAGATTACACTCCCCGTAAATAATAACTAATTTCAAAAAGTCATCGTTTGAGTAATGGAAGTGTGCCATTATTGTGGAAAATACTCTCTTCTATTAAAATACACTTGACAAACTTACGTTACAGTACAACCATTACGTTTACTGTCGGAAGATGACGGTTAAAATTTTCATCTCTTAGGCAACCTGATAAACTGACTGATAATAATTATTTCTTATCGCAAATATGTCTCGAAATGAGCGTTGCAAATTTCGAACATTTATTGTGAAGTGATAACACACAAATCTCTTTGTTCCCTAATAATGCTTTACTCTTATGAAATTTTGGACGAAACCCTCCATTCTTAGAAACTTTTTAGTAGTATTCTGATCATGTAACGAGTTGATCTGTGTTTATGTGGAAATCTCTTTACAACCACATGACATATTCTGTTAATAATTCGATTATACTCCTCGTAAATAAAAGTTATATTATGTCGGAAGATGACATTTAAGCCAGTTCTGAAGGTATTATTTTATGCATACGTTAGGTCTAGGCTTGAATACTGCCACCTGGTATGGAATCCTTATCACAGGTGCCATATTTTCGCCCTTGAAAGTGTTTGTATGTCCTGAAAACAGCTATGGCAGTGTTATCCCGTAAATATGACTTCCGAACTTACATTCCATTCGCGACAGACTTTTTCATTACTTTGAATATTCTACTACACGTACGCCACATTTGCAAATACGCCTTGAAATTGGAACGATAATTAAATCCTCCAGCATCCATTCCAGTCTTTTTTATGCAAACGCATACATATATTATTATTATTATTCCTTTTTTCCATACATTTTACATAGGATAAACAGGGATACATTATGCGCCCGGGGCCCTTAGGACGATTTGAAAGCAAACAATTATATTATGATGCAGCATCTTGGTATAGGAATGAAACTATTGACAAATCTGTGGTAATAGTTTTATTATTATATTTTTATAAGTATAAAAGTAGATATAGTCCGGAAGCCAAGGTACACTTTTGATCAGAATTGTGCATTTTATAGGTAAAAGTATGAAACTTTCCAGGCATGTAACATAGACCACAGGAATCCTTTTGAGCGTTGTAGGCATCGCCGGAAGGGCCCAGGAGCCGCCATATTGGATTTCGACCGGAACAACATCCGGTTGCACTTTAACTGCATGTAACTTTGAACGAACAGTCCGATTTCAGTTTTCTTTTTTGCTTGAAAGCTCTTTTCAAAGCTAATAAAAAGTATTCTAAACGTTTTCTTGTAAGTATTACAGTTTTTGCACAATTTACGGAAAACGTAAATTATAAACGATAAAAAAAGTTGTATTTGTTTTTTCTTCTTTTACGCAGCTACAACGATAAATAATGTGAGTAAGAATAAAAAGAGAATTGCATTAGTTTTCTATTGATGTATAACACCTTTGGTTTTAACAGAATAGAAATCCCAAAGAGAAACAGAAACGAATTAGATCGGGCGGGCGTCTGAATGTAAATTTAAATACCCTCTTTGCAGTAAATATGATATCGGTATTTTATCTTTCGCCGTAGTGGCTATTGAAATAAAACGGGAGTTTTTGCTAGTGAACAGGTGATTCGGCGTTACTGTACTCGCAGACTACAACTGATACTGTTATATACATAAGGCTAGAAAACGAATTTATGCTTTATCTTTCGCTATAGTTACTGTGCATATGTTGTAAGTCCTGCTATTGAAATAAAACGGGACTTTTTGCTAGTGAACAGGTGATTCGTCGTTACTTTTTTTTCTTTTTTTTTTGTTCCCTCAGGGCTCGTCCGTGGCCTTGCCGCCCCGATAGCACCGCAACCCTTGGTTGATTGTGCATACCCTTAGTCTTACTCCACCCATTCCAAGATCACTGTGCCTTGAACTAGTCTGCACAGCGATTGGTAGGGTGAAGTTTTATATTGCTCTGTCTCCGGTCTAGAGTGACCGTAGATCAGTTGTCTTTTCCGGTCCAGAGCTATACACTCACACAAGATGTGCTGGGCTGATTCCTCCCCCTCGCCGCAGAGTCTGCATGCGAGGTCCCCTTCGAACCGCCCCATTTTATGCAGGTGTTTCTTGACGGCCATGTGTCCCGTCGTTACTTTACTCTCAGACTACAACTGAAACTGTTATATACATAAGGTTAAAAAACGAATTTGTGCTTTATCTTTCGCTGTAGTTACTGTGTATGGGTTGTAAGTCCTGCTATTTAAATAAAACGGAACTTTTTGCTAGTGAACAGGTGATTCGTCGTTACTGTACTCTCAGACTACAACTGAAACTGTTATATACATAAGGTTAGAAAACGAATTTGTGCTTTATCTTTCGCTGTAGTTACTGTGCATATGTTGTAAGTCCTGCTATTGAAATAAAACGGGACTTTTTGCTAGTGAACAGGTCATTCGTCGTTACTTTACTCTCAGACTACAACTGAAACTGTTATATACATAAGGCTAGAGAACGAATTTATGCTTTATCTTTCGCTGTAGTTACTGTGCATATGTTGTAAGTCCTGCTATTAAAATAAAACGGGACTTTTTGCTAGTGAACAGGTGATTCGTCGTTACTGTACTCGCAGACTACAACTGAAACTGTTATATACATAAGGCTAGAAAACGAATTTATGCTTTATCTTTCGCTGTAGTTACTGTGCATATGTTGTAAGTCCTGCTATTGAAATAAAACGGGACTTTTTGCTAGTGAACAGGTGATTCGTCGTTACTTTACTCTCAGACTACAACTGAAACTGTTATATACATAAGGTTAAAAAACGAATTTGTGCTTTATCTTTCGCTGTAGTTACTGTGCATGGGTTGTAAGTCCTGCTTTTTAAATAAAACGGAACTTTTTGCTAGTGAACAGGTGATTCGTCGTTACTGTACTCTCAAACTACAACTGAAACTGTTATATACATAAGGTTAGAAAACGAATTTGTGCTTTATCTTTCGCTGTAGTTACTGTACATATGTTGTAAGTCCTGCTTTTGAAATGAAACGGAGGATGTCAATAGTGAGGGGTGATGCTTCGTTGTCACCACAATGTCCCGGAACAGACTAGAATAAGTGCATTTTTGGCCAGAAGGAACCGTTTACATGACTCGCCGATTATGAGGATCGTAATTCAGCTCATGGATACGAAAATATAAAGAAGAATCTTTTAGCTTTTCAAGCCATTGACAGTTTACCCAATGAAATAGGATCATTAGAAAGGTTGGACAAAGGATACGGCATTAAGAATACACTTGTAGAAAATAGGGCAAAGTTTCACAGAAACTGTAACCTCCGTTACAATAAAAACGAAGTTGATCGAGCTACTAAGCGTTGGGAAAAAATATAGAAGAAACAGTGGGTCTGCCGATGAATTAGCACGACAGGATGAGCCTTCTGGAAGCAGGCAGTTCCGTACAAAAAAAGAAGAAATTAGAAGCTCAGGATACGTCTGAAAAAAAGCAAGTTTTTTTGTGACAACAAAAATCCCGAAATGACGAACACACCTATGTCCCTTGTTACAACTTTTAAAATTGACATCAGAGTTCGTGAATGTGCAAGAAACTTGCAGGACTAAGCTCTCATTGCATAACTAAGTCACGGAGATATGATCGCCATAGATGCCGTTTATCACGCAAAATGTCTTGCAGCATTGTACCGGAGAAATGCAAACCTGTCTGAGAAGAAACATGAAAATTATACTTCTCAGGATATTATTTTTACGAGCGCGTTTGCAGAACTTATGTCGTTTATTGACTCAAGCTTGGAAAACGAAGGGGTTAGTCCAGTTTTTAAACTTAGCGAAATAAAACAGTTCTACTGTAGCAAGATCGAGCAGCTTGGCGGGCAAACATCGATTGTTCATTCTACTAGGTTGAAAAAACAGGTTTTAGCTAACTTTACTGAGCTTCAGGCTCACGAAGAAGGTAGATATATTTTGATAGTTCTCGATGAAGACGTTGGGCGCTCTATAAGGCAAACCTGTGCGTTAGAAAGTGAGGCAGAAGCAGTAATCTTAGCTCGGGCTGCAAGAATCCTACGAAGGGATATTCTTCAACACCGGAACCCGCCATTTGAGGGGTCTTTTCCAAATTGATGCCAAGAAAAAATCGGTGCCTTCAACGTTAGTGTCCTTTTTTCAATGGTTACTCACGATCTTACATTGGAAAACGAAAATACTGCTGGCGATACGCAGCCCTGTCTTGCGTTAGCTCAGTTAACAAGCTACCACACCTTCAAAGACCTGCATCGTGCAGCCGTTGGAAAGAGGCATTCGCGATTTCAAGAAACCCCACTTTCAATTGTTTTGGGAGGTTATGTGCACTCTATAAAGTAGGTTCAAAAGAAATGATTAACTCTTTGTATACTTTAGGACTGTCTGTGTCATATGACCGAGTTTTAACCTTTTCAACAGAGCTCGGAAATTCCGTCATTGCCCATTTTGAAAGCATTGGTGCTGTCGTCCCCCCAAATTTGAAAATAGGTGTCTTCACAACATCGGTCGTCGACAACATTGACCACAACCCCAGTGCAACACACGCTGAAAGTGCTTTCCATGCAACCGAAATTTCGCTTTTTCAACATCCGGACATCACGTGCCCAGGTTTGAATCAACGCACGGATTTCATTCGAAAATCCACAAAAGGGGTTTCTAAATTGCCATCTAGCTACTCATCCAAATGCTAATAAAACCTCTTTTTATTTTTATTCAGATTGTTTGTCGTTGTAATTGCGTAAAAGTAAAAAAAACAATTACAATTTACGTCTTTTGTAAATTTTGCGAAAACCGTAAGACCTACGAGTGAAATGCTTGGAATAGATTTTACTTGCTTTAAAAAGAGCTTTCAAACAAAAAAAGAAAACTGAAATCGGACTGTTCCTTCAAAAGTTACATGCGGTCAAAGTGCACCCGGAAGTTATTTCGGTCGAAATCCAATATGGCGGCTCCTAGGCACTTCCGGCAATGCCTACAACGCTCAAAAGGACTCTTGTCGTCACAAGACTGGAAAGGTTCATGCTTTTACCTATAAAATGCACGTTTTTAACACTAGCCTCCTGACTAATAGGTAACTGTAAATGTGAAAGTGCAACCACTGTAGCAGGTACCGCTAATCAGAATTATTATCGGGGTTTTAAGCTTTTGTAGTAGTTATTACATTTATCCGACAATTTAATAGATCAAATGAAAGAGCAACTTAGTTTTGTTAGTACATGTACGTATGCGCATGCATTGTTTTTCCTGTCTTCCGTTAGAAAGGGCTAGTAGCAAAGCTGGCGACTAGTGAACAGAAAGCTTTTTGTACTTTGCAGTTTGCGAGGACTAAATCTATAGTTACAGTGCAACGTATTGAGTTCAAATGTCGTCTTCCAAGTGATAATAACATGCGTGGGTGGTATCATAAGTTTGAAGGCTACAACTACGTCCTTCATACTACGGTTTACGTGCCAATTTTGCAAACGATATGTTGCTGCACGACGATAAAGATTTTCTGGATCGTGTCGTCTTCAATGATGAATCAATATTTCACCTAAGTGACATCCACACAAGATAGTACAATTGCAACGAGACTTTTGAATATTTTTTGTGCCGTATCCCGTAGGGAATTATGGGCCTTTCTTTTCTTGCTGAAGCAACTGTCACTGGTGTGTATCTTGAAGCGCTACAACTATGGCTCTTTCCTTAATTGGAAGAAGCTAAAGAACAGAAATTTATTTGGCAGCAAGATGATGCGCCGCTTCACTGGCATAACTCAGTACGCGATAAGTTAAACGACGTTGTAACCGACCGCTGGATTCGACGCAAGGGCCTGGATGACAGAGCTTGTTTCGCATGTCCTCTGCGTTCATCCGATCTGACGCCATGCAATTTTTAACACTGATAGGACAAACCCTTTGAGTTGCTCTTTCATTGTATTATTTATAATTATTGTTAAGTTAAATGAAATAAATGCTACAAAGCCCCAAAACCCCGATTTTTATTTCGCAACACCCGGCATAATAAATTATAGATCTTATAGCAGATATTGAAACTAGCTTCGAGTTAATAGTCGGAATGAAATACATGAAAGGCATAAAAGACAAGAAAGTCTCACCTGTTGCTTGGAGCTTCCACACGAAGTCCAATCGATACGTGGCCTCCGTCTGTTGCCCATGCAGCACTAAAGCTATGGCAAAGCCTACCACAATTACCACGTTCGCGTACTGCTGCGTGAGTGTTGTATCCCTATAAAAAATGTAGCCCGTCAATAAAGTGGCTGTACCTCGAATTAAAAATAAACAATTCATGTTTACAATAACAGAATGAAAGTAATTTATTGTACAAACAGTTTCTTAAAAATTAGAGTCAAAGAACGCAGTCGTTTATTGCGAAGCATAAATTTTGAAACGCAGTACGATGCTAATGGCGTATATTTAACAATTTAATCTTAAAACACTCTCTTGGGAAGATCTGCTTTTAATTTTACACAAGATAGGTAATTCATTTCGATTATGTGTTCTCTTCTACTGATTTACTCGACTAAATATTATATCTGACTCCAAATTACTCATCTGCAGATTTCCGCTTTTCTGAAATACCTAGTATATTACTCCAACTAAAATAAATACTAATTTTACCAGGCTTATTATTATAGCTGCTTGCTACATATTATAACTGCTTTTATTCTGAACTTTTAAGGATTTTAAAAACAAATTAAAACAAAATATATATCCTCCTGAATCTGGATGTCCATTCAAATGGACACTTGCTTTTTAGTTGTTATTCCAGTAACAATTAAGTCGACTAGCTTATATCCCATGGTACAACGTAGTAGACATGTGATTTCAAGGAAGAAAAATGCCGGTGTTGTAACCTACAATAAAAAATTGTGAACAATGTCAGCCTTTCAGCGATAACTGGTTACATCTAAAATAGTTAAATGAGATCAAGTTTGTTTTAGTCACATTTAGTTGTAAGTTCATTCCATTGTGCCATTGTTCCAGAATTATCAGTGATTGTGATGCCTCATAAATTAGATCATTATCTGAAGGAGAGCGTAAAACCAAAGATGTATCGTCAGCAAACAGGGTTGTCTTATGGAGCAATATTTCAGACAGTTCGTTAATATAAAGTAATAACAATACTGGCCCAAGAACTGAGCCTTGAGGCACACTCCGTTATATAACCTTCCACTCAGATGCCAGAAATATTCCTGTCCTAAGATTACTAAAAGCCACACATTGTGTCCTGCTTAATAGGTATGACTTCATTAAATTCAGAGAGACTCCCCTGAAACCCAACAATTCCAACTTAACTAATAGTGTGTCGTGGGACACGCTATCAAAAGCTTTAGATAAATCCAGCATCATACACATTTTGCTTTCACGATTATTTAGTCCCTCTGTAATTTCCCTGATAACTTGAAATATTGCCCAGTTAGTTGGCCTTTTCTTAATATAGCCATCTTGATTCTCACAAAATATTTTGTGTTTCTCTAAAAACCCACTATTCGCTTACATAGAAATTTTTCTATTACTTTTGCTATGTTCGAAATTAGTGAGATAGGTCTATAATTAGTAAATAGAGATATGTCCCTACTCTTATGTATCAGAAATACTAGTGAGTCTTTTAGGTCATTTGGAAACACTACCTGAGCCAGACATAAGTGCATATCCCATCCATCGCCATTATAAAAGTCTTACTGTATGTACGGTAACTTTCAGTTACATTATTTTCCTCCAGCACTAGGTTCCAGTTGGTCTTCTTTAGTACATTCTTAATTTTATTAATCTTCTGCTTACTTTCAAATATTGATTTTTTCAAGGGGAATGATAGCATTTGAGCATGATGGTCAAATAGAGCTATATATATATATATATATATATATATATATATATATATATATATATATATATATATATATATATATATATATATATATATACATATATATATATATAAATATATATATATATATATATATATATATATATATATATATATATATATATATATATATATATATATATATATATATATATATATATATATATATATAAACAATAACTCATTTACTCTAAAGTGCTGAGTGTTTACAAATTTAACCATGTACGAATCTTGCCCAAATTTTCTTACCCTTTGCCATGAGTCTTCCTTCGTTTCAATTTCTGCCCCTCTCCTCCAAAAATTCTGCCACCACTCTCCCATCTTTTTCTTCGTCTGCCTCTATACCTTTCTCGAACACTTCTTGCCTGTCACACTTTCCTCACTTGTCTATCATCTCCCATACGTGTCAAGTGTCCAAACCACTTGAGTTGTTGCCTCGCTATACTGTCCCCTATCGGTTCTATCTGCTCTTCTTTTGTTTTCTCGCTTTGTAGTCTATCTCTTTTCGTTACTCCCTTGGTCATTCTCAGATACTTCATATCCGTCGCTTGTATTCTACTCTTTTGCTGCCTGTTTAGTATCCAACTTTCACATCCTCATAACAAGGTAGGCTTAAATACTGTACGATATCCAGTTGTTTTTGCTCTGTTTGATATCTGCCTATTCCTTATAAATCCGTTGTCCAGTGTATCGTGCAGCTTTGTTGCATATTCTATTCTTTCCTGTATCTTCGTTTCGTTTCCTTCATCCTGTTGTATTTTTACTCCCAAGTACTTAAAAATATTCGTTAGTTCTATTGATATATTAACTAATACCACCGTTGCCGCTGCAGTATTTTTCTTTTCACCATTATTTTGGAAATTTCTATGTTTATTTTCGAATTTTCCTGTATTAGTTCGCGATTCCATGCCTTTAGATTTTGCTGTAGTGCAACTGCGTTTGTTGCACAAATCACAAGGTCATCGGGACAAGCACACTATTTGTTTCTTTATTTTGCCATTTACCTCCTTTATTTATTTATTTAATATTACACTACCCAACAGGATAAGCCCAATTATTGGGTAGGAAATACAGAAATCACCTACAAAAATAGGATTAAAAATTAAAATTTAAACTAAAAATAAGCATGTTAAACCATAATTTACAATTTCATAACATAATGTAACTAAAACAGAAAAATATAAAAAAGCACAACAATCAACAATGAGAAAAAACAACCAGAAACACAAATCAGTCCCCCATAACTGTGAAATACAAACCAGTCCTTCACAAGCGTGAGACTGCCAACCCTTTGAGCAACCTTGGATCCGACATAAAGATATCAATGGAAGACGCGTGCCTGTTGGCAACAGAACACAATCTATAATGCGGTGTGAACTTCACAAGATTACTTCGCGGCGTAGGTAACCAAAAGGTGACCGGATTTCGCGAAGACATTCTCGGAACATTAAAGTTTAGTTGTTCAAGTAGACGAGAGCAGTCACAGGATCTTCTCACTAAATCATTTAAAAAAATTAGTGCAGCTTGTTCCCTTCTGGATTCTAGACTTGGTAGCAAGAAGTCCTGCTGCATATACTCCGAAGGGTAACCCACAGAGGGATATATACCATTGAGGCGGAAGTAAAGATATTTTAGAAAGCGTATTTGGATCTTTTCCAACTGGAGAATATGGTTCTGGTAACGCGGATACCATACAACTGACGCATACGCAAGTCTGTTACGGATGAAAGTACAGAAAATCATTTTAAATGTGAATATTACCAAACTCGCGGCAATTCCTAATAATAAAGCCCATTAGTTTAAATGCGTTGGATACAACATTCTCAATATGAGATAAGAAAGACAATTTTCTATCAAATATTACGCCCAGATCACGGATAGATACCGGCTTAGCCAGAGACACCTTATTAAGAAAATAAGCAAATTGTATGGGCACCAACTTAAGAGTAAAGGAAAGACAGCTACATTTGGCAATATTTAAAGAAATATTATTTATATTGCACCACTCCTCGACATCCTTTAATGCTAATTGAAGTCGAATACAATCATCCACCGACTTCACCTCACAGAAAATTTTGATGTCATCAGTATAAAGGAGACATTCAACCCTCAAACCACCAACGAGATGGTTAATGAAAATATTAAAGAACAAAGGACCCAAAATCGACCCCTGAGGTGGCTGAAATATATTTTGATCTGCAGCCATCCACAACCACATATTGCTTCCTGTCTATAAGGTATTTCGCAATTAGTTTTCGGAGTGATTCAGATAAGCCAAAGGCCTCTAATTTACGTAGCAGAATAGCATGATCAATGCGGTCAAATGCCTTTGACATATCAAGGTAGATGACATCGACCTGACTACGATTATCTAAAGCTTCCGCAATGTATTGCGTAGCGCAAACTAAGTTTGTAACTGCTGATCTGCCTGGCATGAAGCCGTGCTGAGAAGGAGTGATGAAGCTCTTTATATGGAAGAATATATGCCTGTAAAATAACATTTCCAAAGCTTTAAGGAAGTTACAGTATAACGATATCTGCCTATAATTATCTATAAGTCTTTTATCACCAGCCTTATAAACTGGACAGGATTTCGATATCTTCCACACTATTGCAATTTTACAGTTTTTTAAACATAAATTAAACATAACCTGTAAGGGGAAAGCTAAAACGACTGCACAATCCTTCAAAATAAATGATGGGATTAGGTCAGGACCTGACGCCATATGAGGCTTAAACACCCGAAGAACCTCCTCAACTTCCGTAAGAAGAAAACTAACTATTTGTAATGAAGTATAATCATTGTCTTACAAGGTGGTATTTACCACAGATTGCGGTGCAGGTGTGGAGTGTCGAGATACATATGTGGACTGGAAAAAATCGGCAAAACTATTAGCAATCTCATCAGATTGATGCAAGTTGAGACCATTATACTCCATTGTTTTGGGAAGAGAATTATGTTGCTTCTTAGAGTTTAGAAATGACCAGAACTTCCTTGGGTTATTAGAGACTGAAACTTCACATATCATGAGGTAATTATTATATTCAGTGTTCACCAAATCTTTAGGCTCAGACCTTAACCTCCTAAACTCATCATAGTCAACTGACTCCCCAGAACGTCTATATATCGATCGACTCTTTTAGCTTACACAGTTTCACCAACTCCCTAGTAAACCAAGGAGGGTATTGAGAAGATCTAGGAGTCGACTTTGGGACACAATAATCAAAAGTATCATAGAGAATAGAATATAATTGTGAGCAAGCTAGGTCAACATCGTCGAATGCCAGTAAAGGAGACCAATCAACAAAGGAAAGTCTCTCATATAATGCTCCTAGATCAGCACGTTTAAAATTGTAAATTAGCTCAGCATTTTTCTTGTGTCCAGGATAATTATTACAGTTCACAACCTTTATAGTTACTGTTAGGGGTGGATGATAACCATCCTCAATAAGGAGAACGTCTTCCGATCTAGAAGCCTCACAATCTTGCCCACTAAACACCAAATCAAGAATACCATTGCGATCATTACGTATCATGTTCGACTGGGATAATTCAAGGAGTGACACGAATTCATTAAGAGCAGTCAGGATACTATTGGATCCCGACCTTCCCCCCTCCAACGCATCCGCATACCCAGGTATGTTAAAGTCACCGATAATCAGAATATTATGAGAAAATGTAAACTCCAAAGACAACAAGTCAAAAAGTGAATCATATACACAACAGGAATGTAGAGCACAAAAATATATAGAGGACGATGGCCACAGGTAACCCTAACACACAAAATGTCAACAGTAGGTATAAGTGATAGCAGATCTCCCGGTAAAGAAACCCTCACAGCATCATGTTGTCTATCAACTGCAAGAAGTACTCCTCCGCTCCTAGACATGCCGACAACACCATCCAATATTATGTTGAACAGAGTCGGGCTTAATAGGCGCCTTTGTCTTAATCCCTCCTTGGTCTCAAAATCCCCGACCGCATATTATTTGTCTGCACGAAATTTTTAGTGTTCTTGTATATACTGGCTATGTTCTTAGCCAGTACTATATACAGCCCTGTTCTTCTTAAGCTATACCATATTTTCTTTCTCGGGATACTATCAAATGCCTTCTCCATGTCTATTAAGGCCAAGTATATGTTATCGTTTGAGGTTTCATCATCTGTTTTATAGCAAATATATGATCTTGTACCCTTCTACCCTTTCTAAAATTACTCTATGGCTTTTCCAGCTGTGGGTGTATTTTAACCTTTAGTCTGTTATCTATAACTCTTTCATACACTTTTTGTACCGTGCTCGATATGGTTATTCCAGTATGTTTGCTACCCTTTTTACGTATTAGCACTATAACTCATATCTCCCCGTCTTTCGGCATTTGACTCCGTTCTGTACTTATATTATTTGATCGTTTTTAATGAACTTTTGATTTTACTGAAAATTGTGTCGCTTGATAAAAACTATGTCCGGGTTATAAAAATCTGAGAAAATGATTTTATATGAACAATTAAGTTATGAATCTATAACTGAGTTTCATAGAAAACAATGCAGTTTTATAAAATTCTCATAGAAAAAAATTCAAGAAAACATTAAAAATTATACATTTTTGGACACTTCTGGATTAGTTCCTTTCAGCATAATGGTGTCCAAATATCTTTGAGATAAATAAAATTAAGGTATATAATTGAAAACATTAATTTTTTTCCATTGAGTGTTGTTGCCCTTACTTGGTGAAACTTGTCCATACTACATACAGACTTGGAACTACTTCTCTGACTTCCTGTTGGTTTTCGTTGGTGAAGGACGTAGCCAGCGCGTAAGCGAACTGGTGCAAATGGCCCTTATGAATTCTGGATGTTCTAGGATGTTCTTCAACGTTACTGTGACTACAGTTTCGCTGCTTGACAGCATCCTCAGACAGATAAAAATGAATTAACACGAAATCTTGACAACTACAAATAATGATCTGTTGCTATCTTATGATGTTTTGATAAAAAAATTCATCAAAATTGAAAACAAAATGAAACACAAATGACGGATGAGGCTTTTAAAATGTTTACGTGATGTATGTCAATATTTAACATAAAAATAGAACAGTAATAACTCTAATAACAGTTACAACAATAAAATAACTAAACAATAACAGTAATAAAGCAGACTCTATACAGTGAAAGTATCGACATGACAACTACAAATAAAGATCTGTTGCTATGTTATGATATGATGTTTCGATTTAAAAAAATTATATGCAAAATGAAGGTCTACCTATGGGTAGTAGTCCATTGTCACCTTTATTAGCCAACATATTTTTGGAAAATTTAGAAAACCAAATTTTAAAATCAGAATTTTCGCATAATATTGTCTTTTGGTACAGATATGTAGATGATATTTTAGCATGTTTTCAAGGTAGTCATACAAAATTAAATGAATTTTTGAATTTTATTAATAACTTTCACACAAATATTAAGTTTACTTTAGAAGAAGAAGCTAACAGTTGTATAAATTTTTTAGACTTAACAATTAGAAAGTTAGAAAATAAGTCATTTGACTTTTCAATATATAGGAAACCAACTTACACTGACACAACCATACCATAAGATTCATGTCAGCCTACCATTCTATGATACATCGTGCATTTTCGATACCTATGTCACAAAACAATTTTTAAAAAGAAATATCAATAATTAAGCAAACAGCATTTAATAATGGCTACTGTGTTAAAATAATAGATAAAATGATCTAGAGAAAAGAATACAAATTATCGATTAATTTAATTTATCCAAATATTAGAGACAAAGAAGACAACAGATACGTTTCGATAACTTATTTTGGAACCATTTCAGAAAACATTTCGAAAATTTTAAATACCTGTAGAAATACAAAGGTAGCTTTTAAATCTTACAACACGACGCGTGATTTACTATTTAACGCTAAAGAAAAATCTTGTTTCCTGACAAAAGCTGGAGTTTATAAATTAGCTTGTACACATTGTAACGCAATCTACATAGGTCAAACTTCTAGAAATTTTAACATCCGATACAAAGAACATATTTCTGCATTTAGAAATAACCACGCTGACAAATCTACATTTGCAAAACATATTATTGATACCGAACATAGACCTACAGTAAATAACCGCATACAACCACTACATTTTTATAATGACAAGCGTAAACTAGACTTTTTTGAAGCTTTGGAAGTCAAAAAGCACAAACACGACAATAGCTACCTTGTTTTAAACGAGAAAACTGATTTAATGAATTCCCCTTTCTTGGATATTCTTTTTTCTAATTAAATAAGTCAAAGAAAATAAATTTAACTATTCTTTCAAAAAAGTTGTAATAAGATAATGAGTTGATGTATGTCGATATTTTCGTTGTATACAGACTGCTTTTATACTGTTATTGTTTAGTTATTTTATTGTTGTAACTGTTATCATAGTTATTAAGGGCTAGTTATATTTTTATGTTAAATATTGACTTACATCACGTAGACATTTTGAAATCCTCATCTGTCATCTGTGTTTCATTTTTATTTTCAATTTGATAAATTTTTTGATCAAAACATTATATCATAACATAGCTACAGATCTTTGTTTGTAGTTGTCATGATTTCGTACTAATTCAATTAGTCTGTATGAGATTGCTGTCAAGCAGCGAAACTATAGTCACAGAAACGTTGAAGAACATCCTAGAACATCCAGAATTCGTAAGGGTCACTTGCTCCAGTTAGATTACGCGCTGGCTACGTCCTTCACCAACGAAAACCAACAGTAAAGTCAGATAAGTAGGCTTCAAGTCTGTATGTAGTATTAATTGTTTTAATGCAGTTTGAGGATATTATGAAGTTACACGCGCCGTTTTGTAATACTCCTAAAAATAACTTACCCTTGTTTGGTGATACAGATATTTCTATCTAATATGGTGTATAGTTCTTTATGGTAGGTAAAGTAGATCGCAAGAAAACCAACTAGCCCTCCAATGAGAACGATGGTTTTGAAGAGCGAAATAAGTACTTGATAAACGGCACAGGCAATCATGGAAAGCATCACAAGAAGCAATAAATACTGAAAAATAAAATGAGGTGTTATAAATAATCGTTTTTCTGTTGTTTCTATACTCACATCAACTAGAAAATAGGGTTTACAGTCTTTATCCTCGTTGGTTACCGTGTACACCGGAAAAGTTGTGCAGTTATACTGCTCAAAAATGGTTGCGTTCAAGCACTGAATCTCATAAGGTAGAGATAACTGCAACAACAACAAAAAGAAACGTGTAAATAAAATAAGTTTATCGTTTATTATTCATTAAGTACAAACGCCCAATATAATTTCCTTGTTTTCTTTCGCAGGAACTATCCTGTCACTTTAAAGTAGTTTTCTTCTCGTAGTGACTCCAGCGATAACGATATATCTTAGTGAATTTTTATTTAAAAAAAAAAAAAAAAACTAATAGAAAGGTAGCGATGGTGAGACTTTGAAATTTCTTTTCAAATGAGCGCGGGGTAGGACCCCTAGAACCCATATCCGGGGTTAGTTTCAATTTCTATATGTTTATATATATATATATATATATATATATATATATATATATATATATATATATATATATATATATATATATATATATATATATATATATATATATATATATATATACAGGCTGTTTCAAAAAACATGCACCATCGCTCGTGGGGCAATTCCTTACTAAAAAATAAGAAAAAAAGTTACTGTGCACATGGGCCCGGAAACGCATAGTTTCCAATATACAGGGAGTTGAATTATAATTTTTTTTTATTTTTTATAAATAATTTCAAAACGACTGGATTGATTTTAATGAAACTTGGAACTTGAAAGTGTATTATGAAAGTGCATATTTTCAAGTGAGAATCTGCTTACAACTGCGTCAGTGGCGTGCGTACGGGGCAACTGTAAAAATTAATTTGGGGAGAAAATATGTGCGCCACTGTCTTTTTCCAATTTTGATACATCAGTTATGAAGCTTATTACATAAGCCACAAAAGCTACCTCTTGGTATTTTTTCGTTCAGGGTATCCCCTAGGAGATATGATTAATTTTATAAAAAGGGGCAAAGTACCGATTAGTCGGCGTAATAATAATAATAATAATAATAATAATAATAATAATAATAATAATAATAATAATAATAATAATAATAATAATATATGTTTACTGCAACCATAAGAATATGAAAAACAAAACATACAGTAAACATTACAGCAATAAACGTGCAAATAACTAACCTACGTAAAACTTATTGGTGATAAACATTGAAATTAATATTACAAACATTGATAAAAAATGATAAATAAAAAATAAAAATAAAAAATGAAAAAAGTAATCGTAAAGACACCATGATTTTTCCAAACTCTTGTTTTTTGTACATTACTCAATTGACTTTAATAACAAAGCTAAAGAAAATGTTGAAAGTGACCACCATTAGCGTCGTTACAATTATTTAACCTTCTGCGCAAAGATCTTCTTACTCTTCTGCAAATATTTTGATATTCTCTAATGCTGTCAAATGCATATTCTATTCTTCCCAACAATTCTTCTCGTGTATTTACTGGTGTTTTATACACTATTTATTTTAAATGACCCCACAAATAAAAATCGAGAGGATTCAGGTCCGGAGATCGAGGTGGCCATGACACCGGACCTCCACGACCAATCCATCGGTGACCGTATGTGTTGGCTTAATATGTTCTTACAACTGCTGCAAAATGTGCGGGCGCACCATCATGCTGGAACCACATTGTACCATTTCTTATAAAAAGCGGTAGTAACAACGGCAAATCATTTTGTAAAAAGTTTTAATATGATTCATGGTCAAGACGATTCGGTAGAACAACAGGACCAATTATGTGATTTTCAATAATAGCAGCCCAAATATTGATGGAAAATTGATACTGCGAATTTGCAACTCTTAGAGAGTGTGGGTTTTCATCGGCCCATGTATGTAAATTGTGAAAATTTACGATACCTTTTCGCGTAAATGACGCCTCATCAGTAAATAGTACACGTTTAGAAAAATGTTGGTCGTGCCTAAGTTTGTTTAAGAACCACTGACAAAACATTACCCTTGGTTGAAAGTCTCTAGGTAGAAGTTCCTGGACACGTGTAAAATGATAGGGATATAAACATTGATCCTTCAGAGTTCTGTGAACTGATGATGCCGAAATATTACCCAGTTCGGTGGCAATAATTCTCGTACTTGTACTAGGATCACGTTCAACTCTATTTAATTCAACTCGTACAGTTCGGCGGTATCTTCTGCGTCCAGAGTCAGTTTTTAAAGGTTTTAAAGAACCAGTTTCTCTCAAATGTCTTACAATACGTGGGAAAATATTTTTGTCAGGAATTCTTCTTTGCGGATAAGTTTCCTGATAAACTCGCACAGCTTGTCTAGCATTTTGATTTGTTTGTCCATAAATTAACAACATATCAGTCAAATCCGCTGAAGTGTACTTAATAAAAACCATCTTGAGAGGAGGAAATAATATTAATGAGCAGCTCAGTATCAACAAATAACTAAAAACGAAAATACTGCACCGTATCAAAATTTAAAGAATAGCACGAAAACTCTTTTGACGCCTACAAAGCACTTCAAAATTGTAGAATTTAGAGAACTGTCAAAAATTATAGTTTCATGGCACTTTACGATTACTGTTTTCATTACTCCAACGAATCGGTACTTTGCCCCTTTTTATAAAATTAATCATATCTCCTAGGGGATACCCTGAACGAAAAAATACCAAGAGGCAGCTTTTGTGGCTTATGTAATAAGCTTCATAACTGATGTATCAAAATTGAAAAAAGACAGTGGCGCACATATTTTTTCCCCAAATGAATTTTTACAGTTACCCCGTACGCACGCCACTGACGCAGTTGTAAGTAGATTTTCACTCGAAAATATCCACTTTCATAATACACTTTCAAGTTCCAAGTTTCATTAAAATCAATCCAGTGGTTTTGAAATTATTTATAAAAAATTTAAAAAAATTAAAATTCAACTCCCTGTATATTGGAAACTATGCGTTTCTGGGCCCATGTGCACAGGAACTTTTTTTCATATTTTTTAGTAAGGAATTGCCCCACGAGCGATGGTGCATGGTTTTTGAAACAGTCTGTATATATATATATATATATATATATATATATATATATATATATATATATATATATATATATATATATATATATATATATATATATATATATATATATATATATATATATACATATATATATATATATATATATATATATATATATATATATATATATATATATATTTGTGTGTGTGTATCCGCACGTTAACTCAAAAAGTTATTAACCGAAAATGATGAAACTCGGCAAGAATCTTTCTTCTGTTAATGGCTTAAATGAGCTCGTTATCCAGGAAAATCAAATAAGGTTGTATGGAAAAATTTTGAGTTTTCTTTTGAAAAAAAATTTTAACTCCAAAAATTACAAAGATATTTCTATGAAATTTGACAAGTATATTGCCTTGCGAAAGGTCTTACTAGATACCAAAATTCAACTTTCTAAGTTTATATAAAATTGAGATATTCAAATTTGAAGCATTGAAAATTCACTACCACAACGCACTTGCTGCATCCCGAAATTTTTATAAAATTATGCATAATAATTGATAAATTAGTATGCATTACCACGGAGTTAGAGAGAGAGAGAGAGAGAGAGAGAGAGAGAGAGAGAAAGAGAGATAGAGAGAGCGAGAGAGAGTGAGAGAGAGAGCGAGAGAGAGAGAGCGAGAGAGAGAGAGAGAGAAGAGAGTTGGCTAGGAAACAGGTCGTTTAGCTAAAAAGAATAATTAAAACTTCATCCATATATACATACACATCCACATATACTTATTATATGTTAAACAGTTTTCCCCATTTTTTATACAGGGTGGCGCATTGAAAACGAAACAGACCGATTTGCGTCCAGATAAATTTTTTTTAAGAAACGCTTAAACACGTCAATTTTAATATTGGGGGGGACATGTTTTGACATAAAACTCAACTCACGTATTCCTGCAAGATCATACGGTGTGATTTTCCGATGTGGATACTGCCGCATAAATGTAGAACATTCATTGTAATATGCTCTCTTCAACGGGCCAAAAACAGTTAGATCTAGAGGCTGGAGTCTGTGGCTAGTATGAGGAGGAAACGACACCATCACTATACCATTATCACGACAAAATTGATATGCAGATAGGGAGCAATGGCTATTATGATTGTCTAACACAAGCATAACTGGGTTATCTACGGAGCAACTTGAATTAGTTTTGCAATGATGAAGCCACTCCAGAAAGAGTTCTTCTGTTATCAACCCTTTTTGCGAACAAGTATATAAGGCACCGACTGGACCATTTTGTTTCAATTGCTCACTCATTCTTGCTCGAGGAAATATCAACATAGGCGGTAGGTAAGACCCCGATGCACTTATAGCAGCGCATACTGTAATATTCCTTCCTCTTTTATAACTAACAGCTTTTCCAAATTGCTTGACGCCTTTTGGAGCAATGATCTTAGTTGGAACTTGGACAGTGCTAATTCCCGTCTCGTCAACATTATAAATACGATGTGATGAAAAAAGATACTTCTCTAGTACTTGTGACAGGTTTTTGTAAAATAGCGCAACACTATTTTCATTGAATCCAGATATTCGTCCGATGCTGGTCGCTTCTGGTTTTCTCAGGCTAACTTCTGGGTGCCTCTTCATGAAAGCACCAAACGAGTCTTTGCCAGCAATTTTTGTGTCTTTGTTGAATCTATGAGAGATTCTATTTGCTTCAGCACATTCATAGATGATTTTTCTCAAGTCACATATTCGCTAAACAAATGCAACGTTGCACAATCTCATTTTCTTTATCTGGACTGAATGTGCATTTACGGCCAAGTAGAGCTTTTGATGTATCACCATTCTTTAAACGGTCCTTCAACGTAGAATAAGGGATACCTATATACAAAATATATTAAATATTCAAAATATTCAAAACAATTGTAAATACCATATTATCTGGCACTTGCTCTCTTCCCTTTGCCGTTATGAACAGCTCTAATAGCTCTTTCTAGACATTCGGGTGTCCAGGAACCTTTAGTAGTGGTGCGAAATCTTATTTTTGGCATCTGTTAAAGACAAGGTGAATGTAGATTCAAATTTGCTGGTAGTACGCCCATGACGATTTTGTCGCCCACCTTGGGTGTCAATACCCGCAAATGACTTTTAGGTTAGAATAATCAATTTTTAGACAAATAATTGGGATATTTGCGAAAACTCACTGATTATTAAACAGCATAAAATTAGCTATCGTTCAATTTTCAAAAGATAATCATTGATGATAATTTGTTCTACTTACGGCTTATTTCAGATGACCAATATCTTTTAACAGTCACCTTCCGAAAGAACTAGTTCCAATAATTCGAAGAGAAGTGGATTTGTAGAGTTCTGCGTACCACAGCATACATTATAAAGTTGGTACAGAAGCTCTACACTAGATGGCGCAATCATGAAATGAGTGGTAATGGATATATTCAGGTCAGCAGCATTACCCGGCGGGCGGCACTACCCGGCTCTCCCTTATGTGCCCTTGAGGACTGATTTGAATAAAAAGATAAAGATTTGTTTTAAGTGTTTAGAATTGCTTTATGAACATTTTGTTAAATGTGTAGATGGTAGAGAGGATTATGCTGAATGAATCAAATTTTGTTTTAAAACAATATAGAGTTTTCTGTTGGCTACTTGGTACATCTCAATACCGCCCGTATTATTTGTATTCCGTCCTTGGACATACAGGGGTTATTTTTGTAAAGAGAATGAAACACCGCTTAAAATGAGTTAATGTTCAATTGGTGCTCGCTATGCTTACAAGGGAAATGTTAGTCAACTCTCCTAAGTGCACGATGTTAGAAAGTTCAATTTACAATCAGTTACACCCCCGCCCCACACTTCCCCACTCAAAAGCAAAATCTTTAGGCTTCTCTCAAAAACTCTAGTCTTACAAAAATAATCTGCCTTAGTCGTTTTCGTTGGAACACCCTGTATTTAAAATTATTACTTACCGAATGTAGCATCACAAGCGCATAAATGCATACAGCCATAATAAATGAAAATATTTGAGCAACGTTCCTATTCTTATGTATTAACCTTGAAATGGCAAACAGCTTTAATGGAACTTTCTGAAACAATATTAAATATGATATTAGTAAAATTGGGAAAATGAGTCTGGCGATGTACTTACGTTCAAATGGAGGTTTTCCATATAAACCAGAATTGGTATTAAAACTAGAATTAAAATAATAGGAACTGAACACAGTAGAGCAGTATCGTTCCTAAAAATATGAAAGAAATGTGTTAGAAAATTTGTAGAAAATTCTAAAAACTAAGGAATTTCTAATAATAATCGTACACACTGCGTTTTTATATGTAAAGTAGCTTAAAAGCCGCTAAAACATTGTGTGGCAGTGACTTTCAGAACAGTTTTCAGACATAGGAACACAAGAACAATATTTTTCTTCGAATCGGCAAATAACATAAAATTACGGCAACAACGCATAGGTAGGTAATATATTTTTTAGTTGATTTTTTTATTATTATATAGCCTACTTAAATAAGGTACATTTGCTAACAATAAAAGTGGAAATAAATAACAAATAATTTAAATAAACAAAAAATAAGCCTTTTAACTTTTAAAGAGAAGTCGACTTTTCTGGACTCCTTTCTCTTTTTAGCGTATATACCTTTTTAGCGAATTTTTATTTAAAAACATTCGCTAGCACAGGGGATCAAAGGTGAAACTGCAAACATTTTTTTCAAATGATCGCAAATTTGGGCGTCTATATATATATATATATATATATATATATATATATATATATATATATATATATATATATATAGAAAATTACCAAAAAAGTTGATTAAATTTCAGCTGATCTAATACATGAAAACAAATTTGTAATATGTCGATTCGTTCCTGAAATAACCTGAAAAAAGTGAAAAACTAAATTTTCAAAATTTTACAATAAATCCAAAATATTATCAATATTATCAAAAATGGGCTTATAATTTTTGCGCAGCGATAGTCAACTTTTTTTCTCTTATGGTCACCATATTGGATTTTTAATTTTTCAGATGACAAAAAAATTCACCTTTCGATTGGTATAACACACTTCATATTTTTCTTCATAAACATTGTACAAATACATAAAAAAGTAATTATGGTCGCAAATATCAAGTAGGTCTGTGTCAGTGTTTTGTAATTTGTTGTTACGATTTATTTAAACTGTCAGTTTGAAATCTTCTACTTGATTTATGTATTAAAAACATTTTATTTCAAAACTTGTGTTAAGTTTGTTCTGTAAAAAATGTCCAGAACTTGTGCAACCAATATCTTCGCCAGAATAGCAAGAGTGTGGATGAAACTGGTACTTTGATGAGAAAGCGTGTCCCCTACAATGTGAAACCCAGTGCTAACGAAATCAATGCTCTTGCTGAAGTCAATACAAATTACAACTTATCCACAACACATATTGCGAGAAAATGTGGAATAAGCCAGCAGCTGTCGTCAAAGATTTGAAAAAACACAAATACCATCCTTATAAATACACCATAGTGCAACACTTTATGAGCCATATCAAGACCGGCGGTTGCAGTTTTGCCAATGGTTTACTAAGAAGTTGCAAATACACTATGCTTTCACAGCTAACATATTGTGGTCGGATGAGAGTACATTTACAAATAACGGTTTGTTTAATAGACAGAATCGTCAGCTACACAAGGTATGCGCGAGAGGGTTCGTCAATGCATAAATAACAATGGAAGACATTTTGAACATATTCATTAACATTACACACATTTATTATTTAGTAGAAAATATTTGTTATGTATTGTTAGTTTGTTTATTCACTAGTTGTAAGTTTCGTTAGTATCTATGGTTAATATGATTTTATTGTGTTAACTAAAATCTTTGTGCTGACATTTTGACAAATAACGAATGTTGATAATAAAATGACGCATACCTACTTGATATTTGCGACCATAATTAGTTTTGTATTTATTTGCACAATGTTTATGAAGAAAAATATGAAGTGTGTTATATCATTCGAAAGGAGATTTTTTTTGTCATCTGAAAAATAAAAAATCCAATATGGCGACTATAAGAGAAAAAAAAAGTATCGCTGCGCAAAAATTAGAGCAGATACCTCAACTGTGATGCCGTCAGTTCATTGCTCATATCAAATTATGCTCACATAGCAAAAATTAGGAGCCCATTTTTGAAAATAAGGGATTTATTGTAAAATTTTGAAAATTGAGTTTTTGAGTTTTTTCAGGATATTTCAGGAACGATTCGACACACTCAAAATTTGTTTTCAGAAATTAAATTAGCTAAAATATACGCAATTTTTTTGTAATCTAACCAGCTCTGTATCACTTACCGTTACTGAGATGCCAATAGTGAACAGTTAATTAGTTGTAACCCTGTATATATATATATATATATATATATATATATATATATATATATATATATATATATATATATATATATATATATATATATATATATATATTGTGAAGGGGTCAAATCGGGATAAGGTTATCTTTCCCTAATATGGGGAGGTTCCCACGGGATAACCTTATCAATACGGCTTTATTTACGGGATTTGCTCAGGCGCCAGCAGCGTGGTTTAAAGGAAGACGCTGCGCTCCCTCAGGACTATATCTCTGTCCTCGGTTGTTATTTACCGATACACGGACCCGGGGTACACTCCAGTGGAGACAGGGTTCGCCTAAGTCCTCAGGCAGAGTCCCTCAGGACTCCCTAATTATGGCCTGTATATTAGAGACCAGAATGTTGCGTTATGTTGGGGTGGATTGGTTGGGAAGCTTTAAATGAAATACCGTATAAAACAAATAGTCTATTTACAAAAGTATTGGTGGGGAAATATTTACAAAATATATACAAAGAAATATTTACACAAGGGATTCTCCCGGTATACCCCACGTTTAAACTAACTTAATTGACAACAAATCAATTTATTAGAGACCAGAGGCAGAAACTGACATATTCGCGAGTTATACGGACGGTATCACGAATAGGGGTGGTAAACTAGCGGGTTGTAAGCGGGCAGAAGCGTCCCAGGATCGCCAAAGCAAGGCACCGGACAGGTGGTCGGTTTAAGCGGGCATGCAATATTAATTACGGACCCTCAAGCATGCATTGCAGTCATACAGACTCTCTACGACCGGAGGAAGTGTCTCCCTAGGGAGATGGAAATTTCCCCTCGACAAAATAAAGGAAGTCCTCACTATCAAGTTAAAAGAAGACACAGCCTCCAGGCGGTGCCTTCAGGACGGTCGGGATACCGAGTATCGCCAGACTGTTTCGATCGCCAGGAGTGGTGGAGACCTACTGCAGCCCGAAATATCCCCGCTGGCGTCCAGATCCAGGAGCACGAGAGCTGCGCCACGGGAGACCGCTTTGGGATGATGTGATCGTGGCTAGTCCGCCCCCCGAGTTCACATCAACGTGCAGTCGGCCGTTTTGCTAGTGCTCTCGCATTCTCGGGAAGACTCCAGTCCAGGAACGCGACCCCTTTGCGTCTCCCGACGGAAACATACAAAGCTTTTCCCCCTAGGACTGAAAACGACAAGGTTTTCCCAATAATGTCAGCCGGACGGTCGGGACACCGGGTATCGCCAGACTGTTTCGATCGCCAGGAGTGGTGGAGACCTACTGCAGCCCGAAATATCCCGGCTGTCGTCCAAATCCAGGAGCACGAGAGCTGCGCCACGGGAGACCGCTTTGGGATGATGTGATCGTGGCTAGTCCGCCCCCCGAGTTCACATCAACGTGCAGTCGGCCGCTTTGCTAATGCTCTCGCGCTCTCGGGAAGACTCCAGCCAAGGAACGCGAGCCCCTGCTCCCCCAGGTTGCCCCGCGGATACAGACAGAAACGAGCGATGGACCTATTTATCCGAAGCTCCCTTGCTGCCGTCTCTCTGAAATAAAACACTGACAAACACAACAACATTCAATATCTTTTCCACACCTGGACTTTTAACGTCACCTCTGGCGAAGGCCACCAAGCGCGCCTAGGTGTTCGCCGCCAGAGAGAGTCGTCGATCCGTGGAAAACCCCTTACATACAGGCCCTCCACCGTACAGCTATAGAGACAGCGACCTACCCAAACGAAGCGGAAATGAGCGGCCTGCTGAAGACGGCGTTCTCCACTTGCCACAGCTGCTAACTCTACTAAGCTGGTGCACCTAACGAATCGCGGCGTACTCTCCCACGGCCGGCCTGAAATGCACAATAAAACCCAACACCGAGAATCAAGACGCGGACGGTGGCTGCTTCCTCTCTGTGACCTGGCTCTGCGCTCGCTGAAAGAGAACTAAACTCCCACGGTCGGCCTGCTGGATTCGCTACTGAAACACACAACAAAACCGAACACCAAGAACGAAGACGCGGACGGTGGCTGCTTCCTCTCCGTGACGGCCCCTGCGACTGCTGAAAAAGAACTAACTCGTCGAGCGCGTTACGGTCGATATCCAGACCTCGATGCGGCACGCAAAGTATGCGCTGCGAGGTGCGCATAGGTATGTAGTGGACCAGACCAGCCGTCTCCGCTTTCATCACTTCGCATACCGCAGGACCCGACTGGGCGATCTCACCCGCTACAATCCACCGGCCCCGCGACGAGCTCTCGAAATTATATTGTATCAAAACATTTACGAACGTTTTTAATAACCAAAATAAATTAAAATTAAATACAGATGGTACGGATCTATTCCCCTGTTAACTAATTAGTTTATCTAATGGCAATTACGTCACTTCGTGACATCCCCCTCTCTTCTCCTGAAAGAAAAAACGCAGTTTTTTCTTCCACATCCCGACCTCGCCGGTCCTCTGGTCCCCAATATAACAATAATAATACAAGAAAATAATATGCCTATCAATATGTCGAGAAAGAATGCATATAATGTACCCTCACAGAAAAGTTTATCTTTCCCACTTTACATAAGCAAGCGGTCTTACTCAATACACCTTTAAACTAAATCCAACATCCTTTAAAGCAAGAATAAATAATCAGTATGTGTAACGGAGAAATGATATCCAATTTCTAACCATATTCCCTGGGTATGAGTATGCGCAAAATTTCTTAATAATAATAAACAAACAAAATATATTCTTAAACTAAATGAAAATGTTTCACATGAAAATTAAATAATTATAAGGCGCACCAGGGAAACGATGTTGTCAACTTTTCATCATAACCCCTGGGTATGCACAACATCTCATAATTAAAGAAAACGAAATATTCTTAAACTAAATCAAACATCTCTGAGCGGAAAATTAAATTATTAAAATTTGTAAATAAACAGAAAATAAAACATATCCTTAAACTAAACTTCTATATGCAATATCGTTTAACTCAAGAAAATAATCAAAATGAAAATGCAAGTTAAAACTAAATTAATCAGGGCTCCTAAACGTAAATAAACAAATCGTTCAGAATTAACACACCCGAAATTGCTAGCTTCCCGCCTCAAATGAATTGGGAGCTATTTGAACGGAACTTAGCACAAAATGTCTGAGAATTAGGTTGAGTACACTATGCTTAATCTAAATAATAGTCAATGATAGTCTCACCCACAGTCTCCTCGTTTGTGCACCGTCGAGTGGCACTCCTAGAAGTGTCCCACACTCTCGTGTCACACTCTGCACCTAGTACCTGTCGTCTGTCCATCCAGTCGTGCAGCCGCACGTGGCCCTCTGCGTCGGGTCCATGGAGCGCCGGCTGGCACCAGGCGATACGGCCTGCCCTGGTAGCGGCACCCATCCCTTGAGGTGGCCTCCAACTGTTCGGGCTTGCTGGTTGGCAACTCCTGCAGTTCCCATGGCTTCGGTCGTTCAGCACCAGGTTACACTGGGTAGCTACACCTGCAACCTGGGGCGTACACTGCGTGGCTCTGTCGATAGTCCTCTTCTCCATGACTACATTTGGTTTTCCTGGGTCCTGACAGGAACATTTTCGGGGCCTACTGCCCACTTTTCCACCTTGGGAGCATTTAACGGCTACTCACACTGGTAACGGGTGTGTCCAGACTGACCACACCTACAACATAAACTCTTCTTCGCCATCGGTAAATACTCTGGTTTTACGGGAACAATTTCGTCAATTCTGAATGCGTCTGCTGCTAAATATGCATGGATAAAGTGTAGTTCTGGCGGTGGCGGCGGCGACGCATTCACTGTCTCTGGCTGCTGTGGTGCGTGAAACTTTTTCAGATCTTTCACATGTATATGTTTCAGCAGCTTGCCCTTGGTATCCCGGAGGTCATACACCACCGGCGATACTACTTTGACCACCGTATACGGCCCAGAATATTTCGCAGCGAGCTTTGCGGCAAAACCACTGGTTCCTTGGGATAACGGATGTTCCCGGCGTAGCACCTGTTCACCAACTTTGCATTGCCATTCCCTGCGACGCAAATTGTAGTGGCGACTTTGTTGGGTAAACGCCCTTGCCAGATTCATTCTTACTAACTCGAATGTTTCTCGCAGCTTCTTCAGACGGTTATGACGGTCTTCTATTTCTTCCGGCGTCGTCTCCGACTCCTCTGTCTGCCTCTCCGGCGGTAATTCGCGTTCAGCGTGCACCGCGCCGGGGACGGTCAGCTCTCGGCCGAAGTTCAGGAAGGCTGGGGTGAATCCGGTGGATTCCTGTTTGGCCGTGTTGATGGCGAACCCCAGTTCAGGCAATCTTTCATCCCACTGTCGCTGATCATGCTCGCAAAACTGAGCGATCATGGTTTTCAGCGTGCGATTCGCCCTCTCCACAGCATTGGCCTGGGGAGTGTATATTGGGGTCAGCCTCTGGGCTATCCCTAACTCCTTCAGCCAGGCCTTGTGTTCATGGGACACTAGTTGTTTCCCGTTGTCCGAGATCAGTGTCCTGGGGCAGCCAAACTTAGTGATAACCATCTCAAACAACGCTTTGTTGACGGTGGGGGCGGTGGCTTTCTTCAACGGTCGGCATTCTACCCATTTCGTGAAACGGTCTTGGGCGACAATAATAAAATTGTGCCCCTTTTTGGACCGAGGCAGGGGTCCCACTAAATCGACGCAGACGGTTTCCCATGGTGTCTTGTTCGAGGAAGGCTGCATCTTCCCGGGGGTCTGTTGTTGGGAGACTTTAAACCTCTGACAGCGATTACATTGCCTCACATAACTCGCAACTTCCCGAAACATCCCTGGCCAATAGTAATGACAAGCTATTCGGGCAATGGTTTTTGAAATGCCCATGTGCCCGGCGGTCGGTTCGTCGTGGTTCTCTCGTAGAATTCGGCCACGCACGGTCTTAGGGATGCACAATTTCCAGGGATCGCTCAGCTCGGGCTCGCTTAAGTTGTATGCGTCCCAAAAATGTCGGTACAGTCTTCCGCCCCTGATGGAATAGTCGGGAAATGCCTCCGGGTTCCTTTCCACCTAATCCAACTTACGTCTGTACCAGGAACAGCTTGCTTCCTCCTCTGTAAAGCAAATATTCTCTTCCGCGGACTCTTCACAGCTCTCCAACGGTGAACGGGAGAGGGCGTCCGCTACATGGTTTAGTGCCCCTCGTCGATATTTTATCGTGAAGTCGTATTGTTGTAGAAATACGCTCCACCTGGCCACACGCCCAATCGGGGTTTTAATCGTTTGCAACCACCTAAGAGATTGGTGGTCTGTCAGTACTGTAAAATGGTACCCCTCCAGGTATGGGCGCATTTTTTCAATCCCCCATACCACCGCTAGGCACTCTTTTTCCGTCACAGAATAATTCTTCTCGGCAGGGCAGAGCGTCCGGCTGGCATACGCGATGACTTTCTCTGACCCATCGATGTTCTGAGTCAGAGCTATGCCTAAGCCATTATCACTGGCATCAGTTTGCAGGACGAATTCTTTCGAAAAGTCCGGACAGGTCAATATCGGCGTCTGAGTGAGTAATTTCTTCAGGTCTTTAAACGACCTCTCTTGCTCTTCACCCCAGTGCCATCGATTCTTCTTCTTCAATAGCTTGGTCAAGGGGGTCACTACCTGTGAGAATTGCGGAATGAAACGGCGGTACCACGAGGCGACCCCCAAAAATCGACGGACGTCTCTTACGGTTCGTGGGGTCGGCATGGCCTCGATAGCCTCCACTTTATCCGGATCGGTGCTGATGCCATCCGACGTCACAACATGCCCAAGATATTTCAGCGACTTCCTGCAGAAGTGACATTTCTCCGGGTTCAGCTGCAAGTTACTCTGCCTCAGCCTTCGGAACACTTCCCTCAAGTTCTCCAGGTGTTCCTCGAAGGTCTCTCCCATTACGATAACGTCGTCCAGGTAGGCGAAAGCGTGCGGTTCCATATCGGGGCCTATTATGGTATCCAACAGCCGCTGGAACGTCGCTGGAGCCGAGTGAATTCCGAAAGGCATGACTTTGAACTGATACAACCCCCTCCCCGGGACGGTAAAGGCGGTGATGGGCTTACTTGTCGGCGTCAGAGGGATTTGCCAGTAGCCCTGCTTCAAATCCAGACTGCTGATGTACTTGGCCCGGCGAAGCTTGTCGAGTATGCCCGATATATATGGCAGCGGGTAGGCGTCCTTGACGGAAACCTTGTTAACATCCCGGAAGTCCACACAGAAGCGGTATTTCCCGTCCTTTTTCTTAACCATCACCACAGGTGAGCTCCATGGGCTGTTAGAAGGTTCTATAATTCCTTCTTCCAACATCCTGTCGACCTCGTCGTTAATGACCTGCTGCATTTTCGGGTTTTGTGGGCGGTATCGCTGTTTAATAGGTTCTCTCCTCGACAGGCGAATATGATGTTGTACCCGGTCGGTAGGGCCAGTTATTCGTTTGAAATATCCAAGTTCTTTCTCCAAGAACAGATCAAGTTGACGTCGCTCTCGGGGGGTCAATTCCCCCAAGGTGTTCGTTTCCATAGTATGTATTGGAACTACGGGCGGGGGTGGAGTTGCTGACGCCAGCAGTTCTCCATCGAGGTAGGTTTTAGCGGTCGGTAAATCTATACGGAAGTCGTATTTCCCCAAAATATCCATCCCCAACACTATGTCTACCGGGAGGTGAGGCAGATACAACAGCTCCCCTTGTATCTTCTTACTACCCAACATCAATTCAGTCACGTACATTTGTTGTACGGAGACCAGTCGTCCATCGGCGATGCGGGTGTTTACGTCTGGCAAGGAGACGGCTTGTAAATAATCTGCGTCTATTTCCTCAAGTGCGGTACCGCTCAGAAAGGACCGGGTCGCCCCTGTGTCCAGCAAAGCACTGAAACACTTCTGGCCTATCCTTGTCCTGACTATAGGTCTGTTGTCAGTTGGAGATCGTCTGTCAATGGCCGAGGTGTCGTTGGGGCGGAACTGCTGGAGTATCGGCCCTCCACAGTTCCCATCTAGTTTCCCGGACATTTGCAATCCCGGGATAACACTCCTGTCTTGCCACAGCGTGAACAAAACAGTCGTGGTGCTTTCTGACACTGGCTTCTCATGTGTCCTGTCTCACCACAATTCCAGCAAGTCGTACGCTCCATCGCGAAACGAACCTGCTTACTGGTTTCCGGACGGTTAGTCGTAGGAGAAGTCGGGGGTGTAAAACGGCTCTTAGCGGGGGAACTAGTATTTTCACTTTCTTGCTTATCCGAAGGAGGCCGGCTAGGCTCTGGTGGGCCCTCCTTGGTATCATTTAGTTCCTTCAACATCGCCTCAATTTCCTTTGTTTTTTCCATGAACCTACGTATGTCTGGTACGTCGCAATTCCAGAGCATCTGCCGGAACTCTGGGCGCAGGTTTCTGCGTAACCAAGTCAATTCCTGTTGTCTGTTGATGTTACCGTGCCGGCGTATGAGTGTCTGCAGCTCTGTTATGTAAGTGAACACGGGCTCACCGGCTTTGTGTAAACGTCGACTGATTTCAGCTTCTAAATCTACGAAGTAGTTTGTCGGGAAATAGAAACGCTTGAAATCCTCGATAAAATCTTCCCACGATGTCCAGTAAGCCCTATTATTTCGATACCACAGCAAGGCTTGACCTTCCAAGACCTGTGGCAATACTGGCAGAAGGCGGTCCGAAGATACGTTAAAGTGCAAGCGGATTTCTTCTATGCGTTCTAAAAATGCTACGGGGTCAGACCTGCCCTGGAAATGCAAGTTCCACGCAAACAGATTGAGTGGTTCTGGTTGCCGAAATGTCGTAGTCTTGGTCACAGGTGATATTGGCGGCGGGAATGGCTTTTTCGTAGGCGGTGTTAGGTGCCCGATTAAGTTTCCCGTTCGTGGTGACGACGGCGGCGATGTGGTAACGTTAGGCAGTGAGGCTGCCTCGGATGGCGGCGGTCTTCCTTCTCGCAAAAATTTAATCAATTGCCTTCTCATTTCTTCAACCGTTGTCTGGGGTCGTAGGCAAAACCTCGTTAACTCTATTTCCAGTTCAGGCTTCTTCAGCCTGTATATCCATCCTACCCGGCCGTCAAATAGGTCCGGGTCGGACTTCTCTAGAGGCTCAGGCTCGACGGCCTTCTCCGTTTTCGGGTCCGACATTGTTCCGTACAGACAGCAAGGCGGCAAGACGGCGCTGCGAAGCTGTCGAAGAGGTTAACGCGGTGTTAGGATGAAACGGGTCGGATCTGTCACAGTAGTTTCCCTCGATCAGCAGTGTTTAAAAAAAAAAAAAAAATTATAAACACAAAACAACAAAACAAAAGACAACAATCGGTATAACAAAATTCTCTACAAGTTAACCAAAAAAAAACTATATATTAACGCTAAACTTAAGATGTTGATTAAAAGGAAATGTTACACTCAAAGCAAACAATCGTATTACGTAATGCAATAAACAAACATTCAAAGCTAGCGTGAGAACAAAAGTTAATTATTACTACCACAAAAATATTGCAAGATCAACAGCTGATTACAAAGAATTCTACTAAAAGCAAAATAAATTAATGTTCACGGTTTCACAAAGTATTGATGATACGGCGATTGCTATCGTAGATAACAATATTGTAATTCCTTTTTAAATTCTGCCTCTGTTTCAAACTAAAAATATACCGAATTCCTAAGATACGTTAACATATCTTATCTACACTTTTCCAACAACTCTTATCACACTTGACGATAAACTATGTACATTAAAATTTAAAAATTTCAAAATATTTATGGCTACTTCCCTAAATCCACCTTTCTCTAATTTAATTTACTAACTTAGGTCCCTGCTCGCAGGTGCCATTTGTGAGGGGTCAAGTCGGGATAAGGTTATCTTTCCCTAATATGGGGAGGTTCCCACGGGATAACCTTATCAATACGGCTTTATTTACGGGATTTGCTCAGGCGCCAGCAGCGTGGTTTAAAGGAAGACGCTGCGCTCCCTCAGGACTATATCTCTGTCCTCGGTTGTTATTTACCGATACACGGACCCGGGGTACACTCCAGTGGAGACAGGGTTCGCCTAAGTCCTCAGGCAGAGTCCCTCAGGACTCCCTAATTATGGCCTGTATATTAGAGACCAGAATGTTGCGTTATGTTGGGGTGGATTGGTTGGGAAGCTTTAAATGAAATACCGTATAAAACAAATAGTCTATTTACAAAAGTATTGGTGGGGAAATATTTACAAAATATATACAAAGAAATATTTACACAAGGGATTCTCCCGGTATACCCCACGTTTAAACTAACTTAATTGACAACAAATCAATTTATTAGAGACCAGAGGCAGAAACTGACATATTCGCGAGTTATACGGACGGTATCACGAATAGGGGTGGTAAACTAGCGGGTTGTAAGCGGGCAGAAGCGTCCCAGGATCGCCAAAGCAAGGCACCGGACAGGTGGTCGGTTTAAGCGGGCATGCAATATTAATTACGGACCCTCAAGCATGCATTGCAGTCATACAGACTCTCTACGACCGGAGGAAGTGTCTCCCTAGGGAGATGGAAATTTCCCCTCGACAAAATAAAGGAAGTCCTCACTATCAAGTTAAAAGAAGACACAGCCTCCAGGCGGTGCCTTCAGGACGGTCGGGATACCGAGTATCGCCAGACTGTTTCGATCGCCAGGAGTGGTGGAGACCTACTGCAGCCCGAAATATCCCCGCTGGCGTCCAGATCCAGGAGCACGAGAGCTGCGCCACGGGAGACCGCTTTGGGATGATGTGATCGTGGCTAGTCCGCCCCCCGAGTTCACATCAACGTGCAGTCGGCCGTTTTGCTAGTGCTCTCGCATTCTCGGGAAGACTCCAGTCCAGGAACGCGACCCCTTTGCGTCTCCCGACGGAAACATACAAAGCTTTTCCCCCTAGGACTGAAAACGACAAGGTTTTCCCAATAATGTCAGCCGGACGGTCGGGACACCGGGTATCGCCAGACTGTTTCGATCGCCAGGAGTGGTGGAGACCTACTGCAGCCCGAAATATCCCGGCTGTCGTCCAAATCCAGGAGCACGAGAGCTGCGCCACGGGAGACCGCTTTGGGATGATGTGATCGTGGCTAGTCCGCCCCCCGAGTTCACATCAACGTGCAGTCGGCCGCTTTGCTAATGCTCTCGCGCTCTCGGGAAGACTCCAGCCAAGGAACGCGAGCCCCTGCTCCCCCAGGTTGCCCCGCGGATACAGACAGAAACGAGCGATGGACCTATTTATCCGAAGCTCCCTTGCTGCCGTCTCTCTGAAATAAAACACTGACAAACACAACAACATTCAATATCTTTTCCACACCTGGACTTTTAACGTCACCTCTGGCGAAGGCCACCAAGCGCGCCTAGGTGTTCGCCGCCAGAGAGAGTCGTCGATCCGTGGAAAACCCCTTACATACAGGCCCTCCACCGTACAGCTATAGAGACAGCGACCTACCCAAACGAAGCGGAAATGAGCGGCCTGCTGAAGACGGCGTTCTCCACTTGCCACAGCTGCTAACTCTACTAAGCTGGTGCACCTAACGAATCGCGGCGTACTCTCCCACGGCCGGCCTGAAATGCACAATAAAACCCAACACCGAGAATCAAGACGCGGACGGTGGCTGCTTCCTCTCTGTGACCTGGCTCTGCGCTCGCTGAAAGAGAACTAAACTCCCACGGTCGGCCTGCTGGATTCGCTACTGAAACACACAACAAAACCGAACACCAAGAACGAAGACGCGGACGGTGGCTGCTTCCTCTCCGTGACGGCCCCTGCGACTGCTGAAAAAGAACTAACTCGTCGAGCGCGTTACGGTCGATATCCAGACCTCGATGCGGCACGCAAAGTATGCGCTGCGAGGTGCGCATAGGTATGTAGTGGACCAGACCAGCCGTCTCCGCTTTCATCACTTCGCATACCGCAGGACCCGACTGGGCGATCTCACCCGCTACAATCCACCGGCCCCGCGACGAGCTCTCGAAATTATATTGTATCAAAACATTTACGAACGTTTTTAATAACCAAAATAAATTAAAATTAAATACAGATGGTACGGATCTATTCCCCTGTTAACTAATTAGTTTATCTAATGGCAATTACGTCACTTCGTGACAATATATATATATATATATATATATATATATATATATATATATATATATATATATATATATATATATATATATATATATACAGGTGTCCCAGTTTATAGTAAGCAGGACTTTAAAAGTCAATAGAACAGATCATTTTAAGACAAAAAGTTCATATAAACATATTTGATTCCTAACCGATATACAGTGTGTTGAAATTTTATATTTTTGAAAAATCTTTTACAATATCTTAGGAACGGAGTGAGATATTTGCATGCAATTCCGTACACCTTCTACGTGTACCAAATTTGGTTTTTCTAAGTTGAAATATTACTTTGAAGCCCTATAACTTCTCAGGGATGCACCTTAGTATAGGGGTAAGTTGTGCTAAATCACCATATTTTAGGTTCCCCTACATGCCCATGCTTTGTGTCGGTTCTTGTGCGAAACGCCCTGTATATCTTCTAAAAAAACACAATGTTCCCATGAGTATATGTATGAACATTTTGAGAAGATTCATTGAATGTTCGTGGAACATTTTCAGAACATACTGGGATCTCCTAAGAATATCATAAATAACATTCTAAGAGCCTTATTACTATGACAGAATCTGTCCCATTCTCATGTTCATAGAATGAACTAATGGAAGTACGTATAGATAATGTTGGCCAGGAAATTACTTAGGAATCTACCAAAGCTCGAAGAAGATGTAGAGTTTGTCATAGTGCAACAATATATATATATATATATATATATATATATATATATATATATATATATATATATATATATATATATATATATATATATATTCTTTCTTAACATTCCTGGTATTTTCTCAGAATGTATTTGTGCTGTCTAGGTATCTAAAACATTTTATATTAACTAGAGCTGTCGTGACAACATACTACCTGGTTCCGCACCGAGATGGCGACCCTGTCGTGCATTTCACAATGTTCTGTGTTAATTAGGTAATGGTTATTTTTCTAAGAAAAACTGTGCTTTAAATTGCAAAACGACTACTATAATATTAGATATTTATGCCACATAAAATACTTTAAGATTAATATATATATATATATATATATATATATATATATATATATATATATATATATATATATATATATATATATATATATATATATATATATATATATATATATATATAACTGTAAATTTTGGAACTAGAATCAATTGGTGAAGAAGATAAGGGCTAATGTTATCAACATCAAAGTCTTAACGTGATGTCGCCTTGTTGTGTCGATCACTATTTTCTGTCGCTCGCAGATTTTTCACCAATTGGGCGAAGTTTTTCACATTTTTGTTTTGCCTTTTGGTGTACGTATTCTCTTTCCCCAACTCTGTGAATAAAATAATGTTTTTATAAAGTTTTTATATTTTAGGCAGTATTCTGGATTCGTCCTCTCTATTTACTTTAGCAGGCACCATAGCTTTTTAACTTTTCTCGCACTATTTCACTCTTTTATTCTCTTCCTGCCCTGCTTATTTAAAATCTGCTTTTTGTCTCATACATTATAACACTTAATACTCGTAACTTGAGAAACCTCTTCTTCGGGCCCAAGATATAATATTTGTTTGTAAAAAGAGTATTTTGTCCATGAATGCCATCGCGATCCTTCTTCCCAGTTCTTTGCTACATTTTGCATTATCCGTTTAGACGCGTCTATGTTTTTAGCTGTCGTAATTAGCTGTCCATTTACAGTATATAATTTATTATCTTTCATGAATTTTTGTTTCTCATAATATTTTTAGCTTTTTTATATTTACTTTATGTCTCTTCGTTCTTAATATTTCTCCACCTGTAATGTTTCTGTATCAAGTTTAGTATTTCTGATATCATATACTTTTTCTTTGGTTCTAGTTTCTTCTTGCTTATTACTGCCTTTAGACCGTTTTTTATGTGTGTCCACGCTGATATTCTTTCGTTGAAATTCGCTTTATTGGTGCCTTCTTTAAAGTTTCCAGTTCTACAAAATTTCTATTTTATATTACCTGTTTAATAATTGTCTTTAATCAATTACGATACGCACACTCTATCACAAACACTAATAAATAATTTTTTCGCCTTAAAATATGCGTGGCTTAAAAGATATTTTGTGTATGACTAAATTCCACAGCAGTGTAATGCATTGCTTTATAAAACGCGTTAATCAGTCACTTTTCTCTTTTATGAGCAGGCTGAAAACAGACCAGCAAGCTCATAAAATGGCAGAGAATGTTAAGGCGTCAATAACAGCGAGAATGTTCTTTTCAAGATGTATTAAATCTTTCATGTGAAGTAAAATGACTTACCGCCTAAAAGTGGCTATTTGTACAAGGAAGATTGTACCAAAACAGAATGTCGAACAAAAGAAATATAATGTCAGCATTCTGTCTTTCTCCAGGATGAACTGAAAACAGAAATGATATTATAAGTAATATTTAAAAGTGTTTCGTGTGAATAATTTTTTGATATTGAGTTACATCTTGAGTTATGCAAGAAATATTTTTTGTAAGCGATGCTTGAGTTTTATTTGAAAGAGAATTTCCAAGCCAATTTTTTACGTTTTTAGCATATTTTCTTAAAAAAAACTTGCCTGAAAGAGATCTCAACTTAAATTTTCACCCTTTTTTTCAAACGAGGGTCAACTAGGCCCTCTGGAACCCATATCCAAAGTCAGATTCAAGATTTATATATTTTCATATATCATCGTGGTGATATATATATATATATATATATATATATATATATATATATATATATATATATATATATATACATATATATATATATATATATATATATATATATATATATATATATATATATATATATAGTGCGCGCCAAATGTATGGACCGGGACTTCTAAAATCGAAAGAAAGCGTCCAAAAACATTGAAATTTGATATGCGCATCTGTGACGTATTTTCGCATATTATTACGTGATTTCCAAGTATTTACCCCTTTTATTACAGAATATACAGGGTGTAGGTCTTTTGTTTAATGGTAGCAAAGCCAGTACTTGTCAATGTCTGAAAGTACAATCTTTTCTGCTTCTAAGATTGTATCACAAGATGGGGGTTGCATAAGAAAAAATTACAGAAAAAAAAATTTAATGTGAAGTAAGACATTAATACGAAATGGACAATAATTATCCGTATTTTTTCCTAATATTTTAACTTTAAATTTTGTTGTTGTCTACAAACATTAATTGTTGGGGTATAAAAACCAAAAACAAAATTTTCAAATTTTTATTTTCATCGAAACATACATAAATGTAAAAAACTAAATCCTCTCTAGTTAGTTTGAAACAATCGCATCAGATAATTGTTTTACCAAATGCTCGAAATGTTGGCCTTCTGCTGCAACACAATGGCCTAATCTGTCCATAAAAGAATGAATTTTTTTTTAAAATTTTGCTTGTTGGTATTAATATCATGTATTTCCTTGGAAATTCGATTTTTCAAATCATCAAGATCATTTGGCTTACTTTTGTAAACCTTGGTCTTGAGGTATCCCCTACAAGAAAAAATCTAACGTCGTTGGATCTGGCGATCTAGCCGGCCACTCCGATGGACCTCTTCTACCAATCCATTGTCCAGGAAAGATATCATTTAATAATTCATTCATTTCCTTATAACGTTAGCCTAAATAATGGTTTAGCTATGAAGTGACTATTTTAATAAACAAACATATCCAAAAGGACGTTGTTTGCTGTTTATTTAGTTTGTGGATAATTTGATTGAAAATGTACAGTGTATACAAGCATAAAAAGGTACAGATTTAACCTAATTTAAAGGCTGTATTGAAAATTACACTTGGAGAACCCAAATCATCACAACCCATATATTTTAAAGACCTTACGATCGTTTCACTAACCACGTTAGCATCATCAGAGGATGAAAAATTCTATTAACTTTTATATTAATTAATTAAATTCTATATACGTATTAACGTTGTTAGTGAAACGATCGTAAGGTCTTTAAAAAATAAAAATATGTGTTGTGGTGATTTGGGTTCTTCAGATGTACTTATCAGTGCACATCACAGGTTCTTGTTTTCGCATGGCTGTATTGAAGTGTGTCAAAATATGTTTTGAAGAGGCTATCTTTTATACGTGCTAACTGGATAATGAAGAATTAGAAGCCTGTAGTGTATTTCAAAAAATAAATTGAATTTATGGTATATGCCGAGTGTTTTTCTAAAGTGGCTCACCCCAATAACTTTTTCATTTTTGGAGATAAAAAAACGAAATTTGGTATGTCAGTATATGACATAAATCCATATTGAGTGGCGTATTAAGTTCTTTTCGGTGACTTCCGGTTGCACCGGAAATGTCTGAAACTTTTGATTTTTAAATTGGAATTCCGGTATTTTTTTTTGCTTTATTTGATATACAATGAGATTCTGAATACAGTGACATCCTATACCTATGTCAAATTTTGACATTTTCGCTTAAAAAAACAATAGCTTAAATTTCAATCTAGAATGTCATGACCATATTAGAACCATGGAAAAAAAATTGTTCATCTGTCTCTTTTTCCTGGGATCAAAATATACCCAAATTGTATTTTTAATCATAACTCAATTGAGCATATTCGGAAAAACCATTTTTTACGAATAATTTTGGTACCATACACACTTGGTATTTCGAGTTAATTTTTCGTTATAAACCGCCTGTTATTTTTTCGTATGATTACAATATTCGAATTTTCCCTAAACAATTGGTTGATATTTGGCGATTGCGTCGTTGTCAGTTAGTTGCGAAACGAGTATTAGCTGTGGGTTAAATAACTATCGAATGGTGTAGTTTTGTTATTAATTATTAAAAAAGAAAATGGAGAGATATACAAGAAATGAGAAAATTAATATACTTTGGGTGAGTTGAATAAAAAGGCTTTTTCTTTCGAAACAAATGTCTAATCCTTGTCCCGACGCGTTTAGACCTATTAATCGGTCATCCCCAGGGGATTCTAGAATTTACAAAAGGCTTGTCAGAAAAACTGAGTTTTCCGGTAGGCTATTTCTGCGAGGACACAACACAAAGTATAAAAGATATAAAGGAGGTGCTAGTAACTGACCACAACATTAGGTCAAAAGTTAAAAAGCTACCTAACTACACAACTATCAAAGATTACAAGTTAACAGATATAGACTACAACATGCAACAACAGCAAATACAAGTCAAAGTGACCCCTAACAAAACGTTAATTTGTCCTGAGATTTAAAAGCTCACAATAAAATCTCAACTCTGGAATAGTCTTAGAAATTAGGTTTCCTCTTCCGGGCCCGCAAATACTTTTCACCAGCTAATCTCTACATTTCACAAATAAGGCCCACCGACGTGCCGTTGGTGACCTCTCTCTCTCTCTCTCTCTCTTTCTCTCTCTCTCTCTTATATATATATATATATATATATATATATATATATATATATATATATATATATATATATATATATATATATATATATATATCTGCATGGGCACATTCTCAGAGGAGCTTTCTTCCATAGTTCCTCCACCTGCTGCCCCAACAGATCTACCAGGGGAACAGAGCGAATGCTTTAACTGTCCAGGTCACCAGGCATAGTACATCCTGTTATGCCCGCTCTTTTGTACCGAGGACTTCCAAGTTGTGGAATTCCTTGCCGGCACATGTTTTTCCTTCTTCTCCAAACCTCCAAACCTTCAAGTCCAGAATTAACAAGTTGCCTCTTTCCTCCTTGTCGACACTCACGGTACGATAGTATTTAGGCTGTAAGCCCTCGTGGTGTGTTGCTGATATAAGTTTAAAAAAAAGCTACCCTATAGAAGGGACTTAAGTTAAGCTGAAGGTAAAAGTTGAAGTAAGAGCACACAGCACAAACACTTAGTAAGCCACACAGCTGAGATGACACTCTCAGATAATGTTACAACGTATTGTCTGAATGAAATTGAAAATGTATTTTTAATTTTTTATAAAAATTGAAAACGTAAAAATCGCGTGTGTTCTTACTTGTCCATTGTTAAGAAAAAGCCTTTTTATTCAACTCACCCAAAGATGTTAACCCCAAACATTCTGACGTTTAGGAACAAAATTAACATGCCATGTTAATTTACGGAGAAACGGGAAAAAGTTGTTGTGAAACTGCTAGACTTTACACAAAGATTTCCTGAACGACGCATGGGTGGCTAATATTTTTTAAAAATTGGAACAGAAAATGCGTAACGAGCCTAATGAAGGAAATGAAAGATTTATTGTAAGTGAAAATAAAGAAATTGATGTGCTGGCATAACACGTGGAACAAAATTGTACAGCATCTACGAGAGAAATCCCCACACAGAATGACACATAAGTGCTTTGTCTGTTTGGAAAACCCTTTGAAATTATAAATATCGGAGCTATAGGTACCATTTATATCAAAACTTTGGAAAATGTTATGATGCCAATATCATGATAAGAACTTAGAGTTTAGATGTTTTCTTTCTTAACATAATTTTAATGTTTTGTTTAATAATCATTTATTTTTTACTTTTTAGTGAATTTTTATTTTAAAAAAATTTACTAATAGAGAGGTATCGATGGTAAGACTTTTCAAAAAAAATTTCAAATGAGCGCGAACTAGAATCCCCAGAACCCATATCCGAAGTCAGTTTCAATTTATATATATATATATATATATATATATATATATATATATATATATATATATATATATATATATATATATATATATATATATATAGTAATATTTATTGAAATAGATTATACATTGTAACATTTGACAAATAAGTTGACAACTTGTGCTTGTACAAGTCACAATTTTGATAGGTTTATCCAAATAGAGTAATCAAAACTTGTAAAGATGACATTGACTACTAAAATTTTGACATACCAAATGGTTCATTTTGCTTCCTTAATAAATCTATATATATATATATATATATATATATATATATATATATATATATATATATATATATATATATATATATATCCGATCTCAAAAAATAATTAACCGATTTCAATGAAATTCGGCAAGTGCCCTTCTTTTATTAATGGCTTGAAAATCAGACGAGGTTTTCCGGGAAAACTTTGAGTTTTCTTTCGAAAAAAAATTTTTTCTCCGAAAATTACAAAGCTGTTTTGATAAAATTTAATAGATATATTGCCTTAGGAGAGATTATACGACTTACCAAAGTTAAACTTTCTAAGTTTATAGAAAATTGAGTTATTCAAATTTTAAATTTTCTTTCGAAAAAATTTTTTTTCCGAAAATTACTAAGCAATATTAATAAAATTTGACGGATATTTTGCTTTAGGAAAGACCTTACTACATACTAAAACAAAACTTTCTAAGTTTATAGAAAATTAAGTTATTTAAATTTGAAGCATTTAATTAAAATTCACTACCATAACGCACTTGCTGCGTCCCGACCTTTTTCATTTTTAAGCCTACCTGTCACAATTATTGCCAATGTGTTTTTGACTGACAGACTCCATTGCCAAATATCAACAAATTGTTGTTTCCAGGCCTACTTATTACAAATGACATTACGCTTATGGCAAATTCCAATGTTGTAATCATATGAAATTATAATTGGCGGTTTATTACGACAATCTAACTTAAAGTACCATGTGTGTGGTACCAAATTATTCACAAAAAAAGCTTTCACCGAATATGCTAACGAGCCACCCTCGTTCCACTTGAATAAATTGAGTTACGGTTAAAAATACGATTTGGGGATCTTTTAACCCGCCAAGCAAATATACAAAAAACATTAGATGATCTAATCTATTTTTTCATGGCTCCTTGATGAAAAAATAATGGTTTGAACATAGTCATCTCATTTTGGATTTAAAGTTAAGATATAATGTTTTAAGCGAAACTGTCAAAGGTTGACATATGAGGCGTCATTGTATTCGGAATATAATTTTTTATGAAGTAAAGCAAAAAAAAAACCGGAGGTCCAATTTAAAAATCAAAAGTTGCAGACATTTCCGGTGAAACTGGAATTGACATAAAACAACAGAAGATGTCAATAAATCTGGATTTATGTTTATTTATGGATACTAACACATCAAGTTTAATTTTTTTATCTCAAAAAATACCAGAATTATGGGGGTGAGCAAGTTTTGAAAACATCCGGTATAATAAAACAGTTTTTGTTCATTTCTCAATGAAGCCAACGTTTGCCAACACGAAAAACATATGGCGTTTCAATTTATGCTGTATTCAACTTAGTTACTTTTCTCTTTTGAATATTTTCTACAATTCTTTAGGCCTTAAAATGTTTTATTCTGAATAGCGTCCTCCAAAATATACACATACTTTTTTAAAGTTACCACACTATATACATTACCTATCTGTAATAACAAGACCTGACAAGATAATATATGGACACGTTAAAGAAAGTATAAGAGAGACGAACCTTCGCTTCCTTGATGGGGTCACGGAAATTCAAAAGCAGCGTCCGACAGTGCTCAGTCCTTAATCTATCTATGCTGCGAGCATCGATGGCCCTCATCAAATACTCGTTCACCTCATCCTCGGGGTTCTTCTCCCTTTCTGGCGGCTCACTGAAGCCCAGTCTTGATATTCATATGAAAGTAATAGAAATTTAGTTCAACTGGAAGTAATGGAGACGTGCAAGTGAAATAGATTAGATGTCGGTGACGTATATTTCAAAGTTTTACAACTAAAAGAGAATGAGATAAAAGTTATATAAGAGCAGAGTGATCTAAATTTACGCATGATAAACCATTTCAAGTGTTTGGCACATTCATTTTAAATATACACAACATGTCCAGAAATTCATCTGACTGTCTAAATATTCCAGGTTTTAAATGTAATTGTATGTCGATTTAACCCAAACCACCCATATCAAAAAAGCTTTATAATGGAGATATGGTCATCATCGCCTTGCATGATTTTTTTAATGTCTTCACAAACTGTTTATGTCTTGTAAGAAACAAAACGTTGGAGAATCGTGCTTACGCTAGTGTTATATACACATTAATTTTAGCGAATTTTCATTCAGAAGAATTCGCTAATAGAGGGGTCACGATAAAAAGCTTTTGAACAAATGTTTTCAGGCGAGCACGAATTTGGGTACCTAGAACCCAAAACCCACTGAATATATATATATATATATATATATATATATATATATACATATATATATATATATATATATATATATATATATATATATATATATATATATATATATATATATATATATATATATATATATGTATGTATGTATGTATGTATGTATGTATCTAACTCAGAAAATACTAAACTGATTTCAATCAAACTTGGCATAAAAAAGTTTTTTTCCAAATTAAAAATAAAATCCCAAAGACATGCGTTAAAACGACTAGTGGTAAAAATCCAATGCCTGACCGACTGAGTAGTAAACTGCCACGCGTAGATTAATTCATACAACAGGTATAAACCATACATCAGCGGTAACCAAACTAAATATATACCAGACAGAAAACATACTTTCCCGAATCAACAATCGTGAAACCTCGGCCGCAATTATGGAAAATGACAGACGACATGAAATTAAAAATTTGCCAATTTATTGTTATTTAACCCGGCTATTCAATCAATTATTAAAATACAGTATATTTGTAGCTTTATTAACGGCTCCCAACACAGTTTTAGCGCAGCATAGATACATTATGCTGTCGCATAATATATCAGAAATTTAAACAAAATCAAGCCAAGTCTCTATAAAAATGATTCTAAAATAGTTTCTTTTATCTTTAAACTTAAACATAAGACGTCATATAAGACCGAAACAGCCGTGGGATGTATTTCAATGGTAATTCTACTAATTCTGTAATTAATTATTTCTGTATACTTTGAATATAATATCCCGGGCGTCAAGCCGATCTAAAGTATCACGCAAATAAGCCCTGTGTTGACGCGTGCCTAGATAGCGCAGGGACACAAACACAATACCATGAAATTAAAGATTTGCTAAGTAATTGTTATTTGACTGGGGGATTCAATCGATTATTAAAAGACACTATATTTGTAGCTTTATTAGCGGCCTCAAAGACAGTTTTCGCGCAGCATAGATATATTATCCTGTCGTATAATATACTAGAAATGTAAACAAAATCAAGCCAAGTCTCTATAATAATGATTCTAAAATAGTTTCGTTTGTCTTTAAACTTAAACATAAGACGTCATATAAGACCGAAACAGTCGTGGGATGTGTTTCAATGGAAATTCTACTAACTCTGTAATTAATTATGTATACTTTAAATATAATATCCCGGGCATGAAGCCGATCTAACGTATCACGCAAATAAAACGTTGGTTAAAGTATACTTAGATGTCGCCGGGACAGCGTTATTGCCTCCTGAGCAGAAAGTTACGCGATCGAATCAAGCTCGATGAATGTATGTTTTTTAATCTTTTATTTTGACATTTGGAGAACCAATAGTGCACAGATTTTATACATTTTGAACAAGATCTAATTTTTGTTTAAAACGGCTAAATAAGTTTGTCACCTTTTAGTCTGAAATTATAATTTTGTGATTCCTGTAATTGTTATTGAAAAATCCGGTTTGATTAGGTTGACTAAAACGAAATCATACTGGCGATTAATAAGGAAAACTAACTGCTACGTTTATAATTTGGCAGATACTTGACTTTTCTGAATATGAATTAAGTTTTCTTCTGGAAATCTTCTGTATAGCTTTAATGACATTTGTAATACAAGTTTCTTTTAAAGAGACTTACACTATCTACAGATATAGCAAAATTTAGTTCTCTACCTTCATAGAAAATTCAGTTTTGGGCATTTTTCTCAAAAGGAGAAAGAACGCAAGATTTTTTGATAATAGAGGGATATCGATGGTAACACTTTCGAAAGAATTCTTTAAATGTGCGCGTACTAGGACCTGTATAATCGATCTTTAAGGTCTGTGTAAGTTTAAAGTATTAACTCTACTAATATTCCGTATAATAATAGTGTACAATTCTTATGAAAATTAGCTACTATAACGCACTTGCTGTGTAACGAAATTTTTTACTTCTGATCGACTTGGTAATGAAGTTCCTGCATCCAGTTGGAAAGAGCCGGATTTTTGGCTGATTTTGG